>VZTE01005058.1:211784-302963 GCA_013397775.1 Eulacestoma nigropectus | reverse complement strand
TCTGGGTGGGGGGGGGGGTGTGGTAAAAAAGACATGACCATTTCTAATATTCAGAGGAGTTTCTGCATTCCATCGCTGAATTAAAGGCTTTTTTTTTTCATTATAGAAATATCTGTCAAGATCAAGTAACAGAAAAATGCAGTATGTTGAAATAATAATTTAAAAATTAAAGAAATACTTACGAATCTGTGAGAAAAGTATAAACATAAGCTGGAAAAAATACCATGGACAATCATTCAATATTAAAATAGATATATTCCTTTTTATTGTATCCTTGAAATACAAAATTCCCTTAAGATGTTAGATTACTAAAATAATGAAATTTCCATTTTCTTGCTCAGAAGTACCTTAGTCAATGTAGAAGCCTGAACAATGGATATTAACTGTTAAAGTAGAACCTAGCTGTTGTTCATCTATATACAAATTGTCAGTTTGCACAATTAAGAGCACTTCACAATCTCTTGAATGACAAAGTTCAACAATGACAAAATAAAAGATCATGTCTAATTCTACAAGGGAAATTCATAGACCAGTAATTATACATAAAAATAGCAGTGCCAAAAGTAGTGACATGCAGCTGGCTTCAAAGCATAAACTAAAGAACAACTCTTACATGGTTTTATATTATTACATTAGGACATATTGACAAAGACATGAAAATCTAATTTGCAAACAGGTACATATTTACTAGATGGTTTCCTAAATAATGGAACACTTAAAAAAGTTTACAATAGCATCTAGCAGTGCTAAGTGTCAGCATGAAAATGGAGAACATACAATCTGTAAATTAAAATAAGAATAGTAATTAAAAAATTACATTTTAGCATTCACATTAGTTCATGATAAATTAACTTTCTTCTTGGGTGCTATAAAGGGCCGTATTGACTTAAACCTATCTTTTTATGAGAAAAAAGGTGCTTATATATATTTTTTTAATAGCAGAACATGCTATTGATACAGCCATAGACATCAACAACTTACAGTCAGAGGCTGGTAGTGACCAGCCAAGTCACATCTCAAACTGATGGGTGAGTACATCATTTCATCAAGGAACAGCAGAGGAATTCAGGGGGTACCTATGTACTCCTCCTGCCTGACCCCGCACCTGCCAGGCCTGTGGATGCCCCCAGCAGACACTGCTGGGCTAGCAGGGCAGATCCTCCTGCTGAAGTGGAGAGGTGGGAGAGGGAAGCACAGGTCTGACTGCTCCCCTCTGCCCTGCCCTGCAGCCCCACTGGCATCTGAACGCTTGCAAACAGCACTGCTGTTTCTGCTTAGATGATTTTGCCTCTTCATGCTCCAGTGACAGACACCCAGAGCTGCACACTGCTGGGTCCTGCACAGTGACAGACACCCAGAGCTGCACACTGCTGGGTCCTGCACAGTGACAGACACCCAGAGCTGCACACTGCTGGGTCCTGCACAGTGACAGACACCCAGAGCTGCACACTGCTGGGTCCTGCACAGTGACAGACACTCAGAGCTGCGCACTCCTGGGTCCTGCAGCAGAGGAGATCATCAAAAATGGTATTGTGCCCTATGTAATGTGAAACATGCTCTTCTTGGCACAGCACCCTGCAGCCAGCTTGGCTCCAACTGGGACTTTTGGGGATGCTGCACCCTTACCCTGTTGTGCTGTCTCAGCTTATTGACCAGGAATACCAACATGGGCCTTTCAATCCTGCTCCAGGAGACTGAGTCACTCCTGCTCAGACCAGCTGCTGGCTCTCAATATGTCACTTCCTCAGCTGCTGAATACATGGACCAGAAGGGCTTAACCTCTCCTCTGCCCTGCTCCAGCTCTCATGACTTTACATGGGGGTGAGGTTTACTTCCTCTGCAGCTGAGGTATGCCAAGGTAGTGATGCATTACATACCAGCAAAACTAATCTACCAGGAGTCTGGGTTACCAGGGACACAATTCCAGGCCAGGCTGGGCAGACTCTGCTTTGCATTTGATTATGTTGGTTCCTGAGCAAAAAGAGCAAGCAACTTTTATTCCAGCAGAATGCTGGCCTCTTGCATGGTGCTCTCTAACTCTGATGCAAGGCCTCCAAGTGCCTTCATAGAGGTTTCCTGCAACTCCTGGGAAAGATTCTGACCCTTTTCTCTTTTTTTTTTTAATAGAGCATACCCTATAGATTTAATTTTCTACTTTGGAGACAATCTAGTTCTTATTCTAATTTCAGAATATATACTATACAAAGCGCTCAGCAATTAATCTGAAACTACTAATGATTTGCATGTACTTTTGGCACAATCCTATTATGCCCTATCAAATTATGCATCAGCCAGTGATACTCTAATTCAAAATCCTAAAAATAGATTACAATTATAAAAAAGAGGCTTCTGTTTAAAACAAATACCCACTGTTATTTTCGCACTTGCTTCAGGTTTGTTTTAAAGTTGGATGCCAAAGAAGGATTCATCATAATTGTGGTATGAGATATTTTACAGCTTACATTTAAGCAATAATGGAATACAGTCAACAGTGTAATGATATCAACATTCCCTCTCTCAATAAACCAGGCTCTAATGTCCAAACTGGATTGTGAGCTACAGCTGAGTACAAAATAGCTTCTACAGAGTAACTACAGGAGTAAGTAACCTGACTACAAGAATGTCTCCATAAAAACCAATTTTATTCTGTGGCACAAAGCAATAATCAGCTTTTGCTGTTGATTAAATGCTGAAGTAAAGTTAGAGCATTTAATCAACTGCAAAGCCCTTTTAACATAAGTGTACTCCAAATTTGTAGACATTATTGATACTATATATGAAGAGGAAATGTTTATCCAATATATCTCACAAAACCACCATTTTCTTCTTGGAGGATTTGGAATGTGGCTGTGCCAATCTCTGAAAGCCTTCCTACTGATGCTGATGCTTATTTAGGGTATGTGCTGTACACAAATAAGTGAACTGAATAAATAATCCTTAGTATGCAGGTAGCAGTCTTCATCCATAGGCCAACAAGTGCTCTACAGATGAGTCGAATTTCTGATTTTGAAAGACTTACTCTGGCATATCCCAAAGAGAGATGTTTTTTTAGGAACACAAGGCAAGGCCCACACACGTGGCTATTCTCCCATCACAATTATCACCTTGGCAAATTGAGACTGGACAGCCACGGGAATCCTCATCAGTCTCTGAAGTGATGGCTGGGAAGAGAGACAGGGTCTAAAATCTCAGATCTTGTGCACTAGGAAATTAATTTTCCAAACAAGAGCTGGGCACCCAGTGAAGCAGGTTGGGCAGCCAGTATAAACCTCTGTGGCTGCCCAGGGTTTTCACTTGCTCAAATTTTGGCCCCAGGGAAGAGCCTATTTTCCAATTTGCAGATGGACAATTCAGTTTCCAAACACAGGTTACACTACTCTGCCTATGCATAACTTAGGCAAAGTAAAACAATATTAAAAAGCAGTTTTAGATACTACACTTGCCTTTGAAACCCTCTTCCTCTTTTGCCTTTTTGGAGAAATGAACAAACACAAGAAATGGTCAAAATAAATGCACGAACATGTTACTAAGAAACAGCGAGAGAAAGAGAAGCTAGTTTTCGAGGTGATAGAATAATTTCAAACAGGCTCGTATATTTTCTCCCTGAAGAATATGCTTCTTTGGGGGGAGGGGCTCAAAAGCCAAAATAGATAATTTAGGCTCGATTGAGAGCCATTGATTTTAATGACTCTCAATCTGAACTTCCCTTCTGACTTTAAATGACTGCAGGAAAGAAATCACATATTTTAATTTTTTTGCACTGCACTGCACAAAAAAAAAAGGAGCAAGAAAGCAAAGCATTCACCCTCAGTACATAAACCTGAAGTTAGAAATGTGTTGTCAATAAGACATTCTTGCAAACCATCCTCCACCACTCCACACAACTTCCATCACTTCTCCCAAATAAAGGACTAAGACTCTCAAGACAATGGAAGAAATAAAGTAAATATAAAGTTAGGATAATAATCACTAGAAATTCTTTCATCCTCTAGAAATAAGCTCCCCCTTTCTTGTTATTATGCTTTTGTGAGCAGATGCTGATATTCCTCTAGATGATGGGTGTATGGGACCTCCTAATCTAACTCTGTGACAGAGGGTTGCTGAGCCCATTTCCCATGTAAGTGGCCTGGATTCATCCTCCCTCTAAATCCTGCTCATGTCATGGCCAAGAGTATGGGGATGCACCTTGTAGAGATGCTGGACTATTTACTTGGCCAGACTCTTGTCATGTCACCTCACTTCTCACAACTCAGGCAGGACAAATTGAGGTTGCACGTCCCTGCATCTGGTCTCTACCTCCAGCCCAATGGCTTTTCTCCTTAGAAACAAAGAGGAAGGAGGTAAAAGCAGAGAGGGAAAAGCAAATGTTTCCAAAAATATAAAGCTGAGTGATGAAACAGAGCAAACATGGAGATTAGTGGAAGGCATATAGGCAGCTGCTCAATTTCTTAAGGACCTTAGCTTGTAACGAAAGGCAATATCAACATCTGGCAGGAGGATACCAAGGCCCATGCGACTGTTATCAAGTCTGACAGATTTGTTTTCTGCTAGTTCTACATCAAAATGAGACAATAGTATGAAAAGAAACATCTTCATCTCATTCATTGCAAGGAACCTCCCTGGACACATGCTGATCCCAGAGCCAAAGGGCATTAGGAAATACTTCAGTTTTCTTCCTGCCTTGTAGAATGTGGTTTTCTTCTTGCCATTCTCTATGTATCGATCGAACTTATACTCCTGAAAATGAAAGAGAAAGAGAGAGACAGCGTGATATCTAACAAGGCAGTTACATGAGCTGCTTTCTTTGCACAATGGTAACGTGCCTGAAACCCAGAAAATAAGATAAAGAGGAAGAAAAGGAGCTGACAGCTTCTTCTTTCTAGTTGGTTCCCTCAAGTTTCATTAACTCACATTATCTTCCCTGCAAAGAACACTCTTTAAATCCACTTATTTAGCTTAGTCCTTCTACATCATGCTCCTTCAACTTCCACATCTCATCCACTGAGTGTCTGGCCTAGATTGATTGTAATTAGATTTTGACCGCTTTGTAGCAGGGACAATGAACCTTAGTGGAAGGACAATTTTCTTGTAAAGCATCATACGCACTCAGTGTGGTACATACATCATGAATAAGGATAATCTGCCAAATTCTGCAAATGCCTATGAATAAATTAATGCATTGTACCGATTTTGCTCTTGCAAGCTAGAGCAAAATCCACCTTTCTTTTGCACCAAATGGTGCAGATTATTTGAAAACTCCAATGCTTTGCAGTCAATTTTCCTTTCAGCTGGAGATGGTTGCTGCTTAATTTGCCACGTCTTACCTTCAAATATTTTGCACTAGAAGCTGTGAGCAAAGCAGGACAACTGCCAGCGACTGACCATTATAAAGAGGGTGCTTTCAAGTAAGGCTTGAGGTCACACTTGTAACCTACATTCCATAAATTGAACATATTTCTAACTATTTTTGAGTAGCAGGACCCCTGTTCAGAGATAATTCATGTTTTTGAATGAAGGAGATCTGGCATCCTCACTCAGTCAATGGCAAATTAACCACTTACAAAACCCTCCTGCATGCTTTGAATAAAAATGACAAGCACTTCTTGCTTATGGTCACTCATTAGCATTTGTCCTGCTTTGCATACATCTGCTATAGCAGCAGCCATTTGGAGCTGGCTGGGAACAAGTCAGTCAGACAGAAACCAACCTCAACTAATTAAAAAACCCCACACCACGATTAAAAATACACTGATAGTGATCTACCCCTTAGATTAAAGGCTCTGAAAATCATGCACTCCAGCTCTTGCTGTTGAGAAGCAAGTGTCAGGGGAGGTGGTCAGTGAGAAAGGGAACAAGTACTAGGTGCACTGGAGGGGATGTAACTTTGGGTGCTGAACAGGAGCTTGTTTCACTACATGGCAGAGGCCCGGATTTTCCACAAATGTAATAGTGATTCTATGTCTGCTTCCACTAACAAGTAATTCTTTTCAGTCTCTGAACACCTCAGCCAAAAGGAAGCATGCCTTTATTTTTTTCCACCAGGAAGTTATTGCTTCATTTGAAGCAGCACAGTAACAAATGAAAGCCCAGAATACCATAAGATTTACTTCCTGAATTCTAAGTCCTGCTGGTCTGAAAAAGCACCACTAAATATGAACTGCAATAGCTTAGAAACCCAACCCAGAGCTCTTCACTTTGCTCAAACATTTTCACACGGTGCACTTCTGGTGTCTGGAGCAATTAAGAACTGTGTTATTGAACACACAGACACACTGGGTCAAACCTTATGCTATCTTTGTCATATTAAGAGCTTTCTGAGACTTGCAATTGCTTTTAGCAAAAAATAAATTGCTGTCTATGGAATAGGGAAAACAGAAAACAAGTGTGAGACAGGAATGAAGCCAATGACAGTGACATCAAACTCAGGCTTGTGCTGCTGAAGCCCCTTGGGTTGAGTAGTGTTTCCTTAAAAGCTAGTGTACTGGCTAAATAAAGACTAATTTTTAAAAATGAAGGAACTTTCAGCCATGCGCAAGGTCTCCTGAAAGAGACATGGTGGCTGCCAGCAAGGAAAAGGTCAAGATACTGAGGAAAAACAGGCAATGAAGTTCTGTGTGGACGGGCTGCTACAAGTATTATGAAAACTGAGCAATCTCCTGCAATTGATATAAGTCCCTTTCTGTCACATACTGTATTTAGCTTTGTTTGGGAAGTCACCATAGAGGGTTTCCTGCAGGGTTTCCTGATATTTACTCTACGAGTTTTTCAGAGTTCATTTACTGAGCTCTATAACTAGCTGAGTTAGAATTTAGGGGTTCACTTACACACTTCATAGAAAACTGACTAATTTATCTAGGCCTAAATGGGTGGAGAAAGAGGTCAGAAATACATGTTTACACTTACACAATATGGTGCCAAAGCAGAAGATAGCTTGAACTTAAATTTATGTATCCAGGAGAAAAAGCATTGCTACAAAATTATCTCGTCAAGCTGCCTGTTTTCCCAGGAAAAGTTTTCCCTAAATACATGACAAGCTCAAGACTGCACCTTTCAAAAAATTCATTCTCCATCTCTATCTGATCCTCAGTAGTTATTGTTGAAAGCACACTGCATATTTTAAGAACCAAACAGAACAGTGATTTCCCCACTTTTCGAGAGGGCCCATGTGCTGAAATCAATGTACTGCAATGTGTGGATTGCTCATTCACTATCAAAAAGATAAAATATATGAACTAAAGCTGTACTGTGAAAGCTGAGCAGAGCTGATACTAAGCAGATATATTCAAGCAATGGAAATATGGTAATATATTCCGGCAATTATTGGATAAGGGAGGAGATCAGTTTCCACACTGATGCTTTTGGTCGAGGACCTAAACAAACAGATGGACTTTTGACAAATCAATAACATTCTCCAAAATAAAGTGTTAAGGATAAAATGAAAAAAAAAAGAGCTTATTTGTTAGCTGTTATCTATCCTTTTTAAGGATAAAATATTAATCAACTATTTGCCAATAGATGGATTATTTTTAAAACTTTAATTTTCTCTGCAGGTTTTATCTTCATTTTTGGGTGGGGACAGCCAGCAGAGCTCCCCTGAATGTAATTTTCATTCCCATAGCTCCAATGTTCATCCCAGTGACTATACCTTACTCCTGCTGACTCCAACATGCTCCACACCTCCTCTCACTGAGGCTGGCAGAGCTCCTACACAACGAAATGCTGTCCTGCACCAACGAGACACTTGAATCTCATCTTTTTTTGCACCTTCTCATCTTTAAATTCCTGAAAGGGAGAGCTTCAGGGAGCAATGTCTCTAACATGGGCTTTCTATAAACATGTAAAAAAATCCAGTTCCTTTCTTCTTTGGCTCAAATGCCAAGGATGGAAATCAGCATGGCTGGGAGACAGCCATTTGCTGAGGAAAATAGGGGTGAGGAATGGATGAGGTAAAAAGCTCTTGCTTCTCAGGCAGATGAGCCATTTAACAGCCTCAGCGTGCACCCTTGCTCTTTCTTGCTCTTCCTCTGTGGCACCCTGGTCTGGGGACAGCAATCTGGGGAGCAACCTAGCCTAGAGAGGAGGACTATTCAATTTGCATGCAGGTGGTGAACTTCTGAAGCTGTATTACGGCTGAGGCAGGGTGGATTAATTTCGAGTCTTTGATACTCATTAACTTGAGCGTCAGAGAAAAATACAAGGAGATGACACAATTACCCTCCGAGCTTCGCTGCAGAGCAACAGCTTTACAGTCTCAAGTTCACAACACTCTAATTGATCAAGAAGGGGTGAATCCCTACGAAGGGAGGTGAAAAAGCATAAGGCTCAAGTAAGACACTGCTATTATAGGGCTTCAGAGAGTCAATGATGCTTTGCGGGCACTTAGCTAAATGGCCCACATTATTTGCTATTTAAACCACCTTCTATTATTCAGCCCTCCTTGGGTATCAAATGATCCACTGCCAAACAAAGCCCACATTTAGCCTAAAGTTTATGGTAGTCAATGTGCAATTGTCAATTCCTTTGAAAGCAGTCGCAGTCAGTCTCATCACCATATTTCTCTCTTCAGGCCATGAATCCTTTGACCTGCAGGGCCCTAGAAAATATATCTGAAACTAGGAAGATTTGTTCCACAAGAAGGAACAGCAGTAAAAAAAAAAAAAAACAACCCACAGATCACAAAAGGCTTGGCTGCTTCGATGTGCCTGGAGTAGGAAGAGTAGCACCAGCTGAATGTTTACCTTAGGATCTTCATAGACCTCAGGGTCCATGTGCAAAATCTGTGGGTAAAGGGCTATCCAGTCTCCTTTCCTCAAAACGACTTCTTGATTCCCTTCAAGCTTGAGAACAAAATCCTCTTGGCTGATGCGGATGTTCATGGAGGACGAGCACATTCTTAAACTCTCGTTTAAGGCACTCTCTGCGATTAAACAAAACGGGGGAGGAAGGGAGGCATCAGAAATATGGGAGATGACTGGAAGTTATACATGGCTACAGCTGCTGATTCTCCAGGAGTTTAGTAGGGCAGGCAAAAGGGAAAAAAAAAGGGAAAAAAACACACAAACAAAACCAAACATAAAACAAAGAGCAGGAGGAGGCAATAAACAACCCTGCAGGGGTGGGGTGGGGCAGTTGGGATGCTGAACCTCTCACTGATGGTGATGAGAAATCCTGTTGGTTGTAAGCAGCACCAAGTTTTGGGTGGAAAATCATTATTCAGGCATCACGTTGAAAACAACGCAATCAAAAGACATGAATGCTTTATGCATTTACATATATTTTCGTGGTTGCAAACAAATACCAGCGAAAGCATCCATGAAGCTGGTTAGCTTGCCTTTTGAAAGCAGTTGGACGTAATGGCAGGACTATACATTAGAAATCATTCTGCTTGTTAATTCTGTAGTAATTCTGAGAATTCAAAAATGTATTTTCTTTTCAATGCACTATGATGCCAAATGATAGTGTCTGTTGTGGTCAGAATGAATGAAAGCAATTCATTATTTGCCTGGTAATTTCAAGAGAGAAAGACACTTCTAATTGGCCTAGAGGAAACAAAACACAGTCCTTTCAGGTTTGGGGAAAGCAAGATTTCTGTCTCCACCATCACATCCTGGAAGGCTCCAGAAGCTGAATGTCCTTGCTTTCCCAGTGGCCTTCACCTTTTGCTCCTAGCACGACAGATTTTATGGCTAATTTCCGGCAATTTATCCTGGCAGTTTGAGGAGGAATTCCTTTGGGAATAATATGCATAATTTGCATAAATCATTCTGATAGCATGTATATCAGCATGTAGCTCCTGTCTAGGGCTGCATCTCTCACTTTGTAATCAAAACTGACTATTTTTCCACCAGCGTGTATGGGCACTGTTATATGTGACTTGATTCCTTCTAATCATTAGTGTGAAAAATAGCCTAAAATAGGGTTTCATTTGCATGTAATAATCCATTTGTGTCTGCATTTATGTTTTGTGGTATCAAATAAGCCTTCTCTAAGTGTTCACCAAGGCACTGCAATTGCTGCACCCAAAAGGTTAGTTTATTAGAGACAGTGTACCCAGTGTAGATGCCTCTGAAAAAAATAATAACAAATGTTCTTTCACTAAAAATTAAATCTGGTGCAGCATGCATAGCAAATAAAGTGGCCCTGGATGCTTTCTTGCAGGAGGTTTTTCCTTAAGCATGCATTTGTCTAAAGAAATGAGGCTGCGGTCAGCTTTGTGTGGCCAGCGCCGTGATTCAATGTGACGTACAGTGAGTCTGTGCATATTCTTTTGGACTGCCTTCGTTACTATAATCAGGCAGAGTCAAATCGGCTTGTTGGTGACGAAGCCAGAAAAGAACCCTGGTTCCAGAAGATGGCCTCTACTGCGGATAGCCACAAGGCACCTGACACGATAGATTTCAACTGGCAGTGCTCTGGCAACAAAACTTTACGCGGTACAAAGGAAGGGTCCAGCCTCTGCTCTAGACTGCCTTCAACCTGCGGAAAATGAAGCTGGTAGCTTCATACCAGTCCACCATTTGGAAATGGTGGTGACATACGTAGAGACAGCAGAAATCAAATGAGGAAGAGGGAAGGAGGGGAAAAAAAAAAAAAGAGAAATAATTATTAAAGTGCCGCAGCAAAATAGCAGGTTTACGTTTAACCGCCCAAGCAATGTGGTCACATCCTATCGGTGGACATCCTCCCAGAAAGCACAGCAGTCCCTGCCTGCTGCCGGATCTCAAATGACAATTGGGCAGCATATCTTATGCAGAAGTTAATCACAATAATGGAGCACAAAGTGTGGCTTAGCGGTCAGATCGTAAATGACAAATCTGTTTTACCTTCCAGTACCAGTTATGTGTGGAAGGCAAGCTTGGCTCTCGCTCTGAGCGATCATGCCGATAATCATTAGATGACAAAAGTAATGAGTCACATTATGATCAACAAAGGAGAATGGAGCTTATATGGCTTTGCAGGCTCACATTAAAAAAATAGACAGTCAGCTTTCCACAAATGCCAGAGCTATACATTGAGAGGAATGACAACTGCACAATAAAACTGCAGCCTTTACTTGCAGTTGTCATAGTTCAGCAGACACCAGCCATCGCCGCTGACAGACCAGCTGGGTAGCTTGGGAGGCCTTCCATTCTGCACCGTGAGGTACAGTAAATTATCCAGCACGGTAGAGCAACATCTGTTTCTGTGCTTGTGCCGAACAAACAAGGCAATTTAAAGCATACCAAGGGATAACCAAGCAGCAAATGAACATGACCCTCATTTTTTTCCCCCCTTCTTACACACATGAGATGCTAAACTTCACTGTGCAAGCGCTACATAAAGAAGCCAGGCTGTTGTTTGATAAGGTGTTGTCAGAGAGATTTTACATATTTTCTAGAGAGAGAGAAGGAGGGGGGAAGAGAGAGATATCTCTCATAGTATTGTTATTCTTAGAATCCTCCCACTTCTCTCTTCATTTCTCTTATACTAAAGCTAGCACTCAGCTTCCAATTCATTCTAGACTTTTTTTTTTAAAAACTGTTTCAATATACTTATAAATATTCAGTCTTTAAACCCTAATTTGCTATACTTAGTTCACATGCCTTCAAGCATTTGTCTTCCAATTTCCACTGAATAAATGCGTACTAATGAGAAATAGAGCAAGCTGCTGAGGCAAAGCTGGGTGACTTGAGCCTGGCCTGCCACCAGCTTGTGATAGGCAGGCAAATTGAGTTAAAATGAAAAGTCTTGTCAGCTGAAATACAACATGGTAGCCAAACAGCAAGCTGTCAATCATCCAGCCAAAACAAGGGACTGCAGGTAATAAAAGGTCATTGCGAATCATAAGTGCATTTGGCTTTTGTAGGCAAGTTAATTTTAATTAAACATGATCTCTATCTGTAAAGGTTTTATAAAACTTATTGTGCAATAATGGATTGTTAATTTTACACTAACACAGAGCAGATAATAGGGTGCAATAATTATTAGAGTGTATTGTAGGAAAATAGCTATTGAGTATGCAAATATTTGGGGGGTCATTTACCCACGGGCATCACGGTGTGCCAACACAAACGATAATCTGAAACAAGTCATTTCCATCTTACTAAGAATTAAATGGTACTGCCCAGCCCATTCCAGAAAAATATATTTATTTCTTTCAATCCAACCAATGATTTTAATGCTTAGCATTTGTGTTACGACTACACACTCTCTTTTAGCTTTTTGGATCTCTACCCTTTCCTATGCACAAAACAATTTTTCAAGCTGTGCTCTTTTTGCAGGAATATCTGGGATTCAGCAATGACCTGGGGCAAGAATACTTCACCATATAAATGAATGGACTAATATTAAACAAATGAATTGACTAAACATGCCTAGCATTAAACATGCACTAAGTGCATCTCTGCTTTACCCTTGGTATTTCCATTGGCATTTCCATTATAACCAGTTTAACTGACAGACCATTTACACGTGTTCTTTACCATATTAGAGCTCTGTTGTGAGCCACTATATCTAAAAATGTATGTTAATCTGTGCACAGAAATACACACGTTTGGGTTTTGGGATTGTATTGTTTTATGTAGACAATAGAAAGAGTGCTTCCCCAGAAATGCCATTGGAAAAAGATAATCAGGGCCAACATTTGCAAGCTTTATTTTGGGTTGAATGTGTTTTGGTTTTTGCTTTGTTTTGTTTTGTTTTTAATAAAACAATCACACACTTGTGCTTAGAATTTAGGAGTAAATCAGGCCATGTTGTTCCCTAGACCCAATAAGAACTTGACCATAATAACAAAGCTACTTCCTGAGAAAGACTTCTAGCAATTTGTGCTTCTTCTCCATAGCATGAAGAATCAAAAAAAGTCTCTTGTTATAGTAGGCCAAAAAGAAGACGGAGAACCAGAGCGCTTAAAACAGGAGAATGAGATGACAAGGTGATGAACATGCAAGCATCCCACCTGGTCTGCCTCACTCAAGAGCAGGGACACAATCCCAGTTTCCTACACTCCGGGTTGGCACAGAGAGAACGGAAAGAGGAAAAGCTCTTGGAGGTTTGGGGTCAATGGCCTTACTGCAACAGGGGAGCTTTTGCCGTGCAAGCAATGCAATTTGGGACCTTCGTCCCTCCTACACATTTATTAACAAAACATCCCTTTCCCCTTCCCACTGAAGCATGACTCTAATTCTCCTATGGTACGGATTTTTCTATATTATTATTTTATGGGACAGCATCCAGCCCTTTATGACTTAAGTGCCAGAAGAATTGAAGTCTAGCTTCTGTTCATATCACATTATGTTTAACATGATTATAAAATTTAACAAAAGTGTTACAAGAATACTACAAAGTAGGATGTGGCACTTCCCTCTTAACACATAAATCAAATGCTACCAAGGTACTTCAAGATTTCAAGAGGCAGAGGAATGACACAGTTAATGTTTTTAAACTGTTCATATTGTTTTGCACCAGATGGTTTTAGCAAATTACATCCTTTTATTTTCCTTATTCCTACACTTTTGGGGAGCCTTTTTTTTCCCCCTTTTTTTCATTGCCATTCCCATCTCAGTCTATAAATACAAACTAAATTCTCTTTTGATCTTCTTGATGCTTGGTACCTCATTTGTTGGTGTATGCTAGCTCTGATGTGAAGTAGTTTTACTTGTGTTCCTTGAAAGTCCATTAAATGCTTAGAAAGTCATGTTACTCATCAGAATTGTCATCCAATAGCTCCTCTATTTCAAAAGCATTCTCCATTTGTTAGAGATAAATCTGCATCAAAACAGTCACAACTCCAGATGTAACCAAATTAGTAGACTTACAATATATAAGATTAGTATTAATGCTTTAACACAAAGGAAATGGAACAGCCCCAATTTTATATTTGTACTAATCAAACCAAGTTTGCACACAGATTCTTGAGACATGCCACACTGGATGATCCTGGAGAATGGCAGCTGTTACAAGGATCTAAACCAGGAACAGAATGCACTGCTCCACCACCATCTCTTGACATAGCTTTGTTTAAGAGTGGAGCATCAGTTCAGGCCATGAGCTACAAAGACCTATAGACATGAGCTTGTTTTCAACATGGGATTGGTTTTGATATTTAACAACAGAGGATTATTGAACTTTTAATCTTTTATTCAGCTGTTGTCTCACCTTGTAACACTACTTGCGGAGACTTTCAGATGCTTAAAGGTTAGGTACCTACCTGCTATACCCTCTTTCCTCCCTTGGGCTATTTTCACCATTTCTCTTGCTAGTGTCTGTGTAAATGAAGTGAAACCAAGAGCTGGTGCTCTGAAGGCCTATACAGCTCCTGATTCAAACAACCTGCAATGACCACTGTCAAGGGTCTCCCTCTGAACCCCTGATCCAGAACTGGAAGACGTGTAGCTCCCTTAAAGCTCCCTTTTTTGAATAAAGTACTGAAAACACAATTTCTACTCTGCAAATTTTTATCTCCCTATATTTTATTTGAGGGCATTGCCCAACAGAAGCCTGCTTTAGAAACCTTTTTTGTTTTGTTAAAGAGAGAAAGAAAGAAATTGCTTGCATAAAAAACACATTTGCGGTTTAAATACACTATCCCACTTTAATTTCAGAAAAAGGTCTTTCTTGGCAGTATCATACAGAAGTATTTGAAATGCATTAACACTTCGGCAGATGTTCAGAATCAAACAACTTAATAGGTATCAACTTTTTTTCAAATAATTGCAAAGCTTCGATTTAGCCTTTTGCATACCTTGCATAGTTAATTACCTAGGCTTTAATGTTTACATGCAATGAGAGTATCTACAGCTATAAACTACATAATTTATAATTGATGTAAATGGGTGTTATTATGTCAATTAGGCAGCTGTGTCCTCCACCTTCTCAGTAAACAGAAATGAGTGATAAACCGAGTTTGCCGGGAGAGCCCCTCTTCTCTTCCTAACAGATAAAAATAAATTACCTAGGTAGACCAGGTTGTCCAATTGTTCTCTGGTGAGGTGGATGTTATATGTGGGCCCTCTCTTTTGACCTGTTGACTGCAGCAAATGGTCAATCTCGTCACGCACTGCTGCAAGAGCTTCTGGGTGCCGCAGAAGATAATACATGGCCCAGAATGTAGCTGGAATCGTGTTTCCCACAGAGGCCCACAGGAAGGCAAAATGATGTGCTGGGAGAAAATAAGTGAAAAGGAAGATTAATAGCGTTTATTACACTGATTAGATTTGCAGTGTGCTAATTAAAAGATGTTAGGACACAGACCCAGCCAAGGATCAGTGAATGCTAATGAGGACCAATAGGCTTCTGAAGTCTAATTTTCTGCTTAATGAGAATAGTTTGAAATGTAATGTCGGGGGGGTGGGGGGAATAAAGGGAGGAAATGCAGCTCAGTTATAATCTTTCTCATTATCACCATTAAGTATCTTGTTTTACCACCTCAGCACAAAAAAAAAAATCAATTATCATAGAGGGTTGTTTCAGAGTAAAACATTTTATCATTAGCCAATTAGAAAGAACATAAAAAAATTTCAAGGTCGCCATTTTGCCTTTTTATTTCAAAGGTCTATAGTAAATTATTTTATTTTAGACAAGCAATCATTCATAAGTTTCCTACCTGCTTTGTCATAATCTCCAAGCAGCTCATATTTCTCAAATATATCTTGTCTGGCTTGGACCACTTTTGACCCTCCCAGCCATTTTGTCATGTTCTGAAGTAAAAAATGATGTATAAGCTCCTTCCGAACCTTCTTGGTAGCTCCTAGCAACTCAATTGGTATGTTTGCAGCTAAATAGGGAAAGCTGGCATCAAACTTGATAAATTTGTCTCTGATTTCACTAATAACTTTGTGGCCATCTGCAGCAGGAACTCTTCCATATAGTGTTACAAAACTGGCTTCAAACATTACAGAGCAGCAGAATTTGTACATTTTTTCTGTTTCCCAATCTGTTGCTTGTGAGCATTTCCATTCAAATATATCCTGGAGATTTTTCATCATGTGGTCAGAAATGATATCCAAAGGCTTGCCTTGTAGATACTGGTAGATTCTGTGCAGGTTTTCCTTGAGTTCAGGGAATTTTCCTCTTGACAAGGCTGGGTAGTCAAAAGTTTTGGATGCCATTTTATTAGCGAATTCATGAAATTCAAGTTGCTTGCTATTTCGGATGACATAGACGTATTGAAATGGGTCCATGATAAAGGTAATATATCTACCTGAATAGAAGAAAAGAAAATAATAAGAGACACGTGCACTTTTATAACCTGGTGACACTTCCAGAAGCAACAGCAGAAAATAAACCCAAGTTATGAAAAAAGCATGCAGAAAAAAAACCCCAAAGCAAAGATATGTGAATAAATCTGCAAAGAAAAAAGGAAAAAAAAAAGATTAAACAAATTTTATTTAGATTTGCTTTGTCAGGATGCAGATTCCACCTGTGTACACTTTGCAGGCTCTTCTAAAATCTGCATGAAGCTATTTCCATGTAGATGGATCTACTGTTTGTGTCAACAGCTGTGTGTGATCTCTGCAATTGTGGTGCCCTGAAATAAATCATTTACTACTCTGGTCTAATTCATGAAAATACAATGTGGAGTAGTAGCAACATTTGGAAACTGTAGGTTTTCACCAGCAGAAAGAGAGAAACACACACATTTCACCTGCAGAGAGGAAAGTGAATGACAGGGGCTGGAGTGGAAAACGTGCCACCTAGGCAGCTTTTTTCCAAGCCAATGACACAGGAACTCATAATCTGTCAGTTACGGCTTTACCTGCACGCTGCAAACCCCCAACATTTAAAGCTTCTCTCACATCTGGTTCTTTTTCCCTGAAGCTTTGCTAACTCTTTGTTAAGAATGTGCTCAGTATCCATAACACAACTACCCTAGTTTATGAATGTGAAGTCACAGCTTACAATGTAGAAGGCACCATTTTTAGCACGGGTTCCACTTTGGGGTACACACCGTCCCCGTGCCAGCACCCACTGTGTCAGAGTGCACCACCAACCTCCTGCCCTTCCCAGGGTACTCGATGAGGTGACACAGTGATACCTTCAGCCCCTTGTACAGAGGGATAGGACTGCATCAAGTTAGATGCTTTTTCAAATTGTTCCTGCCAGAGAAATCCTGCAATTTCTCCCTAAACTTCAAGTCAACTGCTGAAGAAAAGCATTTAGAGGAACTACCATGAATCAAAATGCTAACACTCCCAAAGCTCAATTAAATCTTAGCTCTTTATAGATGACTCTAAATTTAGAGATCCTGATTCTTAGCTTGGATGAAGAGGTGCATTAGGGAAAAAGGGCACCTATTAAAATGTACACTTCCTCTGTGAAATATCCCATTTACAAACTCAGGGAAAGAGCAAAGCTTACAGCACTTACAGTCTAATTCTGTCTCACTAAAGGGACAAATCTCCTTTGATTTTAATGGGAACACTACATGCTTAACTGAGGACCAAATTTGGCTCTGTGACAGATGTCCAGAGATAAAGCAGTCACTACCACTAAAAATGTCAAGTATCCATGGTTACCATATAGTGATATTTGAATTATCATAGTTATTTCATATTCTGATTTATATACACACAGAGGTATTTGGGTACACTCTGGACTTCCTCCACAATTACCAGCTGCCATAATTTCCCTCTCAATTACATCAACTGCAATCTCAGTGAACCAGTAAGGAAATGTAAGAGATATATCAACACAGAATTTGACTCTTTTTTCTTTTTTGTTAACAGTGTGTGAAGGTTTTTAAGATACTCATGGATTTTGTTTTACTGTATCATAATCAACCATAGCTGTAAATTTAATTTCAAAGAGTAAGTATATTGAGAAACCAGCATGAAAGAGAGATTCTGAATTCTCAGTCCCCTTTTTTGACCATTTCTTCCCTTCCAGACTACAGAGGCTAACAGGAATTTTTAGTCTTGACCTCTGCAGGATCTTTGTTAAGAGTCCTAGAATTACTCTCTCTTTCCAGCTTTCATCCACTTTCATGCTCTTTATTGAGGCTACCATCTTTGTGATCAAAGCCTGGAAAGAATGCCCATTGGAGCAATTTTTAATAAATAGATTTGGAGTGTTATTAACCCTAAAGATGAAAGCTGGCTTCTTAACTTTGCATTTACAGGGTAAACAATTTAAGTTAAGATTTTTAATTAATATTAATTTAAACCATCTGTCCACCATCTGCTTATTTCTGATGCAAAATATGAGTTTCTTTGTGATCTTTAATCAGACACTTAGCAAACGCACATCAATTCTTATCATTTTTAAGTAAGAAAATGATTTTCAGCAAATGAGTTTTCAGACAAACAAACTATTTTAGTAATAATTTTAAATCAAAACTCACTCAACACTAGCACATACTTTGAAAAAGAAGTCCCTGAGAAAAAGAATATTACAGATCCTGTTTTTATTATTCTCATCAGGTTCCTGGTAGCAAAAAGTAAGTATGTACCAAAATATAATTCATTTTGTAGAATCAATTCAGGCTCCAGACCACATCACTGCAAGTCAACAACATATATAAACACATAAACCAAAATATTTCTTGTTGCTGCATTTAGTAAAGGTCTAGATAATTGGAAAAGTGGAACTCCTCTACAACAAAGGCAGCTTGTTTACGTATGCCATTGAGAATCTAATTTTAGATCTCTTAATTAGAAAAGTATTAAAACCTAGGGCTAATTAATGGCAGTTAGAAAGTTGTGACAGTGGGAATGGGAACCTTTAACAATTACAGTCATCCCTGCACATAGATGCACTACATGGCTACACTGCTTACCCCAGTCTCCTCCATACAGGAACAGATTGCTAATTACAAAACCGTGCCCCAACACCTCCTCTACACCCTGAACAGCAAACATCCGAAGTAGAACAAACTTTCTCACCTCAAGTTATGATTTTAAATTTTTTAAGTGCCAATATGGTCCTTAGTTTTGCTTTCTAAATCCTGTCATTGTCCCCAGTGAGGGTGCTTCCCACTGATTGTCCCTGGTGGTGTCAGAGGCCAATAAATTAAAATCTTTCCTAAAGTTTTCAGTTATTATTTGGTATTTTAAAATGCAGCTTTCCCCTCTAATCCCATGTCCTTCCACTGCAGCTAATGCCAAGACTATCTTTGGAAAGTAACCTTTACTGAAAGCAATCCATTAGTGATACTAATGAGTTTCCATCTGAGTACTAGAAAAAGTAATGCCAAATCAGCCAAAAATGGAGGCATACTACAATCTCCACAAATCAATTAGCCTTAAATATTGAAGGTATTTATATAAAAACCACTAGAGACTAAGGCTTTCCCTGTTAGTTTGTAAAAAAACCCTTCAATACCAAAAACTAAGTAGACATGTACATACAGAAATGTCACACTCCAATTCCGAATAGTTTCTCACTGAGCTATTTTATTTAATAGAGTAAAAAACAAGTCAAAACAAGAGATGTATCCTTGTTTCCGCAAAAGCCCCTCTGATAATTTTTTTTTAATGGCTACAGAGAATTCATACTTCACTATCCAATCCTTCAGTCTGCATTACACCCATGCTGCAAATAGCCTGGTTATCTCCATTTAGTTTCTACAGTCTCCTAGAAATACAAGATTGATGTGGAAAATATGAAAATTGTCAACTTTGGTAAATCTGAGCACAGAAGCCAGTATTTGTATGATAGTTAAGAAATTACTCTAATAATGCGTTCTGGAGCTTTTTAATGCTAATGATGAAAGACAAGCATTTCAGATGGCATCTAATGATGGATGTTATTTCGGTAATGCTTGCAGCAGGCTTCAGCCTGGTAAGGAGTTAATGTAAATTACCTTTTGCCTAAGAGAGAAAAATGTGATATGTTACTGTTGATGTATCATGCTTTAAAGAAAAGAATGACTTAGCAGCAGTACTCGAAAAGGCAAATGTGCTTAGTAAAAACCACTAAGATTATTTTATTAAAAGGTGAGCTAGTCCCAGAGAGAATGTTGCAGGGTTCACTATCACTCCTATCAACTTGAGAGGAAAAGGATACAAAGTTTAATCCCAAGAAACAATGACAAAACTGTTTCAAGCTCTTTAAGTTCTTACCTAGCCGTCTGCTTATGCTGCTGAACCTTAACATGCAGAGAGGCTTGGGCAGTATTATCATCTCAATGCCACAGACACTCTCTCTCTCTCTTTCCCCTCCTTATTCTTTTCTTTTCTGTGCCTTTTTTTTCCCCAAGACTATCGCATTTACGTAATCGTCCTCTTATTAGGGAGATTCTGCTGAACTGCTGACAATGATGTACAGTGGTGCTGCGCTGGCATGACGTTTGGGGAAAACGATTCTGCTGCACCACCACACAAAACCAATTAGAGAACTATTTTCTGCGACAGGTCAGGAATTTACATTGTTTCTCATAGAAAGATGTGCTTTTTAATTTCTTTATTAAGATGACATCCATGTCCCTTGCAACTTTTAGGGATGACAATCATTTGCTCATCACATGGGAAAGTACAATCAGCAAAATCGCATTACCAGTACAGGGCAACGCCAGAAACTCCAAGCATCGTTCCACATTTTCCAAATGAACTAGTTTGAGAACCAATAATTAGAACAATATATATTGATAGAATTTTTTGACAGGACCTTTAGACATCCACCAGGGGGGTAAAGTAATGATAGTCCACATACAGCTGGCTACGCTATGTTTGCCGAGCACAGAAACATCATTTTTGTCAAATCAGTAAGACATACAGAAATCCTGTATGCCTTCAGATCAGGACACAACAGGAGGTACTAACTAGCTTTGGTTTCTTCCCTGACTTGCGGATGACAAACTATTTCTCTCTAATGAAGTCCTGATGGTCAGCAATTTTATACCGAAAAAGAGAACTTAAAGTGGTGTCTCTGTTATGACAAATTCACAAAATCAAACATTTCCATGCAGAAGACTGAAGTGATATCCAGAACTAACTCCATTTACCTCAGTCTTTATCAAGGGAAGCTTGGCTCAAAACTCTTGAACATAGGGGGATTATCTGAGATGGAATTTGGTTTATCATGCAAATAGAAATTTCTGAAACTACACTCATAGATTGCTTAAACACACAGATTTCTAAACACAGTCTTGCATAAAATAAGTAAGAGGCTAAAGAAATAAATATTTGATTAAACACTTTTAAGATTCTGAAGTATGACTGTATCTGGTTTTATGAATGTACTGAGATGATTTCTGAATTATAGTTATTAATCTGTATTTGTAAGAAGCCAAAACTGTATTACAGTGTGAATTCACATTAACAATAAAAAAGACTGTATTTCAACAAAAGTTCATGTTGTACTGTGCCAAACTCACTTTCAAGTTGCAAAAAATCTGATCATACCAGTTTCCAAAAAAAAAATCCTGAATGAATTTTAAAAAATCACATATTTAATACAGTAAAAATTCTCTTCCAAAGGAACAAAAGGACAGATTTTTTAAAAGGAAGAAAAATTTTATTAATTAAACACTCGGCTTGCAATTAAATTAATTGACATTTGAAGAAGAAATTATTTGCATTGCAAAATATTGCTTATATGGAAATATAAAGCTAATTCTACTGCCCTGGAATTACAAAGCAAACTTTATACTTTACACTTAACATTTTTGTTTCAAACTCCCTACAACTACAGGAATAATTAAAAATCAGATAGACTAAAGTTGATCATTTGAACAAGGATATCAGCATGTAGAGGTGCAGAAGGTGATTATATTCACCTATATTAATAAGAGCTTGCCTTTCTGAACACAAGAAAATACTGGATTTTATACTGACTTCAGTAAAAAGTAGATCTCTATGGATAGATAGATAGATGTAAATTTATATATTTAACTTTCATTCAGGATTCTAGTTTTATTCTATGTTTTTCTTCCACAGCTAAGTGTCTATGTGAAATCACTCAAATGTTTGCATTCAATCTAGCTTAGTAATACCGTTATAAATACAGGAAGCAGCAAGGTTATATCATACTTTATTATATTGTTATTTTCTGCAAGCATGATCAGAGTAAGAGGCTGGCAACGGGAAGTTTCTGTGTTCCAGTCCCGATTGTATCACTGAGTCAATGTGTCATTCATTCCCTTGTGTTCCTGTCAACCAGTTGTAAAATGTGTGAGAACAAATTCTGCACTTTTTTCCTTAAGTGTTTTCTAAATTTAATCTGATATTTTTCTGTGCAGTGTCAAGATGATGTTAGTTCTCCCTTCTTTAGGAAAAAACCCAACAATATGCACTTAAATGTGCTGGCAAAATCTATGTTCATACAGTACATACCTACAAAATGTGTCAAAATACATATATACTTATAGATGTAAATAAATCCACACGATAGTGATATTTTATGGATAATTATTATGCTTACAGTACATGTAAATCTGAGGGATTTTAATGGGTCTGTGCTAGAGAAAAATGTTTTGGGTAAGGAAGATTCTAAACTAAACATTTGGATTAGTATTTAAGTTCACTGAGGGAAAAAATCAAGATATATACTAAAATATTTCTCACCAGCAATATGTACAGTGAAAATATCTCCAAATTTCTTTTGCTGATCCAGTAAGAATTTGTAAGCATCTTTTCTAAAAATCAAAGCTTTCCCAAGGTAAGGAATCCAGCCATTTATTAGCGGGGGCTCTCCAGTCTTTCTGTTAAAAACAAGAAAAAAAAAATAAACAGGAGTTAACTTCGGCATGAGAGCAACTCATCTTTATATCTATTTATATATTGCACTTAGACCCACCATTTACATACATTATCCTGCAATGTGTAATATGTTGTACAGAAAGTTCTTCAGATATGATGGCAGGTTAAATCTAATCACACCTCTGAGCACTGAAGGCTCTGTATGGTGATTAGGAAAAATAAGTGAGAGAAATTGAGATGCATTTAACTACAGGTCGTCCAGTTATTACCATCAATTTATGAATATAGAAAAATGACATTCGGTAGAAAATCTCCCAGCGAAGAGTTATCTCATTTTCAATATTTGGCATGTCAGAGGAAGATGTATTGGAAGGCAATTATGACAGATTTAGGTAAATAGGACGCCGACACACCACACAAAACAAGTATCCTTACAGATAATGTTTTAGTAATTTCAGCTTACCAGCAAAGAGAACAGCCATTCTAACTAAATATCTTTAAAATACAGGATAATAATACAGGCTGAACATTAACTGTAATAAATCTTAGTCTCTTCATATTCATAGTCTAAGATAGGAATGTGTATGAACAGTTTAAGAAGAAATTCCAGGTACTGATGTTTGCATCCCAGTCTGAAAAAGCAGCCATAGTGCGTTAGTTATCTTTATGGAATAGAATAAAATACCTTTTAAGAATCTCCTAAGTTACATTTTTCGTTAAAAGGAAAAAAGCTCCCCACACTGTCCTGCTCCTGACTGCAAGTAAATATCTTTCCTTCACACTGGTCTTTAGTTGCTTGAATCTGAATTACAACAAAGAAACATAAAGCATGCTTGTTCTGTAAGGGATTAAAACAAATATTCGCGAACAACTCTGCTGCTACATCCCATCTGTGAAGGTGACTTATACTACATGCAGAACAACTCATTCTGATTAAACACAAGATATTTACTAGCTTGGGTCTAATCAAAGATCAAGGGATCACAAGCTTTACTACTATCATACACAGCATGGATTTTTATGTAGCTGAATTAACCCTATCATAGTCACATTCTCCCTTGAACTGCTATAACACAAATGAAAAAACCCAAAATAACCATGGTATGCTATATTTACTTTTTATTTTACTTTCATAATTAAAACTTTTTGAGCAGGAAAATACAAGCCAGAGATTTGCCCACTTACTTTAAAAAAGTTGTTATAAATTTAATTTACAGATAAACAGATGTGGCTAAATCAAGCTGCATATTTTGATCCCTTTCTGTTTAACTGACTAGTAATTTCAAATTTAGTTTCCAAGAACATCCTTTTGTCATCTGGAAAACCAGCAGATCTTCTTGTCCGACAGTCTCACAGCCAACAGTTTGCTGTGCCTTTTTCATTTCCTTAAGTTTTGTGGCTTCAGGGTTTTGTTTGGTTGTTCTGCGGTGTGTTTTCTATATTGAGGAGAAGGTGGAGCCCCTCTTTCTTCAATACCTCCCAGAAACCACTGCATTAATCATCCTCTAGTGGTCAAATAACATTATTTACTCAAGTGGTCCAGAAAACTTGCAATGTTTAATTCTGTATTAAGTGAATAAAAGCAAAGAACTAATCTGAGATTACATGAGAGGGATCACTAGCCCTGGAAGCATAGCAGCCAACCTGATACCCTCAATTATCCCTTCCAAGCCTGTAAAGATCTGAATGATTTACCAATTTTTTTCCCCTCAGACTATTAAGTCCCGAGAGCATCTGCCTTTCACTTCCCCGGCTGGACACTACGTCCTGTAAGTAGCATCCTGACAAATATTTAGATAGGCTTTTTGTCATCTTCTAATTGAATGCATCTAATTTCACCCTCCACGTTCTGTCATTCGGTCAGAAGCTGTATTCTTCACAAGCTCTCCGCCGGGTAAAACGAAGGCAGCTCAGAAATCCAGGGGAAAATTAACTTAATGCTCCAAGTCTTCGGGATCACATCAGGGAGACATTTTGCTATTGCAAAGACATGAGGGTCATCGTTCACTTCAGACATGTTTAGCTCAGCAGCAATAAGCTTAACACTGTTAAACACTGTGTCAAGGCTATGCGGCTTTCAGAGGAAAATATAACACCAGTTCAACTTACGACCCACAGCAGACTGATAACAGAAATGCGTCTTCATTTCTAGCTTTCCGTCTCTTTGGAAGATGGAGGTCATCTCCACGACTTATCAATGTCTGCTAACACACGGTGAAGAAAAGAGCGGCACTTGTATTTTAGTGCCTCCCCAAATCCAGTGCTTCTCCGTACAAACTTTCAAGCAGAGCAGTGCAGCTAACCCCATTTCCTGAGGGACTCCTACTTGCATCCCGGGTATCTCCAGAAGGCTTTGTCAACTTCGGATGCTAAACGGAACCATTAACAAAGCCCACAGAAACTTTCACTGCTTATTAATTTGCTCATGAACTTTAACTCTGGACTCACACTTCACAGAAGTCGTAAAATTTGATAATTAGGCAAGATATTACAAGCATTAAAGTCATATTTTTCTCACGACAAATATATATTGTTGTACCAAACACAAAATATAGCTAAAAAATGTAAAAGAGCACTATGAAGTGTTTTGATGGAAATTTAAGACTGCAACTTTTTTAATTGAAGCATTCAGAATGTCTTACATTTTATTCAGGTCTAGTCTAACTGCTTAAATTCTAATTCACTTAACAAACCTCACGATATTCCCAGGTCTTTTCACTCCACATATTGGGCTGATTTTGCTTATACAGAGGAATATTTTTACTTGTCTGAGAAGCCTCTGTGAAGTCAGTAAGATTTAACGAACAAATTTCTCACATATGTGAGTGGATTTTACAAATAAAGCATCAGCAACATGTCCAATGCAATCTATAAGTAGACGGATCAGTTACAAAGTGGAGGGAGAGCAACACAGTTGTATCATCCATCATTGTTAAACAGATAACTTCAAATGGCATTATGCAAAAATCAGCTGGCTACAAATACAGCCCATAAATAGAACGAACAGATTTTGATAACTGTAATTTTTCTTTGCCTTCAGAGAAAAGATACTTCCTTGTTAGCAAGTAATAGAGTTGCAACACCTACTTCACCAAAAAAAAGCAAAGTTTGGGAGTTTGTTCGCAGTTTCCTTAAGGGAATATTTTTCAGCTCACCTAAAACACAGAAGGCACTGACTCGGGAGTGATTATTTAGCTACTGAGGTAAGGCAATACTAAAAAATATGGAAGCTGTATCTATGTCTCACTTATGCTAAGCAGCAGTGATGCAATAAAGCAGGAGAAAAACGGGCTTCAACATAAGTATTTTGAAAAATATTCAATTAAAAAAATTTACTAAATTCAATGTCTCTAAACATTATGTTTTCACATAGTGAAAGGGAATTATTCGGGAAACTCCAATAGAGTCATTTGTAAAGGTCTATGAAAATTACTTTTTTTTTTTTTTTTTAGTTATAATGAAAATACCCTAAAGATTCACAAGCAAACAGACTTTGCCAACATGATCTCTCAAAGAAATATCATTGCTTTATAAAAGCACACAAGACTATTCATTTCTTGGTTACACTATTTAAACATCACTGCACTGCGAGGCATTGGGCCTGTGTAAATGAGAGGAGAATCTTTCTCATCTCACTGGTTATTTGTATTCCAAAGGAGCAGATGCCTTTCAAATTATGCAAAAACCCACAGCGCATCTTGTACTATAGCAGATGAACAGGTTAATTTTTCTTTTTGCACATAATAAATCATAAGTGCTTTAACACCCATAGTCGCATTTCATGAACATAAACCTTCTGTTTAATAATGTCTGTTTACAACTAGAATCAGACATACAGTAATCTCTTGCCTGGGATAAACATTAATCCAGATCTGTCTAGAAAAATTATACAATTCATTACCATAAGTAATCTCTATTGTGCCCCATGCTTAACCTTCATCTTTTTTCCTGTCCTATAATCTTGCAAATCCACTGGTGGTGTATGATTGGCATCTGGTGTTAAAGCAGCCTTCACTGCACACAGCACAGCTGAAGAAGCCCGACAGGAACACGTCACTCTGCAGGGTAACGCCGGTTCAGCTGACCGCTTTTCACAACAACTTTCACCAAAGGCAGAAAAAAACCCACAAGCCAAGGAGAAAAAGGTCTAACAATATCACTTGCCACAGAGGGGTCATTTTCACTTTCCAAACCATCGTTACCATCCACAAAAGCTGAAGGTAGTGCTCTGATTTTTCCATAGTATCTCCAGAAAAACCATCACATACCATGTCCAAGCTGGAACACACCATGTCAGGGGACTTTAAGGAATGGAAATGGATTGGTACAGAGTAGAACAAAAGCTATTATGAACATGTCAAAGCAGTTAGAGATTATTCACAGGCTTGATCACAATATTTAAGCAACAAGACATGACAGACAGTGTCTTTCCAGGGGCTTATGAACACTCTAACTGTGAGGAAAAGAATGAGGCCAAAGGCTTCAACCCCAAGAAAGGTAATCCCCAGAAATGTGGTGTCTGGAATGTCTTCTTGTATTATAAGAGAGAGAACACAGGAAATTTAGGACAGGAGAAAGCCAGTGAGTCTATCTTTCTATTTTTTTTTTAAATTTAGCAGTTTTCTCCCAGACCTGCTTATAGGTGTTTCACACCTATGAGGAGAGAAAATAAAATTTCCTTTCAAATATTTGGCCACAATGCAATATTCAACATTTATAAAATTATGTGTGTCTTAAATCCTCACCTAAATTATGTGACTCAGTGATCTCCTGGAACTCGAAATTTCCAGGTTGAATATATGCTGTACGAAAAAGCATTCCCTGAAGAACAAGCCAGATGAGAGTTTTAGCAATACACAGTCTTTTACCCTTGAATTCTTAGCTTACACACCTCCTGTGGAGGTAAAGACATTGCTCCTATCTGATTACTGTTTTCAGGTTTGTGGGGAGTAAACGGCTGCATCATCTTGAGAGAGACATGGATTGACTCAATGAAGGAGAGTGAGTCCTGGATAGAAAAAACCTCACATTGCCACTGCCTATGCTTATGCGTAGGTAAAGTGGTTTCATGCTGCAGTACTGATAATCATCTCTTTTTCATCAGGATAAAGATCAATGGTAAAAGAAAAGGAGAAAGATTCAGGAAAAAGTAGTGAGTACACTTTTGAGCACAACAGGCAAAGAAAAGTTTATCTGTGCTCCCAAAAAGAGCAGTATAGCAAAACAGACTCCAGTGGTAATGCGAGACAAACTGGGAGAAATGCTGACAAAAGCAAATCAACCAACCAGTGAATTTTTATAGTGATTTTTTTTCACAGAAAAATGCAATCTTTTTGTTGAAAGTTTTTCATGCCAAAACTTCCAGGATTTTAAGAAAAATACATTTTTTCTCCTTTAAAACCATACAGGGTTTTATTGCTAAGATCTCCAACTTGTGCTGTAATCCATTCACCACAGGAGCATCTTCTTGTCTCTCTCTTCTAGCAATTTCACTTAGGTAATCCCCAAATATCAAAAAAATTACCAAGACTCAATAACTCATTCAGTAACTCTGAAATATCACTCTCCAAGAAATCTTATTCCTTTGCAGTTTAGGCTAAATTAGCTCAAGAATTGTACGTTGACATTGTACATAACAACTATTCACACTTCAAATTGTGTTGAAGGACATATCTATAAATTCTACCTCTACTTGTAGTTACCAGTTGGGACATTGCCTAAAAAGACAAAAGGCAAGTAAATGCCATTGTGGGAAAGTAATCTTAACAGTTTTAAAATGGAAACCCACCAAAAAAGAGCTTGTGGCTCAGGCTTTATTAGAGGCTGAAAATTCAGAGAAATTTTACATTACCAAACGTAATGTAAATTTTCATAACAGCCAGGATAGGAGTCATGGTGAAGACAAGACCTGGCCAATGCGACAATAATTCATCAGCATTAAAAATTAATACAAATTTAGTGCTCATAGTCTTCATTTTGCAATCCCACTTTGCTTCTGCTCTGGGTGAGGGCAATGAGACCAACCCTGACAACTCAACACTCTCCCTGACCAAGGCCAAGGTTATTCTATTAAATTTTACATTTGAGGTTATTTGTCCAGCCCAGGACTTTTCCTTTCTTAATTCAGCTTTAATCAAAGAAAAATAGGCTAGGAAGAGATGACAAGACCTTGTACCCCAGGTAGGGTGCTGTGCACTGGTATCTTCCTTATATTTTTCTATGTCCTTCTTGAATATATTCAGTAACAGAGTCTCTACAGTCTCCCCAAGCAATCTCTTTCTCCTCACATCTAACCTTCATCTTCATGTTGTACCTCCAGCCCACTACTTCTCATTCTGCCTGCAAAGGATAAGAGAATAAATGATTCCCTTCACTTCTGCAGGAACACTTAATGTATTTAAAGGTACTTATTATGTTCTCATTTAGCTTTCTTTAGGTTAAACAACCTCAATTTCTTCCAGTATTTCCTCATAACTATTTTCTAGACATCTACATACTTGTGTCACTTCTTTTTTGATTTTCTAACATTAACCCACACCTTTCTCTATGGCAGTGTCCTGCACTGAGCACAGCAGTGCAATTACCTATTCCATCTCAAGGGTGACACCCTTTGCCTCCCAGCACCACCTCAGCTTTCTGTGCAAAATCACCACCATGTTGATAAAAATCCAACTTGGGAACCATTACAGCCCTCAGTCTTTTCCCAGAGAAAAGATTGTGCTCCCGTCCAGATGCTGTTGATTAGTCCTCTGTGTTTTCCAGTTCACCATTTGGAATGTTAATCCCTCCTTTGCAGGCTTGCAGACACTCCTCTTTAGGTATTATCCACAAACATAAACACTTTTTTCCTCGTATTCATGTGAGAAGGATGGGATCAGAATATGAAGTCCACCTGTATTTCCTTTTACTCCTATGAGGAACGTATTTATGCTGCACGTATTTATGACTTTACCAAAGAGAATCCAATGACTTTTGTCTGATATCCCTCTCTTTCATAAGTCATTTCTGCACTTCAGTATACTGCTTTGCTGCAACACATGTTAAAACTGCACACAGTAAGTAGCTCATAGTAGGAAATCATATTAACCGTCTGGCCTGGAAGTGACAAGTGAAGTGTGGATAAGAATGTCAGCACTCCCCACAGAAATATATTCAAACAGGCAGAAATCATTCCTTACGTAATAAAGAGCAAACAAATAAATTCAGGAAATCTCAGAAACAGTGGTGGGACATTATCACATTTTAAAAACCTTGGTAACAAGGAAAGAGAGAATGCTAGATGGGAAGATATTGCTGCTTCTGTATGCAGCAACAGTGTTTTCCATGAGAATGCAGTATATAATTTCAGAAGTAAAACAATAATTATTGTAAAAGTCAAGTATTGTTTTCTATAAAACTGCACGAATGCTAAATAATGCACGATGATCATTAGAACAAAAAGGGTAATGAAAATAGACCCTTCATTTAATATAACAGAGCCATCCAGAAGTTTGGAATCTTGTTTAATCAGACATCTTTTAAGTTCTCTATAATCACCAGAGAAAAGGAGCTTTTTGGAAGTATTGGTCTTTATTAATGATACAGATAGATTAAAACTGCTCACTTAGGTAGCCAAGATGATGGTTCCCCTAGATTTCCCCTAATTCTGTCTTGTCTCTTCTCACATTTGTTTTTTGATGCCAGTTTTTCTGACCCACTCAGATGAAAATGTTTTTCTCCTGGCCCTGATTCCTCTGCCTACTTCCACCCTGGCTGCCCATCCCTCTTGCGATGCCTCCATGGACCTGCCACCTAGCCCCTTTGCCCACCCACTGTCAACTTTCTTCTCAAACCAAGCTCCTGTTCAGATCCGGGGAGCCTCTGCTCTCATCTCCTGCAATATGTTCTTAGTCCAGGTATTGTCCACCTGCTTTCACTTCCAGTTCATCCTCAGTCAAACCCCTTCTTGAATCCTGACCACCACAGCCACCACTGTGAACCACAGGCACTGGCAGAGAGAATGAGGAAGGCTGTTGGTGAGTCTTGTCCAGTTTCCCACTGTGCTCTCCTGTCTTCCCACACCCATCTGTTGTCTCCTGTCTCAGGCAGAGACAGGAACAGCCTTTCTACAGTGCATGTCTACATTGTTCACTGCAAAACTGATCCACAGCTGGGAGATCTACTAGCACCGATAAAATCACTCCCTCTCTCCATTTCCCCTTTCAAGGAGTATTAGCCATTTTCAAGAAGCAAATACAATTCATTCAAGATATGTGTGTGTGTGTGTGTGTGTGTGTGTGTGTGTACACATGTATTTATCAACGCAGATTATGTATATATAAGCATACTTACTTCTACATGCACACACATATGCATTTATGCAAACAAAGATCACATCATACAAAAAACTGAGTGGTGCTGCATTTTTTTTTTGTAGCAGTGACACAAACACTTTATATGTTGTAACACAGGTTTACTGTAATATTTTGGGTTTTTTTAATTGTATTTTTTTCCCCCCAGTAAGCTTCTGACGTTATAGGCATGATGGCATTGTGAGTATCAGTACCACCCTTCTGATCTGAGTGCATTATATACCATTATAGACCAGCAACAGAATACTGCAGAAAACTGCCCCCTCCCTCACTCCGTCTACCATGCACAGAATTTTCAAACACCAGCAACCCACTCCTGATTTATTGAGGTAATTAACTACAAAAATGGGGCCACTTACTCTGCCTAAAAATCTCCATGTGCATAGCTTTAGAATAAGAAAAGATTTTGCATTTTATCTTTAAAAAACAAGGATGCAATACAGATAAGAAGATTTTTAATTAACAATTTCTTGACTCCCACTGTCACGGCCATACATTCCCCAAGATGAAGCACAGAAGCACATGGTGATCTGCAAGCAATTTCCCTCCTCTCCCCCATGAGCTTCAGATGTCAGACATTTCATGAATCGTATTACAGAATTAACAGTCAGGACATATTTTGCTCAAAAATGTATTGAAAAATTCCAAAGTATAGTCTCAACAGTTGGATAAACACAAAAATGCCCCAGGTACCTTATTTAGTTCACTTATTTGCAAATAAAACTTGAAGTTGATATAATGAGAGAAGGTAACTAATCCTGTCAGTGAGGCATATATCACAGGAAAACAACATTCGAATACTGTACTTGGGTGAACGTTTCAAGAGCTTTAAAGTCTGTAAGATGAACACAGTATTAGTAGGTCTCCTTCTCTTTTAAAGATTATTCAGTTATTCATATTTGCTTTCCAGGTACTTCTTTTCCCTCTTTTCCTTCCAGTGCTACAAGTCTATTGCACATGTTAAGAGAAACAGTCTTGTAACGGGATTCCCCACAAACATTCGTTCTCTCCTGCTTCATCTCCTTCTGCCACCAGCCCAGACTAACATCTCAGTTTCTCCATCTGAACTGATTTTACTTCTCTCAGCAGAAACTGCAGGTGATCTATTTCAGCAGAAAGCATGCTGCAATCTGCACTCTTTATCTTTGGCTTTTCACTAGCTGCAACAAATCTCTCCTTTTTTTCCCCTTCCTAGATGTGCTTCTTTACTCTTCTTCCAAAACTTCTCATCTATGTTTTTCATTTCACTTGTACCTTTCCCTCCTTCTCTTACCCTGAGGTCTTTCTCGGCTCTGCACCTGCATTCAAGAGCATATGGGTCTTTTTCAAATCAGACTTTTTGATAGTCCATACTGGACTTAACAAGCTGCCACAATTAGGGAGCAACAAATCCAATTACTTGCAAATTTATTTTCCTAGGTCTGGATAATGATACTTTTCACATAAATGTACGTATGAGCAGCACCTTTCTATAATTCATGCTACACACTATGACACAGCAATCTGATGGACTCTCAGGTCTGAAGTGAGTGGATATGAAAAGTGCAGTCCTTTACTAAGCAATCTTGGGTAGGACTAGCCTGAAACTAGATCTCTCATTATGAGGGGAATTCTGAAGTATCTGAAAACATTTTTATTTTTAATTAAGAAAAAAAAAAGCTCTTAAATATATTTCCCACAAAACAGCTGCTCCTCAATTTTATTTAGCAAATATCAAAATGAAGCCAGTCACAGCCTTCTCAGCTTGCCCACAGCTTTTCCAAGGGTGCTGAGAAGGATTTAACAAGAGGGATGGTGGTGGCCTGTCCTCCTTGGGCAGATTTGCAGAGCAGCCTGCAGCCACCCTCAGCCACAAAGACACTGTGAGCTGGGCGGTGTGTAGTGTGTCTCACAGGCAATCTCTGCCCGACCTCCCCCTGGGGTGCTCTCATCTGCTTTTCCCTCTCCTGAGACTAAAACTCTGCTAAGCCCATAACAGATTTAATATGTATTAATTTAAGAGCATCAGTGCACTGCCTGAAAACAATGGTTTGATGCTTGGAAAATATATTCCTTTAATTGGTCTGTGGCTGCCCTTAAATATTTATGTAAACTCTATTGTGTTCAAGGGCATAAGGGTTAAACCTAAATGAAGCTTCTAGTCTTGTATTTGTGTGAGTTCTCTCAAACGTAATCCTTGTCAGTTTTAGGCAAATTAACTAATTCCAGTTTTAGGTAAACCAAGAATACATTTTCATTCTGAAGTCACAGAAAGTAAAATATTATTAACTGAAGATCATAAGATGGAACAGTAACTGGGACACTGTAGATCTGAACATGTTTTAAATCCCTCTGCTATGAAATATGGAGTAGAAAATATAAATAAAATTCTCAATTTTTTTAATTAAAGTGAATAAATGTCAACATGGGGACTGTAATCAGAGACATTAGAATTGCAAATGAATATTTGTTTCACTTTTTTCCTAAGTTGTTTCCTGCACAAAATAACATTTAGGTTATAAAGGATCATCTTTCTGAAGAATCCAAGACTTGGCTATTTATGAAAATATATTATCTTTTTTTTTTTTTTTCAAAACCACATACCATCCAACTGAGTAATTTCATAGAATAATGGAGTAATTTAGGCTGGAAAAGACCTTTAAGATCATCAAGTCCAACCACTGCCCCAGCACTGACAAGTCCACCACTAAACCATGCCCCCAAGTGTCACTTCCACACAAGTATTTCCTGGGACTGTGACTCAACCACTTTTTTGGGCAGCCTGTTCCAATGCTTGACTGCCCTTTTGATAAAGAAATTTTCCTGACATCCAGTCTATACCTCCCTTGTACAACTTGAGGCCATTTCCTCTTGTCCTACCTATTGTTACTTGGGAGAACAGACTGACCCCCACCTTGCTATAACCTCCTTTCAGGGAGCTGTAGAGAGCTACTAGGTCATTCCTGAGCCTCGTTTTCTCCAGGTTAAACCACCTCAGCTCCTTCAGCCTCTCCTCACAGGACTTGTGCTCCAGAACCTTCACCAGCTTCCTTACCCTTCTCTGGACCTGCTCTAGTGCCTCCATGTCTTTCCTGCAAACTAAATATAAGAGCCCAAAACTCAACCAACCCATGACAAAAAAAATGTAGACCAGGTATTGATCTGCTGGTTCTTCCTGTTTTTCCCCCATCATTCCCGGCAAGTAGAGAAGAACACTACTTGTGCACCTGATCCTTCAGCCAGTCATCCCAAGCCCTGAGGTCTGTCTTGACTGCCCCCAGACTTCTTGTTGAGACTTTCAGGCTGCCGCCTGAAAAAGCAAGAGTGGATGATAGTCTGAAGGCCATAACAGGGTGGGAAGGTTTCTCTTCACATCTTTAAGCTGGGCCCCAGGAGGCAGCAGACTTCCCGAATAGGTCCGTCCAGTCTGCATGCTCCCATCAGAAGAGAGTTTCCTATGACAATGACCTGTCTTCTTTCTGTCTGAAAGTGGTTTTGACAGAGGGTGTAGGCTGACTTAAACTTGGTGACACCTCCATGCTAGAGGAACCCTCATCCTCACTACTGTCCAGTTACACTCACAGAGCCTCACCCCTGTTACACCAGGCACCTGGGGAGGCGGGGCGGTCACACAGGTGATGTTCCTGCTGCACTGGGCAGGAACTTACCCCCACTGCTCCCTATCCTGTAAGTCACTGTGTTTAGTTCAGTCCCTGTGTTTAGAGAGGACAGGTAACCCTCCATATCACATGGGCTGTTGTCTGTTGGGCCTGTGTCAGGGAAGACAGCATGAGATTCCAGTAGTCTGTCTGTGTGTCTATCATACTCCTTGATGCTCCTCAACCTGCTCACCCTCGTCCCATTGCAATTTGAAAATTAGAAATTTTATTAATGAAGTGTTCAATATTTTTCAACCAGCTACTTCAACTGGGTACCATTACAACTGTTTTGGAGCCCCACATAATTAAATGCTGATTCCCAAACAGCAGATGAGGCAGCTGTCTATACACATGACACAAAATTCACAGAAGTGTTGAAACTTCATGAAATCTTCAAAGTATAAAACATTTCTGTTGAAGAAATAATGAGCTTTAGAGGTTCTAATGAAAGGAATGTGGATGCAGACAGACAAGGAGACTAAGATTTAGAACACCTCATCCACGTTAATCCATGGATGCAAACTCAGGACTACAGACTGGTGACTCACCCATTCATCATTCCCCTTACTGAAATGGTTTCAAGACTGGCTGCACAGCACTCATCTAGCACAGAAGGCTGTAGGTGTGGGTGTTTTAGAGTACATTCAAAGATGGACTCTTGTGTCTTGCTATGTGACCTAGCAGCCAGACCATTTGCACCCCGAATTGTATCATACTATGGGTGCCAAATAGACAAAACAGCACTGATTTCTTCCTAGGAAAGACCTCAATATTGCTTGCCAGAAGACAGTTGGATTGGTAGGAAATCTGAAAATCCTCTAGCTCAGGTTGTCAGTAAAGCTGATATGAGATGCTGGGTCTTGCGGATGCCCTGGACATCAGACCCTGCTGGGATGAGCCACCTCTGACAGACCATAGATGCAGCATGCAATCTTATTTCCATCTGTATGTCTGAATCCCGAAACATGCATTCCCATTGTCCCAGTGTTTAAATATTTGCAATTTTGTGGGATTCTGCAATTTCTGTTTGTTCTGACTGAAAGCTATTGTGTCTTACAAGTACAGTGTAAAAACTTCCTTTATTCCAAAGGATATGTGGGTATTAACAGCATCATAAACTGCTGGAGAAATATGGACTCACTGAAGTCAATATTAAACTGAATATTCAGACTAATTGTGGAAAGATTTCATACCCTGTGCTGCACCAAGAAGTCAGGCATAGGGTCAGTCCTGAATTTCATAATCTACATGCTCTCCCACTGCTCATAAACAACCGGTGACATCATAGGGGTGATGAGGAGTGCATCAAAGGCATGGCCAAAGGGTGCATTGGCCATGCTGAATTTTGTTTTGAGTGTAGGCAGAAATCCTGAGTAGTAAGTTTTCCTAGCTATAGCTCTACTCTAATTATACATTTGAGTTCTCCATCACCAGTAACTGTTCCATATCTATGTTATGTACCTTTGCTATTTTTCAATTATGAAAAAATCCCAAGAAAATGAAAATTAGAAACAAAAGGTTACCAGTAAAAATTTTTAACATTTCAATTCCAACTATTTGCACCATTGTGATCCAATGTAGCCTTCTGTTAATGATGCATCTGTCATTTTATTGACACCCCTAAACAGCTTTATTCTCTTTTCTAATTAAGAGACAAAGCTGATTATGTCAATCTATGAACTGGCATGTGAGTGCTTTTGTTAAAATGTAAGAAGCAATGAATATGACTATTGTTATGCTAAAACAAAAAACTTGGGAATTTTTACTGGAAAACCCAAGATAGCATAATATATAATGGCTAAATAAGAACAGATTCTTCCTATTCATGCAAATGCACATGTGATTGTATTATATAATTAAATGAAGATACTCTGTGAAAAATTAATTCCCAGTAATAGAAAACATAAAGCAACAGTGATACATAATATGCCTGACTGAAATATGTGAGGAGAAATCATCAGATCATAAAATATCAAACAAATAAATGACAGACTAAGCTATCAATCCTCAAGGAAAAATTAAGTTACTAAATAATCCAACATGCTTGCATGTCAGGACATGATTTCAGCTCCATCCTGCTGCTAAATCAGAGGTACCTACTCAGTAAGCTCTTTTAAGACAATACTATGGATGGGATGAAATGCACACCATTGTAGGTAGGTCTTTGTCTTTGGACTGTCACAGGTAACTCTGAAACAACCTCCCACACACCAGCATGAATTGCTGCAGCCTGTCCTACCTAAAAAGGCCAGGGAGAAGAGAGCAACAGGGAAATCCCACAGAGTCAGATGATCTTCAATATTTTGGGATGTTAGCAGTTTTCAGACTTGAAGATAACACAGAACAGTTTTCCCCTCAGTTGTGATCAAAGGCAGCAGACAGAGGTTATGTGTCTCTTCTGGCAGCACTAGATCTTCAAGACCACTACTGGTGCTGAGCTCCTGGCAGGAAAGCACTGAATCCTTTCCAAGGAACTCTATTGATTCCATGTATGCAGTTCCTGCTGATGGTACTGGGTGTCCTCAGGACAGAGCTTAAAGTACTGCAGTCTGACACAGCTCTCCTGGCATCAACTGAGCTAAAAGAATTTACACCCTGAAGATTTAGTCTTCAGCTGCTGACTGTGTCAACCAGTGTTGACATACATCCAACCAACACATACATATTTCCTTCTTTTCTTTAAAAATTTCTGTTCTAAATTATCAGAAAAAGCCAAGACATTATAAGCTATCGTATCAACGGCATTCAATTGAATTATAGCTTCTGTGCTCCCTCACATGCACACCACACCTGTGGGTACAAACTATCATTCTTCTACCATTTGCTCGTCAAGGGATCGTATCCTTTTGTCTCAGGTAACCACAGGCAGTGAATGGAATGTCCATGACCTTCAACTTTGACCTTCAACTTTGACCTTCATGGAGGTTTAGTCAGTGGGGAAGGCAGATCCTCACACTTTTGCTAAAATAGATCTGCAAGTACAAGCTAAAACCTTTGCACAGTACACGTGCAGGTTAAGAATATGTCTCTGCATAACTTATGGAGATGTCTACTACTTATAAGACCAATGTTCTTGCTCAGTACTTCAAAACATCACTCTACTTCTGTTGCACATCATGAAACACCCAGCTGAATGAAAACAAAATTTCGGGAATGCTTTTAAGGAATCATTAAAAGGGATAATAATTTTTCCTCTGCTGCAGGATCTCCTCTAACAGTCCACTCAATAACCTGCTGTGACTAATCAGTTTGGTAAATTTCAATTCTGACTACCCACTAGTAAGGTTGGGCTGTTCACTGTTTAGTGAGAGAAAGGGAAGGTTTCAGAATGTATGCCCTTTGGTTTGGGACGGTCTTCTTTTAAGAAGGTCACAGTCTTCTTTTAAGCCACAAACATTTTGCTCACACTGAAGTAGTAAGATTGAGATATTTACGGAAGAGTTTGGAAACAAATTACATTCTTAACTGCAGCTTCCATCACACATAGGATCATTCAGAGGTGACTGACAACAGCACCAAACCATCACAATACAAAATGCAAATATTTGGAGTTAGGATTATTGACTGCTGTTCTTTGTTCTTAATATTATTTAGAATATTCCTCTTAAAATAAAAAGAAGTAAGCAAATTGAATCACAGTCTTAGGTTTTTCTCATAAATTGGGGAATGCTTTTAGTTTCTAAGAGCAGATAAATAAAAACAAAATTAAAATCATGAGCTACACTCAATGATAGAAATCCACATGGCAGTATTAACTTAAATACTGCTATTGCTAGGCCAGACAGTACTGCGTAGAGATAATATCTCATTAACACTGATACAAAACTGACCATGGTGGTCACAGAATATGAACACTTGCACATTTGTAGGACCTACAAACCAGTCACTAACAGATGAGATTCCCAGGGAAAAGGGACTCTATATAATCTGAAGAACTCTCAAAAAATGCCTTTGAAAATCTGATTAATAAAATCAAACCCTACCACTGCACCTGGCCATGGCCCAACCATAGAATTGTTCTTGCCTGTGCTGGGATTAGTTCCGACCTCAGAAAGCCACTGGACCTCTGCCAGCCACAGAAGAAGCAGGGGTCTTCCAGCAGAACAGGCATCACGGCCATTTCCATGCTTTTCCTTCTCTTCTTCTCCCCCAACACCCCCTCACCCCACTCCCAACAGCTCCTCTGGATGGGCTAGAGGATACGGCCAAAGGAAGGGAAGTGCAGCCAACACTTTGCTATGCCCCAGCAATCCCTCTCTGCTGTTGCAGGGTCAGTGGCAGCCAGAATGATTTAGAGCAGCCCTCAGGCTATTCTAACTTACAGTGAGGGACTTGACTGACTCATTGATGCTCCAGGACTGTGGGAACATAAAGCTACCTTAAAGCCATTTCAGTCATCCCTGCTTCTGAGCTGTGCTATTTTATCTTTGCCTGTGACAGAAAAAAACCTGAGAGTGCGGGTTGTTTACACATCTTGCAGCTGCAGCAAGGGGTGGTTTCCCCTGCCTTTCTTCTGCCTTTATTTGTTGGGGGGTTTTTTGTGTCTGTTTTGGCTTTATAGATAGCTCTGGTAGTGTTCATAGCCCTGCACTCCATCTGAGACGGTGATTTATGGCAGTCTCTGCTCTATTGATTGGTCTTCCAAAGCTGAGGCGCCCGTCAGCTGCAAGGCTGCGGGAAGGCATGCTGTGCTGGAGTTTGCTGTCTGCAACCAGGACAAGCAACATTCTTGTGGTTCCCATGTGTGCCATGCCCATCAAGAATAATTTTGTAATTTAGCATCTTAATTTTTACAGAATCAAATGCTAGTGACAAGCCCAACTGAAGAGAGATCAACTGTTTCATTTCATTGCTTATCAGCTTTGCTTACATTTTAACTCTGATGGTACTTTGGATTAAATTTCTGCATCAATAATCTGTTTTGTAAGGCACAGAAAATATCAAACTACATTTATTCAACTAATTCCTGTAGCATTCATGCACTTATATATACCTTCCATATTATCTTCCTTTTTATATTTGACATTTTAATTTAATGCTCTTCATTGCATATTTTTCACCCTTACCCTCTTTGTCCTTTTCTTCTGTAATACCTTTATTAAATTAAATCTTTTTATAAAAAAGTACTTCCATTTTTTAATATTATTGCTTCCTCTCTATCACTATCTAGATTTAACATTTCATTAAGCAGACAGTTTTAATTTTACTTTTCTCCAACTGTTCTTTCATTAGACTATTTCTTGTCTTAACACTTTCATTTTATTTTTCTCTTCTGTAATTTGCTTTTACCCTGTCTAATGGACTTATCTCCTTTGTAATTTGCTTTTATTCCCTGTTACTCTCCTTGTGACTTCTCTTTGTTGCTCAGTGCTGACAAGTGTTCTTCCCCATCCCCTGTGAGTGACAGTGACAGCATTTGAGTGGTAGCTGGCAGATTTAGGAACAGTAAGTATCTGTCTGAAAAGATTTTATTTGGTTTTATTTTTATTTTGACTGTAAAATCAGACCTCTCGAATCCTAGAGCACCAGGGGGCATTGTTTCATTTAGAAAATAAAAATTGTCGTGATAACTATTAACTTCTCAACAAGTCCACTGCAATACCAAACAGAGCCAAAGGGGAAAAAAATGGAGCTATTAAGTCAAACACAGCAACCAAGGAGGGTTACAGGTCAAACGTTTTAGTGCTTAAAAATGGGTATTATTCTGGAAAACTGCTCAACAGTGAATCAGAAGTGTTGTACCCCTGACCTCCACCTCTGTATGCCTCAACGTTCAATGATAGCATCGAGGAGGAAATAAGGATTGGGAGCTACAATGACAGCTCCTGAGCAGAAACATGAATTTCATCAACAGTGGAAAATATTGACTGAAGTATCTAGAAGGAGCAGAAAGTGAGAGCCAAGGGGAATTACATATAAACGTAAAGAAACTGCCTGAACTGCCATTAAAATGAACGGAAATGTAAAGCAACAGGAGAATGTGGAATGTCCCACAGGTCCAGCAGCTACATTTTAGTGAAATAATTAATAGGCTGCATTTCATAACGAAGTGCAGGGTAATAACAAACATAAGTGCAGCTTCACAGCTGGCTAAACTCACAATAGCAACAGGCAACTCTATTACCACTACTGAAACAATCCTGTTTGCCAATGAAAAAGAGAAAAACAAGGCAGAAAAACTCTCTATAATTATGAGGGAAATCATCTATGTAACAACTTAACTAATGCCCAGAAGCTGAATGACTCACAGCATTAAGAAAATTAGAAAGGGTGCTCAGTAGTATTGTATAATTCAGGACACGTACATTAGAATACCGTGGTCTGACCATGCCAGCAACAAAATTAAGAACTATGCAATACAGGACTCCAAACCCTGCAGATCACAAGCAAATGCTTAATTCAAACCACACTGCAGAATTAAGTGTGTAGCTATTTACAGATTATATATCTGCATGACCAAAGATGGATTTTTGTTATTTGAATGGGGGGGGGTTTGTTTGTTTGTTTGTGGAATTTTGTTTTGTTTTGGGGGGGAGTTGTTTTAGTTTTATTTTAATGTGATTTGATGCTTGTGTAGCCTCAAGAGTTCTTGCTCTAAGTCTGTTTATACAGAAAATAAAATGAAATTAAATGTAGCCACCTCTGAACTGCCTGCTGCAGGTGACGACCTCCTGATGGAACTGACGGACAGCACTGTCTGAAACACGAACGCTGCTCACACTGCCAAGTCTTGCTACAGCTCTGTTAGCTCAAGTCATCTTGACTCAAGCCCAGGGTCAGGCCACATACAGACCAGAAATACAAACTAAGAACAAGCCTGATGTCATTTACCTAACCCACTAATTTCCAAATAAATAAATTTGGGCAAAAAATAACCCCTTTTTTAGTTTGGACCCCATTTATAACAAGAAGAATCACAGCTGCCCTTGAGCAAAACCTGCTGAAACTCACAGGAACTCCTGGAAGTTCCTATTTCTCCTAGGTAGAGACAGAGCCCAGGAGATACTGTGCATGCCCCAAGGTAAAGTCAGCTGGAAGGCAGCAGAAATCAGATATCAAGTTCAAACGTGGACAGCAAAGTTCTTACAGAGCAGCTACTTCATCAATCTCCACTCCTTTACATTGCCTTCAGCTTCTGAGCCTCTACTGCTCTGCATCCCAACAACAGGGCACCACCTGGCACACTGTGCTGCTCGTCTGAACAGCATATTGATTCTCCATAGAAATGAGAATCACACATCAAACACTTCATGGTTTGCTGTAGAGACTTCTAAAGATTAGAGAAATATATGTCTATGTATATATAAATACAAATAAAACAACCAACACATCAAACACAACAGCTTCTTTTTATCCCTCTATATTTCATGATTTCAAGTTTTTTTCCACTACTTGCACAGATATATTAAGTTTCTTTATTTTTACTAATAAAGCTCATATGGACCTCTCTCCTTTATAATGAAGAAACAACAAAGCATACATTCAAATTACAAATAACACATTATTACACACACCTATACAGAGCTAATTCAATTCCTGACATTTTCCTTACTATCAGTGCTGTCTTTTACCTACTTGTACATTATCATTTTACTGTGGCAACTCTTATGACTTTAAATTCTCATTTTCTTCTTCTATTATAAGCAACCTATTGAAGTCTAATTGAATACCAGATAAGTAATTTAATCTTGAGCTTCTACTGCCATCTGTAATATTAGGAAAATGTTGTAGGTAAATTATAACCATATACCCAACTGGTTAAGAGTTTACAGTCCTTCAAAAAAACATTCAGCTCAACAGCTTGCAGTAACTCTGTATTATTTTCCATATATACTATCAACAATATCTTTTATTTATTTTCTTGCACATTAGCATTTTAAAAATAAGTGTTTATATTTATTGTTTCCTTCATTATAATTTGTTTTGGAAATAATATGGCTAAGTTTGAAATATAATGTTTACAATTAACAAAAATCCACATTCAGTTAATGCTTACCTGTGGAGCTAATGTATTTAAAACATAGGTTAAAGCTCAAAAACAGGTGGACACAGCATCATTAACCCACCACCTAGATATAAATCCACCTGTGAAATTTGGAAGCATTTTACAGGCAAAGCCTTTAAATATATTTAGGGTAAGTCTTAAAATCTCTATCTGAAACAACCTTTCAGGATATCTAGAGAAAGATCTTCTGTGAGCAGATCTGCATTTTCAAGAACTGCTCTGAAATCTCAACCTAGGCAACTCTGTAGGGCTGCAGTTATGTTACATCTGCCATGTCCTAGACTGCAATGATAATGAGAATGTTATTGTTCATTCCAATTTAATGCGTGGATAATACTGTCCCTAGGCACGAAATTTCTACCAAGGAGGTTAGATTATTGTATCCACACAATTAATTGCATTATCAATTTTCTTACTTTTTTAAACATTTACTTTTGGTTAGAGAAGATTATTGCACTGCTTCTAAAAATGTCTTTACAATTAATTATCTTTCACTGCAGCAAGCAACTAGGAAATGGATATTAATCATATAAGACTTTCTCAAATTGCTGGGATTATCTCATTTTTAAACAGAGGTGGCATAAACATTGTGCAAGAAATGCAGCAAAATACCTATAGCTTCTGTAATATGCTTTCTTGCACCAAAATCATTCTGCTTTCTTATTTACATAAAATATCCCAGTCTGCCTTGGAAAGGCTCTTCAGCCTTCAATATTATCTGTGGGAAGTTTCACCACAGAAAACAAACATCAGCCATCAGTTCAAATCTGCCTTGCAGCCAGCGAGTCAGGGATGTCTTCCTAGGGGCTTTAAACCAGTTGTGCTCCCAGACAACACAGAACAATGCCAGCATCTCATTTTAAAGACATAACTGACACATTAAAGGCCCATGATTTGTAATTAGAAGCACTTCTCAACTCAAAAATGGAGCTGATAATCCCACTAAAATGCCTGTTTTCTAACCAACAGAACATCCTTGGTCCATTAGAGACACACTTGGTGGTTGCACTGGCTCTGTCCACAGTGCGCCTGCAACACCCTTTGCTCAGCTAGCGAGTCCCATCTCCACTGTGTGAGAGCACAGCAGACATTCCCAGCCAGCTCAGCTGCCTGAGCTAAGTTCCTCGAGAGGGAAGAAGGTAAAAGGAGAGGGAGAAGAGAGAACAGGATCAAGAATAAAACAAAAGGGAACATCAAGCTGAAAAAGAAAGGAATAGAATTAGAAGTCATCCAAAGACCTTGGAAGGCAGAAAACAAGGGAAAGAAAAATGCTGAACTCCAGGGAACAAGGCAGCAGTATTTTACCCAAGTAGGTCCAGACCTCATAGTTTTTAAAGAGCCGTCCTTTAACTAGAGCCTGGCAGGGTGCCTGTGTTAACTACTGTAGAGACTAAGTTCGAAGTATTAACCGTGCAGCAAAATCCATCAATGGAAAATTTAAAATGATAAAAATACTGCTCATAGGCCAGAAAACCTGAGTCTCTGATTCACAGAAACTGCAAGAGGTAAAAGGCATGTGTCTGTGCATACTTCTCCTGCCACGCACCTGCTGCTGGCCCTAGAGTTAACAGGAAATCCAGCTATGGAAGCTGTCAGTCTCACCTTAACCAGTCTTACCTTTAAACCTAAAATGACAAACACGAAATATTAATAAAACATGTTTCTGATTTGGGCAGTGGAGGAAGAAAGCCAGAAGCAGACACAAGAGAATACAGTCTTCATTCATATATACTCCCAGACCAAAAGACTGTTCATTCTATATTAATACGTTGTTTAAAATCTACTTGTGAAAGAAAAATACTAGATCAAAAAGCACAAGCCAATATAAGCTTTTTTGGCAACTAGTGAAGCAGAGGTCTCATCTTGCAGCCGTGGTGCTGAAACTATGCTGCTTTCATGTGTGTGCTTACTGCACTGCTCACAATGTGATTATTTATATAAACTCATTCCTATCTAGCTTTTTACTTCATCAATTCAAGTTTTGACTGAAGTTTTAACCCTATTTGAGCCTTACACAAGGAATTGAATTTACCTCTTTCTTTCAGGTTTTTGTATTCCTGAACAGCTTCTGTGCAATTATTTACTTGTTCATCTTAAACCAAAGCAATTGCAGGTTATATAGACTCTTTTACCTAACACCATCTTTCGGTCCAACTAGCACTAACATGTAGCCTTCCCACTGCTCAAACCTGCACCGCCTCCAAGAATGACTCTCCACAACCAACCTCAGAAGGTATAGCAAGGTTTCTCCTGTGCAAACCTGAATTATTTTTCTCAGAAAGTGCCTAAATCTCTCTGATGTTGGCACAGGATGAACCTTCCGATTCTTGCAGGTGACACCATCTGCAGCTGTTCTAAAAAAGTTTATGAGGCAGAATTCCCACTGAACAGTCTTTGCTTTCTTATGTCATCTCCTTCAGCTAAGATATTTCCTGAGTCAAATCCTGTCTGTAAGGCTTGTTTTCACTAATTCAGATCTTCAACAATGAGCTTTTTGTAGAGCAAACAAAGAGAACAGACAACATACTGCTAAAAAGGAAAGGAGAGCTATAGGAGGAAGGATGATGGGGATTGAGCGAGGTACAGTTAAAAGCAGTAAGGCACATGAAAAGGAGTACGGCTCATACTTTCAAATGAACTTGAAAGATTACACAGAAACTGCAAAGATAGCATTAGGACATGAAGTAAGAGACAGGAGAACTGTAGGATTGTGCAATGGACCCATTTCACAAGACTGCTCCAACAAAAAGCAAGATCCTGGTCAGAATTGCTCTCAAGTATCTATCCAAAACAGTTCATACACTATTAAATGTGCTAGCTGGAATTTAAATTCAAAGCCTACATCTCTTTCACAGTTACTATGGAAGCGCCTACCCTCTGTATATTTCAGATCTGCAGTCTTAGACTTGGCCTTCTTTGCATATTAGATTATAACAAAATGTCACTTCTTCCCAAAAATACCTCTGAAGACTGACCTTTCCCTTCTTTCATACAGCTAGAAATCTCATCAAGTGGCCATGTCATCTTGACCCTCACAGCTACTGGACATGGTTTAGTAAGGATTCATTCTTATCCCTTCTTCATTCTGAGCACCTGAGGTGGGGTGTTCTGGTGGGGAAGGAGGCTGTAGTGGCTTCTCCACTAAGATCCTTTATGACTTTCCTGTATTCTTGGAGAAAACAGAGTTTTCAACTAAAGCTCCAATCTGCCAGCAGTACCATCCCTCACTGCTCAGGTGTCCCTTTCTTGTTATGCTACCAGCAGTTGAGAGGAGACTGCTCCGTGCTCCCAAGGCCCAGGACGGTTACGCCTCAGAGAATAGTGCAGATGTAGCCCCCTCACCTGGGCCACTCAATATACGCATTCCTGTATCATTTTATAAAGCTAGACAGAGCCCAACTGTCTGCTGCTGATTTCTACATATGGTTATTTTCTTGGCTGATAATAGTCAAAAATTTTAGCGACCTGTTGGCTGTCATTAGCCAAGATGACATGAATTTGCAGCTCATTTCTATCTAACAGATGGATATACCCATATATATATACACATATGTATACATATCTATATATCTATATATCTATATACCTCTATCTCCATAAACCTACCATTACAGAACAGAGGTGACTACTCATGGCAGATGTGAAGGACTACGGCCTTTATGTGCACATTTAATAAGGTTCTCATGAAGAGACCTCCCTCTGCTGAAGATGAGTAAGTCTGAATAACCGATACCAAGCTGTAGCAGTTCTGTGGAGTAACAAAGGCCTCTAGGGCTGTCTGCATCATTTGCCACAAACTCTGGAGGTGCACAAACAAAAATTAATTTCACATATCCATAATTTTATGCCTTTACATTACAACTGCGTCTGTCCCTAGGTTACACATTAAACAAAGTGTCTTTGCCGAGGACAGGACCATAAGATTCCATAAGACATGTAACCTAAGATCTTTTCCATTATGGTACAAACCAGACTTCAGTGGTGTTCATAAATATGATCATTTAACATCGTCAAAGACCACCAAATGCTTTTTTTAAAGCAAAACACCAGGGTAAAGAGAACTTATTTATTCTTGTCTAGAAAAAAGCAAGAAGTTCCAAATTGTTGGGAAACAGTAGACCTAAAAATTAACTAGAAGTTAGTAAAAGGAAACATGGAAGCAATGATATTTCCATATCCCCAATAGTTATTTATAGGAGAAGTATCTAAACATGTAAGAGCATATATAAACCTTTATGAAATAGGTAGCTCTTTGTAGGAGTACACAGGACATAGTAAAGAGAGTTATCTAACACGTTACTCAAAATAGACCAGAGCTAAATATGCCGGCTCTGCTCACTTTCCAAACTTTTTTTTTTTTAATGCTGACCAAGCTCAGCTGGGCAAGACCTGCTTAGTATAGTCATTTTCACATTCCCACTGAACATATCAGCTCTGACAATATTTTTTTTAATCTCAACAGCAGAAAGTAATATATAATTCCCTCTAACTCAGCCAAGAAAAATAAAAATCAAATTTAAGAAACCAAAAATGCAGATACAGTATTATTTGAAAATGCACAAAATTTTACAATGGTCTGATGTTCCTGATATTTTTATCTTAACACATCAAGGGTGATAGAAGCTTCTTTTTGCTGTCAAAGTGATCAAAGAGAGGTTGAGAAAGAATCTATAAACAGATGCTGCCCAGTGACAAACCTTAAAGAACAAGACTGTGGGGCCAGATGTTTGAGTGACCTTCGGACTACAGAACATGTTGGCATGGTGTTGATTTAGATAGCTGTTGGCAGGGGCTTTCGATCCAGCAGCTGAAAAAAAAATTTAAATTATGGAAATATTTTTTCTCATCTTTCCTCTAACTATAAAAACTGAAACTACTGGTCAGTGGGGCTGATGGCTGTCAAAGAAGTTGAATTCACCACACAACCCTGCCAGTAGGTATCACATCAAAAAGGAGTTAGCTGAATGAACAAGAACATCTTCAGGCTGTGCCATTTTGCATCCCCCTCAACTTTCAACAGCTGTTTCTTGAGTGAATACAGATGCAGAATAATTATATGAAATGTTTTACATTTTCAATATACTACATCATGTAAATATGTAATCTATGATTACCTATGGGTGATATAATATAAAACACCATCAAGAAAGGGTTTGGAACGCGGAATAGGAAATAGAATAATTAATCCATAATGGTGATCTTCCTAAATTATGTTCTTCATACATGCTATATTTGTAGAATTAAAATGGCATTACAAAACAAAACCCCAAAAAACCAACAAAGCAACAACAACAAATGCAGAGATAATTGATCACATACATGTTGTTTATGTCAAATAGTAGAAGACCCTGGAAATTATTATTACATGAAACTTTAGCTGTGCTTCAATTTTCTAGATCTGTCTCAGCAAGCCCTACCATTTTTTAATCCGATTGAAGAAATTAGTCATGTACTAGGAAACAAAAAAGGGAAAGAGAAAGTCATCAATCCAAAATTCCAGCAGATACTCAAGTCTGAGCCACTGCATGCTACTAGAATAAATGGAGAAAGCAGAAAAAGTCTTGCTTTGTAACATTAAATGTGATTGAAGACTGTACAGTTCTTCTTACACTTTTAGACGTTTTGTCACTTTACCTGGAGAAATATACACTGCTTATTCTGAATTGCTGCTGATGTCCAGCACTTGTCAAAACCGCTATCTGTCAAGCACTTCACAAAGTGTTGCAAAATGACAGATCAGGATGTCTGAATAGATGGAGCCCCAGGAAAAACAGAACAGATAGAAAATTCATGACTCTAAACTACATCAAAGCGACTTCTGTCAACATCATGTCAAAAGAAGGAAAAAAAGAACTGTTCATTTTAGAGGGTTTTTTTCATTATATAAACACTTTTTTCACGTATGAGCTAAGTGTAAGGAAAAATTAACTTGGTGTACAGTATGATCATTTGAATGTGCCAAAAATACTCTTTAAATAATCCAGGAATAAGGAAACTTCTAACAGTAGATACTGTCTGGCAGTTAAAACCAATGACATCCAAAAGAAATGCATGAAGAATCCATCAGCTTAAAATAGGACAAACCATCTGGCTCCAAAGAAATAAAAGTATTCTGCTGTGCGTGTTAGTTGGGTTCACAGAATCCTACAACTGGATTAATTTTGTATTTCCTCTTCAATCAGTTTTGATCATCTCTACTTAGTCTGTCAATTGCACAACCCTAATTCAACGTTATATTGCAGGCAGCAGATTTAGTAATATCAAGACAATACTTTAATTTAAAAAAAGAAGCACCATCAGCATAATCAGACCTTCCATTACAGAAAAATCCTTTAAATTGTTCCTCAAAGGTTCCAGAAAACAAGCAGGTTATGATACACGACTATAGACATTCAAATTATACACAATCAAATTTTGAGAAAGAATCACACACTCAGAATATTACGAGTAGTGCAGATCTAGAAACACTTTCTGTCTCACATACCTTTCACCATAGGCCCCTGCCATCAGTTCTAAATTCAAAGAAGTTTACTAATGCTATATTGATCTCTAGAAATCAAGAGGCTAAATGACCCTGTGCAGTGGGCTCAGTGGCTTTTAGAGCACTGGGAAATATGAAGCACACACACTCATCAACTTGGAAAATGGAAAGCGGCACATGATCAAGTGAGCATTAGCAAAGCACAGAACTCACAGCAAGTTTGGAACTCTGCACTGTTCGCCTTTAGTGTCTCGGTGTCATCTTTACTTGCTGGTCTCTCTGGCTTGTGGAACTGTATGGAATGGGATGGGTTACAAGGGACCTTTCAAAGGCTGTCGGGTCTAAGCCCTGACCCCAGGCAGGGACATCATTCTTCCACCCACTTTTTCAAAGGGCCTATAAAGCTGCTGCTGGCTCTGACAGGAGCAACAGATGATCCAGAAACTGGCACTTGCTCACTGGAGCAAACATGCTCCAATTTTCCTTGGAGAAGATGCCCATTAACCACTGGCCAGAAAAGTTTCGCTAGCTTCAAAACATTCGCAAAGTAAATGAGCATGAAGAGGAATAGCACCTTCTGGTTCAGAAAGGTGCTTTAGGACCTGTTTAACATCCTGTTGAATGTGTACATGGCTGGGAATTGCAATCGATTAACACTGGAGTACAGTGGAAGGCACGTCTGCTTCTTACTGTACACAAAACTCAATATATCTTGCTTCCTACTTATAAAAAGATGTTTATTACCTGTAACTGTACAGAGGTGTGTGCTTCACAGCAGCAGTGATTGGTAATAAGCCTCCTTTTCTCATTTACATTGATAGCAAGCATTAGTGAAGATATATGCATTTCATTTCATGGTTCAGAAAGAACAAAGTATATGTATATGTGATAGCAGTGGGTGGTTAATGAAATGGTCTGACAAACATAAGCTAATACATAATCATACCAGAATGTGGACTGGAACACCTGTTCCTGCTTCACAGGCTTACAATTCTTAAAGAAAAGTTACTATTCTCAAGAACTGAAATCACTACTATTTAGACATCAATATGCTCTGAGCAAATTTTAGTCATTTTTTTTGCAAACACTAAAGGGGGGAATTTTAATGATATCAAATCTCTTTTGCTTGTGTCCTAAGAGTAATGAAAACTTCACACATGCATGAAGCTCCAGTAATTATTTTAAACTGCCTTCTGTTGTCCCCCTGAGGAACACGGTGGTATTTGTTTGATGCAGTTTAATTAGTGTCAGGGTAATTAATGCTATGCTATCTACATGAGATCAAACCCCTTTCTTTGTAACACTCTGGTAACTAAGAACTAAGAAAAGGAAGTGGCTTGAAAATGTGGAAGCTTGGTAGGCTAGATTCAGAAACAAATCGAATTGCTCAAATCTGCATTTACGTACCCAAAATATTAAACACATCCAGCCAAGTCAGAACCTACCAGTGTGAGATCGGGATCATAATGCATTAGAACGGTGCTGTAAGACAGGAGACTCACTGCTACCCATGTAAGTGAAATGCTTTTTCTATGGATGTAATCAAATTAAGTGAAACATTCATGGACACCATGCACTTTGTAAGGAGTTTAAATCCTTTAATAATGAAATTATATACTTTTGCACAACCAGATCACCATAGTTATTTATAAGCAGCATGTGGTGCTACCATGTGCTGATATATTTTCCTAAATAAAAGCATCATTTGAGTTTAATGAATGAATGTGATTCTGCTTTAATGCCTGAATAAAATCTGCATTTAATTGAATGTTCAGTCTCCACTTCAAAACACCATCCTCTACAAAAAGGACCAAGGAGGCACCAGAGTGCAGAAGTTGGAACATACAGAAATTCCAGACACACACACTGCACACACTACATAAATCCTTTTTAACTGTTTCTTTGGTAATAAGGAATTGCAGTATAAATCTCACAACACACAAACTCGGGGTGATTACAGGCTTAAGGAAATAGCTCCAGTTATCTTGACTGGATAAATTATTGTATCCTAGAGGTTATTCTGTTTTTTCTAATAAAGCTTCAGCAGAAGGAAGGAAGGAAGGAAGGAAGGAAGGAAGGAAGGAAGGAAGGAAGGAAAAGAAAAAAAAGAAAGCTGCTGATTTTTTTCTTTACAACCAAAGAAATTGTGGGCTTGCCATAATGCCTTTGACACTATTAGTTTGAAGAAGAGAAAAAAATTGTTAGAGGCACACACATCGCCTGGAAAGCATACTTTATGCAATAATACAGAGTTTCTGTGAGGTTTCTTGCAGAAAAGAAACCCCTGATTTGAAGACAAACAAAGTGGCTTGGTCTTTCACATGCATGTCCTGAGGGTACAAACAATAAGAGCTCTGTTCAGAACTCGCAAATATTCTACCAAAAAACACAAGCAGTAGCCCTACAGCAGTCTGCAGATTGTGTTGGTATCCATTACCCTTAAATTCATGTTTATCTTTATCACAAGAGATTTCACCAGCTTATGCTGGTGGCACAGCAGGGTCTGAGGGTCTCTGCAAAACGCTGCTTTCGAGGTCATCCGTGACCCACCATCCCCACAGATCAGCTGACCAGCAAAATATGCTCCTTCCTCCTTCCAGTCCTGCTTCCTGCAACTTGGTTGTTTATCAATTAAAGCCATAAATACAAATTACTTTAATAAGGCAGGCGATGTAGTAAAGCAACCTGCGAAAAGCTTGCCGTAAGAAGCGCCTGCAAAGTTCAACAACTGTGAAAGAACTATTAAAAAGGACACACAAACAAGTGACCTTGACTGACAAGCGCACTTCATCCCCGCAATAAACAGCGGCGGGGCTGATAAGTGTTCATTGGCGCAGAGAGTAATTACCTATCTGTCAGCGTTGCTGGTGTGTGCGAAATAGTATAAATGAAACATACATAATGTACAGCAATAATATCGGGCATGCAGAACCTAATGCATTATCATCATTCTCAGGGCTCAGGTTTATGTGGCTGCCACCACTGAGTAAATGCCTTCTAGCCATGATAATTTCATTCTAATCTCTGTTCCATATTATAATTTTCATAGCTAAAAGATACTGAGGAGCAATACGTTTCAATCAAGGGCTAAATAGAACACAACCTGTAACTGGGTATTTTATACACCTATATATATTTTTTTCTTTCAAAAAAAAATTTAGTCAATTTATGAATAGACTGAAATAAGCTGTAAATTTATGGATGACAAACTCTGTCTGTAGCAATGTCACAATGTCTGGAGACAGGCTTTACATATCTTCTACAAGGGATGCCAGCTTTGTCTATCATATCTCACAAAAGCATTTAACCCTCTGGAAGAATAAAGGTTTCGGTACCACTTCCTAGCATGTTATCAAAAAAGGTTAACTTTTACATGAATGAAAAAGGGGTCCTATTGAGTTAAAAAAAATAATATAGCAACCTGTTAAACAATTTATGCAATTATTTTAAATGCTGTTTAAAATTTCATTTTATTACATAACCTCCACAGCTAAACCATCACCATGATGAACAAATATGCCTGCTTCTTCCTTAATGTCGATTTTACAATAAAGCCTTTGTATATTTTGAAATTATTTGGGGGATCCTTATGAAGAAAAAGGACAGTGATTTAAAGGTATGCTCAGCCTCCCCTCCCCATCTCACCAGGAAAAGGGAGAGAGAACATCACTCGCTGCTTTACCAAAATCCATTTGACTGCATGTTAGTATTAGGGCAAAAATGCAGTGAAACGTGCACTGGAGCCCCTGTGGCACCAGCTGGAGCCTGCGTGGCACCAGTGGCCCCAGCCTTACAAACTGTTGCACTGCCAGCCTCCCTCCCTTCCTCCCTAAAGCCAGAGGGATGCACACACCTAACACTCCACACTCAAGGAGTGTCAAAATGGGGCTATAGCTGAGCAGTGTGCTCCACCCATCCACTGCATCCCAGGGGGCAAAGTGGTGCTCCTGGGGAGCACTTTAGGGTGAGGGTGACTCCTCAGGGCAGAGATGGTGTGCTGGGAGCAACCCTGTGCTGGCTAGAGGAGAGGGAGGGAGGGAGGGAGATGGGTGCTCAAGTGAGAGGCAGGCCACCCCACACCAGAGCCCCACCATGGCCCCCATCCCAATGGGCTCTCACCCCACCTCTGGAGGGATTTTCACACACCACTCTTGCCTTGGCCAGCCCCCCCATGTGCTGGTACTCATTACAGCAACACCCATCCTCATTAGATAAGTGATGCGTGTCTGGGAAGATAGGCAAATGTGAGAGCTCAGTGATTACAATGAGCAGGGGTGGGACGTTTATGCAAACTTTCGTTTCCATTTCCATTAGCAGCCTGTCTCATCATTTGCTTTTTTGACCTTCCAACTGCGAGAAACTCAACTCTCTGCCGAGGCTCACCTGGACCCAGCCCCGGTTTGCCCAAGCCTTCCAGCAGCATCCATAGTGGCAGGCACAGCCTCTGCCAGCCTCCTTTGGAAAGCAGCCACCTTCACCATCAGGTTTCATGAGCAACCTCTTAGACAAACTCAGATGAAGCTTCAAGTGGTACAGAAACCTGAAAGCCGGCATGTTTTGCCTGGCTGGGAGTTTCACTAGACAAATTTCACATGGTTCTAAATATAACTCAACAGCAATATTTATTTTATTTAAATGTCTCAGAACATTGCATTTGACAGAAGACAACAGACTGGAAAATTGCTTATACAAAATGCAAGAGGTAGTTGCAATATTTTCTGGCATGTGGTATTACTTTGCACTTCGCTGACACCCGTATGGCTGCAGCCACCCCTCACCTTGTCCCATCACCCTCTCACTCTCTGCTTTCTGACATGAGTCCTTAGACCATCACATTTCAAGCAACTATCCAGGACCCAGGAGATCAGCAGACATGGGGCAGCATTTGGGCTGCTGAAAGTTGTATTTTTACAATATGCTGATGGCTAAAATTCAGGAGGATGAAACTTCTGCTGAAGTCAGTGTTGGATCTAAGGATGGACATATCAGAAATATATCATGAACTCAGCCCATAAACATAATGTTGGTGATCTGCCTTATAAATTTAACATGTTATCAATAACAGAAATATTACACATTTCTTGTGAAGTCAAAAACTGAACAAAAATGTCTAAGGCGGGTTTCTGTGTCCACCTTACAGTATTAAAAGTGTGGCCCAAAACCTGTTACACTGCTACTCCTGGATTTACAATCAGCATGAGGTTTAGAGGAACAAGAATTTAGAAACAAAGGATTTTTTCTGTCTGTTTTCAACAAAATGAAACAGTCTCTTGGAGAGGGAGAGAAGATAATAACGGGGAAAATTTTTTCTCTGAGAAATTCGTTGAAAATGAAAATGTTTTTTAACCCAGCTCAGCATGCTGGAGCGAGCAAAACAAACCCAGAGCTATTCTGTCCCACTTGCATTATCTGCAAAGCCAAAACAGCGTCGTAAGTGGAATATAACCCCCCTCCTTGTGATGCTTGCTGACATCCAGATGGTATACAAAATTTAGTGCCTTGCTCCCGAGTACTGCTTGCAGGTGCAATAAAAAGGAAACACAGCACAGTTAAAGGCAGACAGAGGCAGGGTCCCCAAGAGCCACCACTCAAGAAGAGCCCTCTTCTTTGCAGATTGTGCATCAACCCCAAGAGCAGGGAAATCAGTCAGAAAGCAAATCCATCCAGGTTCAATTCAGGCTCAATACACTCTGTCCCAGGCTGCTGGGGTCTCTCCCCTCAACTGTCCTGCACTCCTCCTTTGTTTCTTTTTCAACCCTGCTAGATAGGGCACTGTTCAAACGTGATGAGCATACCCCTGTAATAGCTGGTGCCTAAAGGATAAAAGGCTTATTACCCTTTCAGCTAAAGTTGCTAATCCCCTAACAAGCTGAAACAGCATGTACCGTAGTCTCGGAGGCGAGGGTTGGACAGGCGATCATCACCTACATGGCAAGTTTTTGCTACAATGGCAAGCAGCATGGTTCCTCTGGGCCCTCTGAGAATACAAGGGAAACAAACAAACTCAAGAAATGACAGTTTGAATCTCAAATTAAAGGCACCTTGTTTTATCAAACATAAAATTAGGAAGTATCAATTAAAGCCATCCAGTGTTAGTGTATCCCTTTCACTTTCTTTTTGTATGTTATGAGCCAGCCATCAGCTGCAGGCTTGGATATGTTTTCTTCTTCCACTGCATCAGTGTATCATAGTAGTAAATAGTTTTCAGGGAGCAAATTAAGACTATGCAGTAAAGGAGTCTGTTTTCAGCAAGGCCTCTGCCTCTAAATGGCTCTCAGGGTCAGAGATTTTTCAGCAACAGAGAAATAAAAGAAATTGTGATAGGGAACTGGAGAGAAACACTGGTGTGGTCAAAGGAAATGAAAGGCACACTAAAGCCAGTCCTGAACTTCATGCTCTCCCAGAATTCTTATGTCATGTGTAGCAAGGCTATTAAATTAACATTTTGGCAGACACCTTAACAGTATGTCTCATTCACTGGATACAGAATTTGTGATACCTGGAGCCTGAACTTAAGGAGGCTTAAGGCACTTACAGTTGGCATAGATATAAAAGAGTTTGGAGATGCAGTAGTCCAGCAGTAAAACAATGTGGTTTGCAGCTGAGGAAGAAGCCTAGGAACCAGTTAGGAGGTGTTACACTATCATCCTTGCTCCATCAGTGGTTCAGCACATAGAAGTGAGCTGTCTGAAACTATCTCAGTTTCCCCATCTGTAAAACAAGACTAATAAAAATCCTCCATCTCCTAAAGGAATCATACGGATTAATTAATTTCACATTTAATGATCTCTAAAATACTCTACTGAAAAGTATGAAAAACCTCCGCTAAGTCTGGGTTGGTTTCAGTTGCTAATGCAGTGAGGCATGTTTCCAAGAAGTTCTTAAATCATCCTCACCTCCTCTATTACAAACCAACCAATTACCTGAAAATAAGAAATCAGACGGCTATCACGTGGCAATAAAAAGCTCATTATTGCTTTGGATCTAACCTTCAGGACTACCTGTCTTGAACTGAAGAGTCAGGAGGGCCCTGGGAGGCTCATGATGCCCTTAGACCTCTTAGCCCCGTCTTCAACACGTCATGAAAGGGGAGGCAGCACCCATGAGCTGATGGTGTATTTTAGGGTACTAATTTTAGATTAGTACTTTTACAGGTAAAGCTGTAAAGGTACTCTGTCCTGTGTCCTTACTGGAAAGAGATGCCAAGATTTAGGCTGGTTTGTTATATTTAAAACAGAATATTCAAACTGCGGGATATTTTTTTATCACGGTAAAAAGAAATATTCTTAGCTGTCCCATTCCCTAAACCAAGCATGTGAACAACAAGCAGATGCAATGGAGAAGAAGGATATGGCTATCCTTTCATGTTCCTCTTCGTAAAGTCACACTCTTCCCAGTACACAGCCCAAGCAGAACAGACGACTCATTGTTAAAATAATGCAGTGCATTAATAGCTCCCCCTAAGCCGAATGATGTCAGAAGGATGCCACTGTTTTTATTTAATCATTAATAAATTCTCCAACTATTAGTATTGCAGAAGCAAAGAAAAGTCCAATTAAAATTTGGAGTCCCTCGTAGTAGGTGCCTTCATACCTGCCTCTCATGTCCTTTTGTGTTACTGTCAAACACTGAATTTCCCCCAGTATAAATTTTCCTCTTGGAAACCACTGGCATCCTCCCTCCTAAACAGCCTTGTCAGAGAGTGGACTAAGGCAAATTACATTGAAGCCAAGAATATGCCTATTCTGGCTATATACTTATTTAAAGTCAAGGACATTTTAAAGAGCAGCTCCGAGCTACTGTAGAGATGCCAGCCCATGATATTTTGTGAAGTATGTCTATGAAGTAAATAAAAATAATAATAATAATAAAAAAACCTAGCACATAAATAATCTTTAATCAGAGACATTACCCATTACACAATACCACTGAAATTTGCTGTATATGCTAGCTTTAGTCTGAGAATAGAATATAACACACTACAATTAAAATGTTCAAATATGCATTATCCATCCCCAGAGATGAATTAGGAAATTAAAAATTTCACTAGGTGCTTTATACTGTCACAGGAATAGTTCCTTCTCCTGAAGTAAACAGAATTACTCCAGAGAGCAAGAGTGGCACATTTAGGCTATACATTTGGGCTTTTTTTAACAAACATCTATGCTTCTCTAATTCTCTAAAAGGTAATTTTCTTGATAAAGGCTGTCTTATGCAGCTTCCAGAACTGTAAGAATTCCCAACTGACTAGTGTGATATTATTTTTCTTGCAGAAGAGAACGATTAATAAAACATTGCCTCAGCAATGAGAGATTATAATACATTTCCAAAATAAAATAAATACATAAAATGATATTTATTTCACACAGTTAGAAATACTTACTGAAAGTTGTATCTCATCTTGTCTAGGATATAGGTGTTCTGTCACCTATACCACGCACCAGATCATAATCGCAACAATGAAAAATACCAGAGCTTTTCTCCCAATTTTTATATAACATTATTCAGATCTTTATAAATTTCTGATAGAAGAAGACCGTATGGCACAACCAAACATATCTGCAAAATGTCTGAGTTATGGAGCATGAGAGAAACATAAACATGGAGCTGTTCCACTTTTATGAATTTATCACTTGGTATCATTTGAATGTATGCTTTATGGTTGGATCTTTGAAAAAGGCCTCACATGATCTCTCATTTCACCTCTACAGCTTAACAGTGTTAAATTCAAATCTGTACCCATAGTACGTGGAGAAGTAGGGTTATCTTATCAATATAGCTGGCTGTGCTTTTGAGCATATGTTGTACTGAACATCCAAATGACATTAGCTACATCCAAGTCTAGCTATTATGTAAAAAGGAACGATTAAGGGTTTAAGGTTTTTAAAAACAGACAATTCCCTTCCCTAGTATTTTTACTATTTTTTAAAAAATGACTATGAGTACATGCATACGCACATTAACCCTTCATATATATATAAATAAGAAAATAAAGAGCTTCCATATTCCTGTGAGCATGTTCATATAAAACAGTTAAATTAATTTCAATAGCTGTGTTTTGAAATAGTTTAATTTAATCAAGACAAGGCTACTCTTTTAAATATCATAATTAAGGTTGAAAATACATCAGTTTTGTAAATTTTACAAAGCAATAATCCCACACTCAGACATTTAATGTAACAGAAACACTTTCCAGCTGAGGAGAGGCATACACAAGAAACCATGGCCATGCCCTAGTAAGGACACAGTTTAAATCACTTGTTTGTTATCAGCCTGCAGCTTGGCATGAGTTTGAACCCAGTGGCTGGAGGTGCAAGATCTCTGTAATAATTTACTACATCACTGAAATGCCTCCTAGTCTCCCTTCTGTGACTCCAAATTAATTTGAATCTTTGTAATTTTTTTCTCTTATCCTGACATATTCAACAATAGTTTTTACTAACAGTGAAGATCTCTGTTCTTCCTCTGTAAACAAAATGAATCTGAATGGATGTCAACATCAGCTGTGTTCCTGGGATAACAGCAAATTTCATCCTCTGTATCCAAATCCAGTGTGGTGCAGCAGTTCACATCTGCAGCCATGCAGGTTACCAGGAGCACCTTGCCTTCAAGTCTTTATATAGTTTGCACTCCCTGTTTTCAAAACCTTTGAGAGACTTGCACAGCGTTCATAGAAGACAGCCTCCTCTCCTTTAAATGTCAATGACTCTTGACAGCTCTGCCCCTCAGGACTTCTGAATCCTGAAGGATGAATCCTATGCTCTCAGAACTAGGCTCCTTCAGTAACCAGCTTCCTCCAAAACAAGCTTAACATACAACCGGTGAGCATTCACATTAAAGGCAAAAAATAAAGTGGAGCCTACTTCTTTAGAGAGAACTATCAGGGTAATTTTTCCTTAAGACGCAAACCATCTTATGTTTTTTCTTTTACTTTAAAAAGTACTTATAAAGCTTTATAAATATATATGTATATAGTATATATATCAATATCAATATATAATATATATACAGTGACTTTTAATACCACAGTATGGAAATTCGGAGGAATACTTTGTGTTTCTTCTCGAGCTTTATGATAATTTCTGATGACAACTTGTCTTGTGCTCAGTTCCAATAAATCATTATATCAGGTCAAGAAGTTCCTAACCTTGTAAAAAGAAGGAACAGTAGAAACATCCTGCAGCATGCCATGGATTTGCAACAAACATTTCACCTGGTCTACCTTCAGTACACCTTCTCCCCTAAACCTTCACCTGTGGTTTGTTTTGATACCAGATTTTATTTGGTTGTATGGGAAGATGACTGAATTCCTTTGGGGATATCCTGGCCATGTTGAAGTCAAAAGGAACACCTTCAAAAAGCATGCAAGCTCTTGGCTTCCAGGCCATCTAGAGGACAGATGGCACTGGAAACAGTGTACGAGATGTTATTGCACAAAGACAAGAGTCACCTGAGATGACAGTCTTCTGGACCTTCACTTTATTCCAGCACAGTCACTTGTCTGAGCAGGCAAGCCTCTGCAGTGGTAGAGAAGGGCAATTTCCAGGTCAGAGGGTTTTAGCTAAACAGCTGGAGCTGGACAGAAGCTGGGACTCCCAGACTAATTCCCAGACTTGGGACTAACCCCCCTCTGCATGGGGAGAAAGAAAGAGCCATCCAGTTCATTAGCAGAAATGAAAAGAGTGGTATATGTAAATTAAGGCAGGATGGGCTGGGTCAGCAGGGATGATCTGTGGATTTACACTCCTTGATGTCAAAGGAGCTCTGCTAATTTTCAGCAACAGAGGTCCTGTCCTATTTATTTGAAAGCTTACTGCATCTGAATTTTGCCCACATATATCTCAACTGCACATCCATGTCAAAGTGTGAATGGGTCTAAGGCAATCTCTTTACATGTACATTTATTCCATGTGCGTGCCTTACATAAACACATACATCAGCAGAAAAGGGACAGACATTCTAATCTCATCATCTTATTAAGTCTCCCCAAAAAGTAATCAGGCCCTTAGTGGTTTCAAAAAACACAGCACACTCATCAGATTTAGGAAATTTAAAAGCTTTGCAGGTAACACGTATCTTCTCTTTCCTCTTACTAGATCTTGAAAATCCCCCCACCCTATATTTGATCATTTGCAGCACAAAATTATGATGACACAATGAGGACCATCAGCATCATCATCATTGTGATTTAGGTAAAAAGCACATTTATCATATCTACCAGGCCATTGCTAAGGTCATTCTGAGAAAGAAAGAAATTGGGCCTCCACACAGGGAATACGGTGCCTGCCTAATCTTTATTCCTCTGTTGCTGTGTCAAGAGGCAGACCTTTTCAACACACAGATCCTCATTGGACTCAAAGCTATTGCAGGAAGCTTTAAAATGAGATATATGGGCCATTCTGCTCAGCTCCTCTGAAGTCTTTAGGGCCTTGTGTGCCTGCCAGATTACAATTTGCCTCTGGCAAAGAGGCCACTATTTTTTGAGTCAAAACTAAAATCTGTGTATAAGAAACTAAGAACTCATTTTCTAGGTAACTATTCTGGTGATGCCTATCTTGTCAAACAAAGTCTGGAGTATCAATCAGAAAAAGAAAAGTACAAACCAACAATAAATGAATTTGAGATTTCTCTTTGTTATCCATATGAGACCATTCAAAGAGAAGTCATCTTTAAATTCATTCAATTAAGAACATGATTTAAAATCAGCTTCAGGGGGTAGACCTGCCCTCAAGCCAATTTACCAATTTTGTAGCTCTGCAATCAGATTTGTCTGTTTTTCTTAAAAAAATACACCCAACCTTCCTTCTGTATAAAAGGCACAAATAAACAAATGTTAAATCTGACTAATGCTCCACTAGCTTCAACAGGCTTTGAATTCATTCTCACCATTTCCTTCAGGGAAACAGTCTAACAGTTTATAAACAAAGTACTATAAAACATAAGCACATGGAGAAAAAATATTTTCCTTTTTTCCAAGACAGTAAACTGGCTTGGAATAATAACAGAAATGCAGTCTAAATTGCTGGTGTTCTTTATTTTTGTGTTCAGTAGTCCTGAATATTTATGGAAGGTTTTAGCTAGGGATGCTGTTACTTTATCATCTCAGAATGATTTGTTCTGACTTTGAAATTTACAGGACTTTAAAAGGTACTGCTTGTAAGTAAAACTATAAAAAAGAGAAGACATAAACAATGCTATTAGAGGTAATCACTAGAACAAACTAGTTGTACTTTATTATTTTTGGAACTGTGTCTATAACCTAAATCACGGATCAGAAACCCATTGCATTAGGTACTGCACAAAACCAAAGCAAATGAAAAAGGCATTTACTTCCTCAAGATCTTACTTCAGACAATAGACAACAGCTGTTTAAAGACAGAAGGAATTAGCATAGGAAAAGCATTTAGTTAACATCAATTAGCAGTCATCTTGGCACATAAGCAGATAAACCATTTTCTGTGTAGTCACAAGGAAATGCAAGCTCTGAAAGTCGTTTCTCAAGGGCAATATCCTCAATACCCTCAAAGATGAACTGGCATTCTGGGCTGATAAGGAAGAGTGTGTAAATACTTGGATACTGTATGAAAGGTTAGTTGAATCAGTGAGAAGACAAACCAAGAGAGACTGCAAAAATGCAACTAAGCATGTTGCATTTGATGGATTCATCCCCAGTGGTCATATGCTGAGGTGCAATAACTAAGGCATAACAGAGCAGGGAACCCAACAAGCATGTGAGATACACAGACGGAGAAGAAAGGTGGTCTCTTAAAGATGTTATGCAAAATAATCTGTGACATCTGGCATAGTCTGCCTAGAAGACATGAGCAGATGATAATCATGGCTGCATCACACACCTGATTCACCAGAAGAGTGGTGGCAGGGGGTACAGCAATGGAGAAAACAGCAACAAGAACAGTGTGGTTGGAAGGAAGGTTAGATGAATGCAAACCTTTTTTGTATAACAAGGGCAGAAATGAGAAAATTAAGTATCTCAATTAAAACCAGGCATGTGCATATTCATGCCTTTAAATAAACAAGTTCGGTTCTGTGACTGGTGTTTAGGCAGTGAGGAGCTGTATTTGCCGACATAACCTAGATGATTAACTGATGCAAGTTTTGGAAAAGGTAACTCTTTTCTGTCAAAAAGACACTGGTTATTCATCATAAGGGCAACAATAATAGACACTGAAGCACCAAGTACTTATTCCATGGCATGTAACCTTGCAGTGAACTAGGAAAACCAAATTCACACAAGATGCCTCCTAATGTACGTAATGCCACACCCATGTTTTGTGTCCAAGGGATCAGACAAGGGACAGCTTCTCATCCAACGAAATGGCATTTATCTTAAACGATATTGGCGTATCTTGGCCCAGTTTCTGAACCACCCCTACCACCATGCCCTTTCTTTACCAGCTATAAACCATGTCAGAGAGTACAAGAGACAGTATACAATCAAGTGGATGCAATAACCATGTGGGGTGTACTCTGACTCAAATAAGGATAGTATATATCAGATAACGAGAAATGAATATGATTATAGAAGCAGAAACAACACAGATATTTATGCTAACAGCGTCCATTTTAATTCTACTTTCAGTTCATCCCAATTATCACTTTCCTTCTGAAATTTCCTGATCTTGATTTCTGTCTGAACATACTTTTTAAAGAAAGTATGAGCATCAACATCTCAGCCATCCATGAGAAGTGAAATGAAGTCTTGCCATAATGAAAAAAATCATTGCATCCTTGCTTTAAATAGCTCCCTAGTCAAGATGGCCACAGTTGGAGAGCCAGCATTTGGCAAGAAAATTTCTCTCAGTGGGAAGATATCTTGGCTTCTTTGAAGGAAAACTTGCTTTGATTTGGTGTCTTCTTTTCAGTACATACTGAAAGTTCATGATACAAGGTCTGCTGGAGAGAAATCTTGTCACTGACTTCTTTGGTTTTGTACCAAGTGCCAGTAACTGAGAAGCTATTTGGTACGTGAGGCCACTTGTGTACTCTCAAACATGCACACAAAAATGTGGATAAGACACCATTGTGAAACAGCAGAGATACCAAAGCTTGAAGAAAGAGCTCCTACAGCTCTCAGAAGTACTCTTGTCACCTTCTATGATCTGAAGGAGCTGTAACAGCTGAAAGAATGCTTCCATGGATGTTCAGTTATGCTGAAGGCTTGCCTTTTAAGTATTATCTTACCTACAACCAAATGGATTTAACATCTCAGGAAACATCTGTCTGCCCAAAAATGAGCAAAGTCCCACCAATCCCCCCTCCCCTGTTTTCACGTGTGGTTTTGCTGCTATTGAATCAAAGAAACCAAAACCCCTTGTATCAATTTCCACCAAGACAGATCTTGTACACTACATTTTGGAAACTATCTCCCTTTTAAAAAGAAAGTTGTAGTACCTTGAAAGCAGAGGCTCCAAAAGAAAAGCTGATCTATATCTATATATCTATATCTATATCTATCTCTATCTGTATCTATCTACCTTAAACAATACTGCCACCCTCACATTTAGAACATCTCCTCGTAGTTTGCTAAGCTTCAAACTTCTCTGTGCCTTTGGGCTTTGTCCTCTTGCATATCAGCTATGCAACTGTTGCATCTAAACTGATAAGGAACGGTTACTTCCCTACATCCAAATTCACTTACACTTCTACTCAAAGCTCCACTGCTGAGACCTCTGCATGGGCATCTTGAATTCTGCTGTAAGCAGAAAACCATTGCAGAGCAACTATAACAGTGCTGCACGGTGTTGGGGCACGAATCACAGCACTGGAAGGGTGCCAGGAGCCAAGAGAAAACTGCCTTCCTGACGCCAATCATTTTACCTGTCAGTCTCTGAAATGAGACACTGCTTAGATGAAATTAAGGCTTAAAAGGATGCTCAAAGCCTTGTTTGTTTCTGAAAGACAAACACAATGTAACTCCTTCCACCGTTGCTTTATTATTCCTCATCAAATAATTTTTACTTTCCAAACAGAAAATTTATTGGGCAGGTTGTTCTGCCCATAAATCACATTTTCATAGAGGAACTAAGCTCTTCTTTTTAAGTGAAGAAGACACAGAAAATGTGCAATTTGCCCTGATCTTTGAGGAATAACTCCTTTTCACCACTGGATCAGTGAATGTGTCTGCCTATATCCTAATCTCATACCCTGTTTCTGTGTTTGGTCTGCCTATAGCATATCCTACCTTTTACTTCCTTAGACTTCTCAGGCTGACAAAGAATTGCTTTGAGGTGAAAAGTCACCACAATAATCTTTCCAGGGAAGTATTTTTCTATTTTTCCTCAGCACTAACTATAATTTACACCTTAACAAGCATTCTAAATAAAAGATGTACTTACAAATCTTTTGAGAACATAAAAACATTTGGATCTAACGGGGTATAAATCAGCAAGTTTTTAGAAATCCAGATCTTGGTACAGAAACCAAGCTGCCATGCCCAGGAACACTTTCCTTACAATTAACTTAATGCTGAAATGGTGCTGCCACACTCAACCAGCACGACAAATGTACAGCAATGTTGTTGAAATGTTAGAATGTATCAGTATTTGTTTCTGCAATAGCTTGCAATGAAATCCAGACCATGGCAGAAATTGTTATTTCTAAAAAGCACACATTAGAGCTGAGTGGGAAGAGAGAAGTCAGAATGTACTGCTTCCCTTTCAGCAGCATACTAAAACCAGTGGCACAGAGGTACTGGAGCTAAGCTCCATATTAAACAGGCTATCCATCAGGCCGTAATCAACAGTTTGAATGGAATACACAAATGGGGAGTTCAGGATGTGAATGCACAGTGGTCTCATAGACACAAATTCAAATATGATCTTCCAATGAGCACTTACCACCATAAAAGGCTATTTAAAATATACACCCCAGACTTGCAGTTCCACAGGAACACAATGCTCAGAAACCAAAGTATTGCAACCAGAGCGTCAGACCTACAAGCACTGCATGAAATTTAGACTTTGCTGATGGCAAAATCAAGCAAGTGCAGCTATGTATTTACATTGAAGATGTCCAAAATGCACTTTTCCTGAGAAGGTCAATGATTAAAATCTCTGTGTGTCTGAACAGAGGAGTGTCTAGCACAGGAGCTGATGTGCTGTGACGTGGGGACACGTGTTAGATGTTCTCTGCTGAGATAAACAGGAGGGGATTGGGGTGGGTAAGGAGGAACTGGAGCAGTTCCAGCTTTACTCGGCGTGGTTCCTTGTTTCCCTCACATACATATGCACGAACAGGGACAATAACCAACCTTGTCTGGTAGGAAAACAAGGCCTATCAGGAACATTTATATCACAAGTCCAGACAAAGCCTGCAGATGCAGTCTGCCACGGGAAGGGTTTACTGTCCATACTAGAGCCTGTCATTGTAAGTGACTGTATAGATATTCCACAGTGATAAATTAACTAAAAGACAATCAGCCATGCTTAGGATGCTTAATTTCAGAGATACATTACCATGGCTGTAAAATGTTTCTGAACATAAAGCTCAGAATTGGTCTGTGCCTTAAGGCACTTCTACTCTGCTTGAGCCCTACCTAAGACACCAAAATGTACTTTGTGACAGTCCAGATCAGTTAATATTTCTGTGCTAGTCACTCCTTGATTTTAAGGCTGACGGCACTGAATTTTCAATTCTTTTAAATGAAGACTCAGGACTGTGGTAAACTGAGAAACTGTTGGCATTATGTTTTACAAATATTGTGAGAGCAGCCATTTGCCTGCCCAGGTTTGCTCTGATGCCTGTTAATCTGTGTGACTGTGCTCAGAATCAAAGGAACTGTAACAGCAAATATACAAAGGAAAGGTTAAAAAAGTAATGACAGCTACAGCTACTTCTGAGGAGGGAAAAATAACCACAGTTGGTTTTCTTCAAGCTGCAATCCTCCAGAGATCAAGCCTAGGATGGACAGAAACCTGACATCTTCAGAGGCTTGAGAAGAAAAAGGGATTTTTCTAGGCATGTCAGAAAAATCAGAGGATATGTTAATGAAACAGCCAACAATTTGGAAAAGCTGAACACCAGAAGGTAGAAGTATGCTGTGGGCTGAACAGGCCTCTGCAGAGGGATCTGCACAGGCCGGATTGTTGGGCTGAGGCCAACAGTATGAGGTTCAACAAGGCCGACTGACAGGTCCTGCACTTGGTTCACAACAACCCCATGGGTCTAGAGAGCAAGTCCTATGAGGAACAGCTGAGGGAGCTGGAGTTGTTCAGCCTGGAGAAAAAGAGGCTCAGAGGGGACCTTATTGCTCTCTACAACTGCCTGAAAGGAGGTTGTAACCATGTGGGGGTAAGGCTCTTCTCTCAGGCAACAAGTGACGGCAAGAGGAAATGGATTCAAGCTGCACCAGAGGAAGTTCAGGTTGGACATCTGGGAGAATTTTTTCACTGAATGGGTGGTTAAGCATTGGAATGGGCTGCCGAGGGAATCACCATCTTTGGAAGTGTTCAAGGAATGACTGGATGCGACACTCAGTGGTTTAGAGATGGTGGTGTTTAGACGTGGTCAAAGGTTGGACTCGATGATCTTGGAGGTCTTTTCCAACCTTAATGATTCTATGATTCTAAGAGTAATGTAATATAGCTCCTAATTTCACAAATGGCACTGCAGCTAGCAATTGTCCCTAATAATTTGTATCTACAGCATGCCCATGCAGATGAGGAGGCTAAAATAGCAAGAGATTTGAAAAACAAGAAAGACATTCTATTTTACATTCAGAAAATAAAGAAAAATATACATAATTAGTACTGGACACTATCTTGATGGGCAGCTTGGAAGCCTCTGATGAATATAACCTGTTAAGGCTATGCCACAGACTAAATTATTAAAAGACTGCCATTTGCTAAAATAATTCTTTAAGTGTATGCTAGCTCCAGACTGTATCATGAGAAAGTCACTTAAAGAATGGAGTTTTCTATGACTTCTGCCTAACAAAATTTTGATTGAAATCTAAAGTGTCAGCACTGAGAACACAGGGTTGACATAACAAATGCCATAGCCAATTTGAACAATTACGAGCCCAAATCTGCCATCATTTACATATACATGTGATTCCAGCTGGTGAGCTCAAATTATGTATGCACAACCAACAGAGAATACTTTTTTATCTATCTCCAAGTTTCACCACAAAAAATACAATGGATATTCAAGTCAACAGCATTTAAGCAAAACAAAAGATGTTTTAAGGAATATGCTGATCATCCTTCTCCATGTATCTGTCCCAAATACTGCAAGTTTGATAGTGATGTATGGTTTTATATGCAAACTTGCACTGAAAATACAAAATTAATGCAAAAGGATGCACTAAGGATGTGAAAGGCAGCAACAAGTCAACAATTTTTTGTATCTCAGCTGTTGTACTGCTGTTGGTTTTGTTATTGCTCTCCTCTATGGGCACCCAGCTCAAACTGGTGACAGCAAGGCTTCCCAAAAGGGAGCATGACTTGTGCAAGTCTCTTCTGTGTCCAAAACAGAACAAAATCATTCTTGAATATGAATGATTCAGCCTGGAATCTGAAACAATTAAAGATGAAGATGATCCTGATCTGTTTCTCCTTCCAAGAGGGAGATGGAAGAAGTTATGTTTACTCTCTTCCTTGGGCCAGCTTTGTTCATATGAAGTCTGACAGTCCAATGACAGAACTTAAGCAGCAAGGCAGCTTCTGGAGTGGCTGCCTATTCCACCATAGTTCTCTACAGCCACAGAAATATCAACCACACCTGTAAACAGCACCATGACCGCTGCATGACCAGTAAAGCAGTAGCAGCTCAAACAGCATGTAAAATAAGACAACATTGGCCTCCAAAAGTCAGGAGCTTTCAAAGTATAATCCCTGAATCTTTGCGAATCAATGATTTGCATCTCAGATATCCACAATGTTTAACTGAGAAAAGCAAGTGTCCTGCAACCAAGAGATGCCTGCATCCCCAGAGGATCACAGGTGACCGCAGATCAACCACTTTGAAAGGGTCTAACTTGTTCTATTCACAGGGCCAAGTAGGGAAAAGAGCACTAAGATAAAATGGTATCTTGGAATTTACATGACAATAATGTGAGGAAGTTTGTTGCTTTGCTTCACACATTATTTCTTTTACACATTCCTCTCTAGGAAGAGTTGTTGATGCTGTCTATGGCTCATCTACAAGTGCCTTCCACTAACTTAGATCTCAGAGAGATCACGATCCTTTCAAAATGAAATGTCTAAACCCCTGATCCAAACAACATTCATATTGTTTAGGACTTCTCAAGGCTGAACAAACTCAACTCTTCTTAGGAGAGCTGTTCCAGCCCTCTGATGATCTTTGTGGCCCTCCTCTGGACTCACTCCAAAAAGACCTGGTCTATTTAATTAAAAACAAAACAAAACAAAACAAAACAAAACAAAACAAAACAAAACAAAATGTGAAAGGGGATCTCTCTTTTACTAATAAGAACATATAGTTTAAAGCTATCTTTTAATTCAAATAATAAATTCCAACTTCAGTATCTCATTTAAAATGGAACACTGCATTTGTGTTTTCTTATGAAAAAGTGTAAATAAAAAACAAGTGTAGCATTTTGTAGTATTTGTAGCATTTAACATTTATCTGCGAAACCAAGGCATACTTGGTTGTGAGCCAATCCTGAGACCCAGTGTCCAAGTCCAGCAAGATGAACCAGATGCAATACACTATTCTTTCATTTATGCTACATCCTTCTTTCAGTACTTTTATTGAACATTGAGTGTCTCAGCTCCAAAGACTTGCAATAAAACTGGTCTCCCTTTGCTGATCAACTTATTCTCAAGAAATGGACAAAACAAGCCATGGACAAAAAATCATCACCCATCTCAAAGAGAAGGTTTGGAGCAGAACACAGAATGGAAAATGGTAAAAAAGAATGTGATCCTGACTTGCTATGCTACAGCACATCATTTGCTCTTTTGCTAGCATACCTAGAAATATATATTGAGAACAAGTGGTGCATTTGACTTTACTGACAGTAGCACCGCAGGGAATCCTGTGTTGTTTCAGAGCTGGTAAACCTGTATGTATCATCACTGGACTGCAATCTGACCTTATTTTTCTTAAAAAACAACCACCCCAAGCCCCTACAACATTAAAAGCAAGTTAACTTTTTTTTTCATAGCATTGCTATTTTAAAACACTATGTGTTTGTACATATATGTTGACACTTTCTGGAAAGGAAAGGGACTTGCTTGACATCATGAGGGTAAATGAAGTTTATGGATGTAGAAATACAAACCAAAAATTACTATGTTTATGGTGTGATACAATAAAGAAAATCAACTTTTCATGATTCATGATGAATAAATTTACTGAACTACACTTTTTAACTTATGGGTACACGCATTAACCTATGAAAAAAAAATTATTCCTCAGCACTATAATTTTTTGAAGCGAAATCTCAGAAGGACCAACTCCTGTAACCACATAATTTTTAAAGCTGCAAGGCTGGAGAGCTTAAACAGCAGCAAGGGGCAGATAGAGACAAGACTGAGAGATTTTCACCCTTTTGAGTCAACAAGGGAGTGTTCCAGCTGACATATGCAGCCTCTGCTTGCCCTTTGTCATGTCTGTGTTTCACCTCAAAAACTGTCAGTGACTTGTCAGAATCAATCAGAAAAGCTAATGCAATTCTGCAATGATGTACAAGTTTGGACAGCATGACATCAAATTTCTGGTAGTGTGTGTCAAGTACCATATGAAAACAGATGTCCTCATTACTCCACTGCTTTGGTACAAAAGAGTACATCTTACCTTTTTGACCCGTATCTGGCAATTGGGGGATTACAATAAAGGACAGCCAGCGATTACAGCCTCTAGCCAGTACTTTTATCATATAAAGCGAATTCTAATCCTCTTTATCTTCTGGCAAAGGAAGTTTACTTCAGCAGGTACAGTTTTCCTACTGGATGCTGCTTTACGTTCCAAAGACTTAGAAGTCAGACTGTCAGTGCTTCAATGATCTGACAAAACCCATCATCTTGCTTAATGCAACACAGGGTTTCAGAGTTCCAGTCAATAACTGCTCCAGTTGGACCAGAAAAGCCAAAGCCTGCTACTGAATGGCTGTGTAGCTCCTGGATGAAGCCGGAGCTTGGAGCATAATTAGGAGTTTACATACATTGCCGTCCTTTCCTACAGCCGAAGTGCTTGCTCCTAATATGTTTCATGGTTCCCAAGTGTCATAGCTGCAAGTGAAGCATGGAAAAGCATGTATGGATGAAAATTCATTCAAAATATAGCTGGTATTCTAACTGCATATTTTTAATTATCTTATGTGACAAACAGCACTCCTCCAACAACCTTCCCTTTCATTAAACCAGAACATACAAAACCTACATACACTTCTTCTTTATGATACCGTCACCAAGCTCTACTGATGCTGTATCAGAGAAGACAGCATTTTTTTAAGGAAGTAAGTTAGGGTGCCAGCAGACTTTAACTGCCAAGGATTCTTTTGCCCAGTGTGTAACTGCTGAAATTGGTAAAATCCCCAGATGAACTAGTCTATCCAAGGCAAAGCATGGATACAGGTGCCTATCCTTCAGAGCATCTGTGTGAAAACAACCTTCAGACTCTCCGATTCCTTTAGTAGATGAATTAAAGGAACTCTATAACCTGAGGTGTATTAGAAGGCAAAAGAAACTTAATACAAAACTGATTTAAATGTAAAAAGAATAAATTCCTACCACATGTAATTAGAGGGAGAGGAATAATTTTATCTCATGAGGAAAATGCAAGCAGATCTCCCTGTACCACGTAATACCCAGGAACAGATTCATAATTAGTCGCCTTAGGAAGGAGAACCACTCTCTCTGCTCAGAGCAAGCTCTGTAATCTGAATCTTGCCAGAGAATTCTCTTTGTGCTAACCAGGAATAGCAAAGTGAGTCTCTGAATTACTCTGTTTGCTGGTTGTGCCTCTCTCACACTCACTGGGTTCTTTGGGGTGTCCAGGCTGCTCTTGTTTATGATACCTGTACAGTCACAGCCCCTCTCAGGGAGAGAGCTGGAAACAAAGCTTCTGCGCAATGGGTAGATGGGGAATGGGCAATGGGCAAGGATGGGCAATGGCAAGGGAATGAATCTCATCTGTAGGAGCCCAAATTGCATATTCCCCAACAAGGAGATCTGCTTGCACAAAGCCACTCAACATAACATAATACAATAATATCCAGAGTTTTGTATCACTATTCCTGTATAAATCTCTAAGCATATCACAGAAGAGAGATAGAAAGCAGTAAGAAGTTCTGGTTTATGAAAATGTATCATCTCTGCTTTATTAACAGGTCATGCTACCACCAGTGCCTAGAAGACAGTATTCTTCCACAGCAATGGACAGATAAATATGGATAGAAGTGTCATCAGTTGGAGTAGGATGGTAGTAAGCCTTTGAATCCTGTCAGTTAGTGGCTTTGAAAGAGCCAAAACAGATCCTGCACAGTACAAATGATGGTTAAGTTCTTTGTGATTTGTGCAATTAGCACACTCACTGACACAAGGGCCTGAGCAACTCATCTTGGGTGCTAAATAACTCTGGTTAACACTAAATGAGCCTGATCTTTAATTTGCCATGGAATTGGCTTCATCCGTGTCCACTCTTCACAAACATTTTAGTAGCTGGCTTTCCTCCAAGTATTTCAGAGCTTCTTTCTCTAAATTCAGCCTTTTCAGCTACCCACATCTCAACAGTTATACATTTTATTCCATTGCAACATCTAACACACTTTGAGTTAACACATGGTTTGGAAGAGCATGGTAATACCATTTAGCCAACAATACATTATTTAGCACAAAAAAGATGTAAAATCTTTGTGGTTATGAAGACCAGGGTTGGCATATTGCTTTGCAGTTGTAGCTACTGTACTGCATGTACAACAAAAGGCTTTTATACATCATCAAAAGCGTGCCCTTAAACACATACTGCTGCACAGTTTAGGGGCACCATAGCTACTGTCAAGGATTCCTTGATGTACACTAAATGCATATTTTTGACATCCCACACCTTGAACATTATTTTCCTGTGCCACTTCTTGTCATAAGGCCAGCTTTCTCTAGGAGATGGACAAAATGCAGGTCATCTAATGAAAGAAAATAATGATGAAGATGGAATTTTCATCCTCGTCAAATGTATGAGTGAAGAATGATCAAGTGTCCAGTACAGTTCCACCTAGTAAAGACACTGTATAAATATTATTATAACTGTATAAATATTATCAAGACAAATAGAGGGTTTTTTAAGGCATAATAAATATGCACCAAAAAGATTTGCCTGTCCTCTCCATGTCCTGTATATGAGAGGATGTTGCTTTAATTACCATTGCAGTTTAAAAGATCATCATTACACAAGAGAAGGTTTTGGCAGCCAATCTGACCTACTATTCCATATGCAAGCTACATCTTTCTCCTCTCTTTCCTGAAACACATGCCAACAACATGGAGTACTAGAACCCAAGCAACATGCCTACCAGAATAAAATACTGCACAGTACACAAAAGCTTGCCATTGTTTAGTTTGGGAGTGACCTTTTGAGACTGTATAGTCCAACCCACCCGCTCAAGCAGGGTCATTTATAGCTGTTTGTCCAGGACGATGTATTGATAGATGGGGAGGTCCATAACCTACCTGCGCAACCTGTTCCAATGTCTGACCACCCTCACAGTAAAAATATGTTTCCTTGTATTCAGAAGGAATAAGTGAACAGACCACACGTGACAAATACTAGCCATACTACTTCATGAACGACGTTCTGATAACTAGATGCCGAAGAAGACTAAGAACCTTGGAAGGTTAGGAGGGGCTGATCTTAAGTGACCTTCATGCAAGTAGACAACTGACATTCCCAGAGAAACCTCTCTCCTGTTTCCCCACAACGTTACCCTTTCCCTACTGCAATCCACCAGCACTCACACCTGAACTCCCTGCCTTTTCCCAGGTGATCAGGGTTTCTCACCCCCTCTCTTTCCCTCTCACCCCAAGAATCAGGAAACTCCAGAATACACAGTGCATCTCTAAGGCCAAATATCTTCCACTGTATCTGCATGACACCTCCAGCCACTAGCTGCCACACTCCAAGTATTGCTGATCAGACAAAACCAGTTATAACATAAATGTTGAACAGATTTTCTTCTTAAAATTGAAATGAATGACATTTCTTCAGTGAATATGCAGAGTATTTTAACTCAATTTTTATTTGCTCTTCTGTTCACTGAGTCCTCTTTGGACCAAGTGACAAACATATTTGGCTCTAAGACTGCTCTATCTGTTAAATAAATCTCATTTATCAGTGAAAAAACTCAAAACTCTAAGTTAATATCCTCTTTCCTTAATATACAGAATATGAATAATCTTAGGGTTCTTTTGCATTTGTGACTCTCAGTGATGTCACAAAAATATTTTATTAATTTCCTCAAACATTAGCACAGGCTTCCAGTTGCTAAAATTGTTCTTTCTGATATGTGCTTCGTAAAAACACGATCAAGGACAGCACAATTTAACTTCTGCAAACATCAATTTTTTTATGATAAATCAACAGGGCAGCAGATACATGTATTATGAAGTTAATGGTCTGTCAAGATATTAACAATGTTGATTCTTGAAGAGAAGTCTAGAATTTAAAAGACAAAACTGGGTTTATTGGATAGGACAGATTGCTGCTTGTCTGACCAACTTAGTCTGTGTGTCAGAGCTACAAGCTGCCTTTGGGTTCACAAGTCCTTCAAAACCGAAGATTCATGGTAATAGAAAGCTTTTCAGCATAAAACACCCAACAATCAGAGTTAAAGTTTTATTTATTGGCTCTGACCATCTACTTCTGTTATCAACCATAAGGGCCCATACACTTCATCAACTCCCAACAATAGCCGCAAGCTTGGACAATCTGTCTTGTGTCTTCATTGGGTAAAACTTCAATGGAGCAGCATCGATTAAAGAACAGCCCACGCATAAAATGGAAACTCATTAAAATAAACTTTTTCAAAGGGGGAAGAAACTTCAGTTCCAATTGAATTGAACTGTTTTTATTTCAAAGATGAAAGCTCCATTACCCAGCTATACATTCATGTGCTCATGGCTTAAGTGCTTTTTATTTGACTTAAACTTTTGGTTTCTTCCCATGTCTTTTTGGAGGCTTGAGAAACATAATAGGAATTCAGAGCTTATTGAGCTTGATTGGAACACAGTATCTGTGAACCTCATCATAATACCTCCTGGACCTTTATGTTTATCGTCTCACTGTGGCCTCTTTTGTGTGTTTTCCTGGCCTTTCCTACAAGAACAATTGTCTCCTTTCACATGTATTTGCAGAAACGTTTTTAATGCTTTAAGCATTTTTAAATGAGTGGACAAAAAATAATGAAGAAATAAAAATAACGCAGGTGTAGTCATTTACATTATAGATGGAAGACTGCATAAGCCGTTGATGTCAAGATGGCTTTTCTAAAGTGTTTATATGAAAACTGACTTGCAGCTTACTGCCTGAAAATCTCACCTTGAACTTATTATGAGGGCAATAATAATATGAAAAAATACAGATGGTATCCTGTGCTATCTGGAAACTTCAGTTTAAACAGAAGCAGCTTAATACACGGTAGATTACTCATTTATATCAAAGCTAAGTATTAATATTCCAAATGCTTTGATTTTAGATGACTGAACACTAAATGAAATGAACTATATTCTCGGTTACTTACATATACTGAACGTCAAGAGAAATTTGTTTTACACTGCAAAGCTATACAGAAATATTCACTGACTGTGCCACCAAACACCCTGCATTGCAGAAAACGAGCCCACAAATGCTTTACAAAATTTCATCATACTGTGTGCTTTCGCCTTCATACATACTTTTATGAAACATAAAGTAATCTAACTCTATTAAAAATACATGCAGATATTTCTTAGAGCTTTCTTCTTAAATAATATCACATGACTTGCATAAAGATTAACATACAGAAGACAAATATGTTTGTGCTTCAAATTCACCACCGATATTTTTTTCACCTAAATTATCATTCAGGGTGAAAAATGTCAAATCACCTTTGATTTCAGTTAGACACAGATGAACACAACAGAACTCAGTTCCTCAGGTTTACATATGGCCACACAAAGGCTGAGAAAACACAAAGGTCTATTAACGATCATCTCCCTGGAACACAAAAAAATGTACTTCATGCAGCACATTATTTAAAAACAAACAATGTGTGGGAATCAGACAGATTTAAGACCTGCATTATTCTAAATTTTTGCATAAAGACTCAGTGTTGATTATAAATTAGTTTTTCTTATCAATGTGTTCATTCTCGCACATTTAATTCCTAAGGCTGATAGACATTAGTCTAACACTTAAACAAGACAAGGAGAGTCTGAATACTCAAGAGAAAGCCATGCAAATCTGGGAGTCTGGGACTCCCAAATCTGATCATAGTCTCACAATTTCTAGACTGCATTTGTCCTTCGGATACTGAATGAAGGTACAGCTCACAGTCTAGTGAGGCAAACCCCAGTTAGCTTTCATCTTGGTGCTGCAGACAACATCAGTGAAGATATACCTAGGCTGCCCCAAGTCCATGTGCTGAACACTACACTGCCACAGCTTCCCTACCCTTCACTGCTCTCACCGCAGCTAAATTAAAAGTGCCACAGTTATGGCAGCCTGTGCTTCAATTGTCCCATAGAGATGCCAATCACTGGAGATATATGCTTAAGCACACCAGAAAGCCCAGTTTTTCCACCTCTGCGTCAGTTTCACCAGCGGTAAATTTAACCTGCTCCATGGAAATCCTGCACTAATTGGCCAGTGCTTGTACCTAATGTAGCCAAAACATTATATAAGGAACAGTTTTCAAAACCATCTCTTCAAAGGGATTAAAAAAATGTTTTCCACTCTAAAAGCATTTTTAATACCTGCAAAATGTCGCAGCACTAACAAAATGTATTTCTTGTATTTCTTACTTAAAATCTCAATCTATAAAGTCATTTGAGAGAACAACTCCACATTAGTCAGGTCCCCAGAATCTGCAGCCATGGATTTTCTGCACAGAAAGTCACCCTAGAGTAGGGTGGGAGTCTGGGTACACTGCAGTGGGATCAACGGCAGATAGGGTAGATTGCTATGCTATTTAACAGTTTTTAATGAGAAACTCAAAAGGCAATTTAGAACAAAAAAGGTGTACAACAAATACAGAAATGTGTAATCGACATCAAAATCAATTTTAAAATAGGTAAATTAAACATATTTGGAAAATAGAGCATTATTACTGGAATGATGAATATTTTCAAAGTATTTCTCGATGGATTTCACAGCTCAAACACACTTATGTCAAAAGTTAAACAAACAAACCAAGGCAGAAGTCTATAAAACTGAGCTATGCTTCTAAATTGTTGTTCCTAGAGTTTATGTTCAGTATAACTCACAAGGATTGCTACTCCCTATCAAATATTCTCAAGCGAATCTGAGAGCTTATAAGAATAAAGCAGAAAAGAATAAAGTAGGACACAGAATTCTTGCTTACATTGTCTTCACAGGCCATTTAATTATTTTACAGGTCATTGCAATCTGCATATATTTTGCAAAGGTAATATTAGATATGGTCATATTCAGGTTCAAAAGTGCCTTTTATAGCCCAAAACTGAATGCTGTAGTTTAAAAAATAAAATATGAATGCATCAAATTGTTATAGTTTAACTCGAAACTATTATTTTTTTTCTGTTCTCATAAAATACAAATTTGCACTACACACACACACACACAAAACCCAAATATTCAGAAAAGTTTGCTTATACTACTATTGTAACTGCTGGCACAGAGCTCTATCCCAATTAGACCTTAAAGAAATGTACTGTCCTATTATCTGAGTGTGTTTTTGGAAATGGCAATCAAAGAAATATTCTAACATGAACAAGTGTTTCTAAGTGCTAATTATTCATGGTATCACTTGCTGATTGGTGCCTGCGGCCATGAAAATTTATTTCTAGGCTGTATTTACAGTAAAACCAAAAGTGCTTAGTGGCAAGTAGCTTAATCAAATTTAAGAACAGCAGACAGATAACATAGGAGAATTTTTTTTTTTTGTTGCTTTAATCCTCTCATTTGGTTTTGAAACATAAGGCCCTGTTCACTTCATTTAAGTCTCACAATGACTGGAAGCCTGATCAATCTGTCTTGTGTCTTCTTAGGGTGAAACTGCAATTGAGTGGAAGCAACAGATGAACAAAGCCCACATTCAAATCTGTAGCTCATTAAAATAACGTTAAAATAGGGTAAAATCGCAATTGTAAGTGAATTGTAGTTGGCTTCTTTCAGCTACATACATTTGATTAATAAACCATACATTCATTAGCCATGAACCACTGGTCTTTAAAGTAAATTTAAATGAATGACCCTGCTTTTTTGATCTTTAGACAGTTTTGAAAACAGTTATGAAATAAAGCTAAAAAAAATAGGTCAAGGGCTGTTTCCTACAAGCCAAAGAGCTAATGGGATACAATCCGTCAAATCCCATAATCAATTCAAATTCTGATACAGAAACTTAGAAAGCTGCAAGTTTACAAGAGACATATTGTAAAACAGCTTTTCAAGAGGGAAAAAAAAGAAGTATTGTTAATTTGCTTTAAACTCACAAGCAGTTCAACACTTCCAAGAACATTTAAAAAAAAATACTGTAAGAAGGCAACCTTAATTAAGGTTACAGCAACTCAAACAGCAATGACAGAATATGGGGATGGAAGAAACCCTCTAAGTCATGAAGCTGAGTATCCTGAAGGAATTCACCCCAGACCATCCTGTTCAGAAACGTAAACAAGGATATTTCTGCCTTGAAACATGGGTAGAAGTTAAACTAGTATTTTTACACAGACTTTCCCTCGAGATCATAGAATGGTTTGGGTTGGAAGGTACCTTAGAGATAATCTAGTTCTGCCCCCCCTGCCACAGTCAGGGACACCTTGGTTGCTCAAGGCCCCATTCAACCTGGCCTTGAACACTTGCAGGGATGGGGCATCCACATCCTCCCTGGGCAATTTATTCCAGTGCTTCACCACCTTCTGAGTAAAGAATTTCTTCCTAACAGCTAATCTAAACCTGCCCTCTTTCAGTTTAAAGCTATTTCCCCTTGTCCTGTCACTATCTGCCTGTATAAAAAGTCCCTTTTCCTCCTTTTTATATGTCCCCTTGAGGCACTGGAAGGCTGTAATGAGGTTTCCAATGAGGTTTCCATCTCTTCTCCATGCTGAACAACCCCATCTCAGCCTGTTTTTGTAGGAGAGACGCTCTATCCCTCTATCATCTTTGTGGCCTTCCTCTGGACTCACTCAAACAGATTCACGTCTTTCTTGTCTCATGGATCTCAGACCTGGACCAGTACTCCTGGTGGGGTCCCACAGGTGCAGAGTAGAGGAGCAGAATCCCTTCCCTCCACGTGATGGCCATGCTGCGTTGGATGCAGCCCAGGATGCGTTTGGCTTTCTGGGTTGCAAGTGCACACTGCTGGCTCACGCCCAGCTCTTCATCCACAGGAACCCCCAAGTCCTCCTCTGCTGGGCTGCTCTCAATGGCTTCTCCCAGTCTGTACTCATGCGTAGGACTGCCCTGGCCCAGGTGCAGCACCTTGCATTTGAACTTACTGAACTTCATGAGGTTCCCGTGTCCCGCTTCTCAAGTTTGTCCAGGTCCCTCTGGATGGCATCTCATCCTTCTCTGGTGTCACCTGCACCACTCAGCTTCATGTCATCTGCAAACTTGCTGAGGGTGCACTCAATCCCACTGTCTGTGTCCTTGATGAAGATATTGAAGAGCACCAGTCCCAAGACATATCCCTGAAGGACACCACTTGTCACCAGCCTCTGCCTGGACATAGAGCCAATGACCTCATCTCTGGCTGCAACGATCCATCCAATTCCTTATCCACTGAGTAGCCCATCCATCAAATCCGCGTCTCTCCAGTTTGGAGATAAGGATGTCCTGTGGAACCACATCAAAGGCCTTACGGAAATCTAAACAGATGACATCTGTCAGACTTTCTTCATCAACCATGGCCATCACTCCATTATAAAAGGTTATCATATTGGCCGGGCATGATTTGCCATTGTAAATGTGTGTTGGGTGCCTTGGATCACTTCCTTGTCTTTTATGTGCCTTAGCACATAACGAAATGAAGAGTAAAGCTTTGTCCCATGAACAGAAATCACTGTTAGATGATGATAAGCGTTATCAGGAATTGCTCCTAAAGAACATTATTTTATTCTAGGAACACTTTGGTTTTCCTGGGAATTGTTAAGTGGTTTCCTCTCCACTGGAATAATCACAACTGTGTGCCACTGTTTTTTTAGGAATTCTGCATGGGGAAGACAGGCTGCAGGACATGGTGACAGCTGGAATAAACCATTGCTAATCCCATACCTGACAAAAAACCACCAGGTCATGCTTTTGAAGAAGATGAGCAAGAAAATAATTCCTAACTCAAATTCAACACTCAGCCCAACACCTGAGCCAGCCAACCACCAAATCTGTTTGATATTTGTCTGTCTCCCTAACACCGAGGTATCACTCCACCCTCTTTGCAGACTCTTTATTATACTTGTTTTACATTTCAGGGGTTCTCTCTGAAGATGTAACTTGAAAAAATTCAGGCCCTGATTTATCTCTCTTAAATTAAAGCAATCAGTAAGGATCCTAATCCTCCTGCATATCCTATACAGTGCATGGAAAGTATAGTTCCAAGTGCGAGTGCTAATTCAGCTGCTCTGAATTAGAGATACCTGTCTCACCTCCACAGCAGAGGGACAACTGCAGTCTTCACTGTTATGTGGTCACGTGCATGAACTTAGTATGGGTGAATGTATCTTACACTTCACTTATGAGAATTTCACATTTTATTTAAAGATGAGTTTGCGCCACAATGGCTTTAGGTTGGTAGAGGGTGGCATGCCAACAAGTTTCCAGCCTCCATCCCATGTACCAATTAAGACAGTAAGTACCCTGCTTTTGGCTGTATGTTGCTTTCAGATTAAATTTTAGGTACCTGAATGTAGGTATCTAAAATTGCTTGATCTCCCTGTGCCCAACAGCAATCAGTACCATCAGTGGAGCTCAAATTGATTTATTTCACCTGAAGTAAATAAGCAGGGCTCAATTCAGCTGCCTCAAGATAGGGCTCTATCTAGTACTGTGAGATGCTCCATGGTATTTATTCCACATTCACACATAGCTGGCAGGTCTGACACTGCCACGGACGGAGAATTACATCCTTCTGAACCCACAGCTGGAGGCCTCACAAGACAGACATCTCTGTTTAGGAGAGTGAATGGTGCCCTTTATGTCTTCATTACAACTATGTCCCTGCATTGTAAATGATTTCCATAAAACCATTACCAGTATCTCAGGAGAAGTGATCAGGGAGAGAACAGAAACAGAGGACAAATACACTGGAACTGCTCTCATTGCCCATTTGGATGTGCTGGAAGCTCAAAGGGTTCAACACTCTGAGGTACAAATATCACCACACTCAAATAAGGGGTCTGTGCATGTATCCCACCAAGGCCCAGGCAGGGATCATGCTGAAAATTGGGCATCATATACAGATTATATGGAGCAGCAGAGCACTCCTACTTACGTGGCACAGCTTTTATGCTTTAATAAAGCAAACACTTTGCCCTGTTTTCTGGCAATAGCTAAACAATGTCAACACCCATTTTTGGAAAAATTACTGCATCTTTGGCAACTATTTTTAACTCTCCCTTAGTACATGTCATAACTTGGTGATTCTCTGAAAGGCTAATTATTCAGTCTGATCAAACAGTATATCTCAGTTCAGCAGGGCATGGGAAGTCTTAAGTTAAACTCATTTAATGTTTTTCCTATACTGACAGTATAAATCAAACCAATCAACCTTAGTGAAGTTTCTCATAGAATTAAGGAAACAGTAAATTTTACTGCTAAGCCTATTTAAAAGAGGCTAAAAAACCTGTTTCTTTTTTCTTTTTAATTATGCCAAGTATTTATTTTACTACAGCCACCATCCATTGGTTACTACTGTTATTACACAGCATTTTTCATCAGTATTTTATGTTTGTGTGTTCAGGAAAGAAAATGGCTATAAAACAGTAGTAGAGGTAAATATTAATCAGTTAAAAACAAAGTGATGGTAGCAGAAAGCTTTTGACCTAAAATCTTTCATATTCTGGAAATGTTTTGATATTTATAATCTTTTGTATTTATTTCATGCACGAACTCTGTTAATTTAGCTGTGTTACTATAATTAAGCTTTAATTCACTCAATGCTGGAATTAGAAAGTTGACAGAAATGTTGTTTACGAAGAAAGCCTTTACTTCAAGCTGAAGGCTGAGAACACATTCCTCTTTCGATACTGATCACCACTATGCATACTGAGGACTGAACATGCAGTAATTGTCTGCAGTGAGTACTGAATATCAAATTTATTCAATAAATTTATACACAAAAGTTTCCACGTCTTTAGAAATATCACCCACTTTCCCAAATACATACAAACTGAAAGGGCATAGATTCCTCCTAATAAAAGAGAGTAAAGCTACCTGAGAGCCACCCTCACTTGAAGAAAACAGAAATAGCTTCCATTTTGCTGGTGGCCAGCTCTGTTTTAAGGGCTGATGCCACTCAGTTACATGAGAGTCACTCAGAAACCACTGCATCATCAAATGAAACCTAAAGCAAGTATTAGTAAGGGGAAGGTATTTTCTGAGATGACTGGGATACATGACTTGGAAGCAACTAAAGAATTGGATGAAAATGCCAGGACAAAGCTTTCTATAGGATCTCCTAATAACCAGAAGCAGTCTCCTTTTTTAAAACTCATTTGCAAGAAAGTAGGATAGCTTTTCTCTCGGTGGGAATGGGTCCCTACTTGTCAGCTTCTACTTGGAAAGTTAGAAAGACACCTTTCAAGACAAAGAAGTTTCTGATTAAAAACCATTCAGAAATGGAAATTTTACATGATAAATTGCTGCATAAAACTCCTTCTTGTGATATACAACATCCATGAAGTACAACGGAACTTCATTTCCAAACACTGAAAAAAAGGATTAAAATTCAAGAATAGTCTCCTTTGAGAAAAAATCACTGTACTAATTTTTTGGTGAAATAAATACCCTTCATACAAATCAAGAGTTGCACAATACGGTTGTCTATTTCCTTCTAATTTAGCCATTAGGAAGAAATTCCTTACTGTGAGGGTGGTGATGCAGTGGAACAGGTTGCCCAGAGAAGCTGTGACTGCCCAATCTCTGGAAGTGTTCAAGGCCAGGTTGGATGGAGCTCTGAGCAACCTGGTCTAGCGGAAAGTGTCTCTGCCTATGGCAGGTGGGACTGGAACTAGATTATCTTTAAAGTCCCTTCCAACTCAAATCTTCTATGATTCTCTGATTCTGTGAACCAATATTTTACATTTAAAAACTAAACCCATAAACCCAGTAATTCTTAATCTATCTGGAACTCAGCAGAGTATTCCAATAGTCACAAGCAGTTCTGGAATCAGCTGCCAATACCAGTAGTTTACACACTAAAAAAATTATTCATATGGGAAGGAGGATATTAATAAAGTACTTTAGGGACTGGCTTCTAGGTTAGTTAGGTTTAAAATTTCCACCAACAAAATATTAAATATAAATGTGAACATGAAGTCAACTCACTGGCAACAAAAAGAAGGACCAGAACTCACAAAGATGAAATGTGGGACATCAGTAATGGAAGATCTGTTAGCCTTAGCTGAGAGGTCTGCACTTCAGGACAGGGACAAGAACGGCTGGGTACTCTGCTTCCACAACTGAAAACACAGAGGAGGCCAATGACACCCAGAGACACAACAGTACTGTCAATCCACATATTGTCAGCAAAAATATTTGTATCACCCCCCACAAAATCTCTGATGAAGCCTCACCTAGAATTTCAAAGAAAATTTAGTGGACAATAAAATAAGTAAATAAATAAATAAATAAATAAATTTATATGCTATAGGAGTGAGACCAGTTCTTTGGACAAGGACTTATACTTACTTATCATAGTAAAACTGCAGCTTCCTAAAAATACACTGGGAACAACTGGAAAGTAAAAACAGCAGATTTATTTAAGCTAGAATAAAAGCGTAGGCAAAAAAGCCTAGGTGTTACCTATTAGCCTCTTTGGGGTTGAGACGAGAAGTCTAATTTTATAGGTTTTATTAGCTTTTTCATCTTTGTCTTTCTGTTCTCTCAAACACAACAATGATGCTTAGAACCACAAGTCAAGAAACTTATTTGTGTCCTTATTAAGATGAAATTCCTATTCAAGCACTTCACTTTGCAAGTGGAATCCTCTGGAGAAACATATAAAACAACAAACCCAATTTTCCCCATTTTCCAAAATTTGTAGCAAAATGACAGCTTGCCCCAGGAAGAGTGGAAAACTGTAAGAGAAGTCCTTCCACGTCACAAATTAGGCTTGATAAATCAGATGCCTTGTCATACAAGTTTTGAATTCATGTGCCAAATTGAGGGTAGCAGGCAGGTCTGCCTTTCCACCGTGGTGAAAACCTGTCTCTGACTGAAGTCCACGGGCGATGTGAGAATTCTTAGCCATCTGACAGCTAAAAACGTGACCCACCTTCAAAAAAGTAGCATATGGCTTCCAGCACCCAATTCTGACAACATTTTGTCCTTATTCCAATTTTGTGCCAAATTCTCTAACTCTACTACATTTTTGCCTAACATATTATTCACCTTGTGAAAGGATGTTAATCAGTATCATTGTCAAAATGCTTCTCTGGGAAGAGAAATTTCCACCAGGAAAAGGAGACTGCTTAAAAATCTTTTTAAGGGATATAACAAAACATCTCCTGAAACAAAAAACCAAAAAATCAACAACCAAAAACCAAAAAAAAAAAAAAAGGAAAGAAAAAATGTGGATTCAGATTTTTATACTAATGCAAACTATAATCTGAAAGGAAACAAAGTCAATGAAGATTTACTTCTGTGTGGCCATCCCAAAGAAACAATACTTATATCAGACTATTTCCCTGTCTCCTATAGGATGTAAGTAATCTGAGTCTTCATCTGATCTAAAGAAATTCCCATTTTTTTCCCTAATAAAAACCCAACCAAATAATATTAATACACAGACACACAGTACTAATAGTTCTGCATTATTGTTGTTTGTATCTATCTCTTTTACAACCCATGTTCCCGTTTGACTGTAATGCATGGCAGACGTGGGCATTGGGTTGACCAAAGTAGAGGCTAATCCAACCTGAGACGACAGGTGAATGATTCCCTTCAATAACTGCAGCATAAAATCACAACCTTACAACTGTACCCAGGTGCATCTCCACAGTTCTTCTGATGAAAAGTGGTAATGAGAAAAGGTTAAAATGCAATACACTACTGACGTATTATTTTTCCAAGGCTCTGATTTCTGTCTATCTATGTATTTGTACTGCTCTTGCTCAGAAGGACTATAAGCAAACACTGATATTCTGCAGCACCTGTTTGTGTAACTACATCTGAAGTAAAGCAGATACCGGAATTGCGCTTGGTAAAATCTCTGTATTTAACTGAACAGTAGTTTCATGACAGCAATATTCAGCAAAACTGAGTACCATTGGAAGTAGGCACTGGAGTTAATTGCTCAAGGCATATAACAAAAGGATTGCAATACAAGCCCATGTCCAGAAAGCTGTGTGAGAGCAAAAAGATTAAAAGCAGAAATAAACAGCTACTGCTTGAGAGAGGCTGGGGCTCATTCAGCTCTTTCAGCATAGGAATGGGCCTTATCAGTACTTCGTGCAGCACACTGCACAGAGCTAAAAAGCATCCTTGAGCAGATGACTTCAGACTCTACAACACAGGATGAGGCAAACACAACCCTGAGTCTGACACAAGGAGTGAAACTTTGAGCAGACTTTCAGAGATGTGACAAAGAAGTCCCCGAGACAAAACAAAGATTTCCAGGATTCCTCCACTCCACCCTTTCCAGGAGGTGCAAATAGCAGGTGTCTTGGCTCCTCACCATCCCTGAACTTCGCTGGTGGTGCAGCATTCCCTCTGTCTCTCTCTTGCTCAGAGGTTTGGTCCTCTGGCAACCAGCAAGTAGGTGTCTGATACATTTTTTTCTAACTTCATGGCAAGGATTGCACTTTGTTAATACTGCCAGACATATATGATAGCTGTCAAGCTGGTGAGTTATTTTAACACTTGGAGAACTGGCTCTGAAACAGTCAGGTAGCAAAATGCTAATGAAAAAGATAAGCAAATGAGTCAAATCCAGTATGCTACACTGTCTGTCTTAATGTTGCTTGGACGTCTGGATAGAAAAACAAGTCTTTCTACTGGCCAAATCCATTTTTATAACACCCAAGTGCCTTCCTGTAATTCACTAATTCACCTCACTCACAGGTCTCTCCCCTGGAGATAACTGCAGATGCAGTATTTTCTAGGTATTTGAGGTTTTATTTCTTCTACTCACCTCCAGTTTCTCTCTGTGGAATTTTCCTGCCAACAGCCATGGACTTACCTAAAAGGGTAAGAGTTTCTGAAGAATATTATTCTTCAATATTTAGTAGAAGGAAATGCTTAGCATTGTTGTACACACTGTATATGCCTGAAAATGAACCAGTAATGCAGAATTTTGTCCTCACTCAGGAAACAGGCCACTTCTTGAAGCTAGTATAATTTACTGCTCATCTGCTTTACTATACTTTTTTTCTCCAAACAACTACATGACTGAAGACTTCACTTACCAAAAAAAAAAAAAAAAAATCTATAAAGTGGGCCAAATCTAGAGCAATTAGTACAGGATTACCATCTTATTCAAGGAAAAAAAGTAGCCTTTTTTTTTCCTTCATATTAGAGTTATTAGTCACTTGACAACTCAAAGTGCTGCAGCAACTGGACATTTATACATCACATGGAGTGTTCTAAAGACTATTAATTCAAACAAGAAGGAAGCCCAGGAAGGAAGCATTCACAGATACTACTAAGAAAATGACTTCCAAAGAAATTAATGATGGTGCAAGGGCAAAAGGACAATGTCGCTATTTTTACTCCTGTTTTTCACTTTTTACACAGAGGCTGACAGTGGTTTAGTAATACTTTAAGTTAGGCTGGGGTGTCCTTTCATTAAATTATGCAAGCAGCCTGAAAAGGAGTACATTTGAAAAGCTACTCAGAGCTGTGAAAAGAAACATGTTGCAGCTGGTGCAGGTGATCATCTTTTCATCCAGGCTGCCATCCTCTTCTTGTTTGCTCCCCTCCTACACGCACAGATACATCATTGTTAATTTTATAAAAGACATATCCTTGAATGTGTTCCCTCTGCAGATTCTTTACTATCTCATCATTTCCATCCATGAATCACAAAGAGACAGGAAAAAAGATTCTTACACAAAGAAATTAATATTAAGCTTTATGTGACTGTGATATGATTCTTAAAGACAGCAGTCCCCTAACTACAGTTGTTGACAATTACATTTTCTAAAGCATAATCACAACTTAATAGTAAGTTTAGATTTTGTAATATTACAAATAAACAAAAAAGATGAATCTATGTATTGTAATTGGCTGATCATACAAATACTTATTAAATATAAACACATATGCTTTTGTAGATTTGTTAGAAAGATTCGTTAATTGCTTAATGAAAGATGTCTTTCAGATACTAATTCCTTCATTTAGTTCGACAGATTAAATTTTATATGAGGAGATATTAGCATGCATGCAATGAAGTGACAAGGACAACTAAAAAGCTTAAAATGTTAATGGATGAAGTGCAGCTTTCTCAGTTACTTCAAACTAAAAGCTATAATCTTCATTACATGCACTAAAGATCATATTTTTCTCTGCTTTCTGCAGAGATAAGACAGCTATATTTAACACAGAAACGAACACCACAATATGTTTCAATTCAGCTGCTATATTTTCATCATCATAAATAAATTATGAAAACTTGAAACAGCGCATGAATGATTCCACATAGAACACAACAACAAAACTGCAATTAATTTTTATAGAAGAGAAAATTGATAGTTGACATCCAAGCAATCCAATTGCTTCTATATTTCATCGCAGTAGCTTTAGGTAATTATCTTCCTGATAATCTCTCTTCGCAATGTGCTTTCAGAAAAAAAAACCCCAAACAATTGGCTTTAGTTACTAAGGCACTACAGGGTTAATGTCAACCATTGCTGTAAAAAGCAAATTACTAGCAATACCAACAGTCCAGATCCTTCCTTTTAGCTGTAGACTGAAGTTCAATCTGGCATCATCTTTTCTCTGTCCCCAGTAGGGTGCAGGGAGCCCTCTAGCTTCCATGTGGGATTCCTACTGTGGTACATATTGGCCAGCATACAGCTGCTCTAAACAACTATTTGCATCTACAATGCGGTCATCCCACCACCTTCTTTTCAGATCAATATGATTGGGACAAACAATAGTTTGATTTTGATTGCTCTATAGTACGCTTGGGTAGAGCTGCTGAATGCAAGCGCATCGCTCAGAGACAATGGGCTGGTTCATCATCCAAAGCGTCCCTTTTCAAACAGCTGCCTCTGCCACACTCACCCTGACAAACGTCCAGAAAAACAGATGGTTTCAGCATTCATGGGCAGTTTAGTGAAAGCCCTAGAGTCAACTATTCAAGACATTTTATCATCTAGCTGATAATAGAGCATTGCTTGGAGATAAAAATTAGAAATACATTTAAAAACTCTATTAATTCACACCCACGTGCAGCCCCCCTTGCACATACACAAAACAACTTCCCCATGCCCTGTAACACTGCAAAGTGCAAGCACTAAAGGAAGCTTCAGTCTTAATCCCTTCTGTGGGATAGTGGCACCACTATGAAAAATGACAATCAGTGGGTAATCTCACCAACCACATATACTGCAATACCCACAAACAAAAGCAATGAATTAGTAATTGAATGGGAAGTTTAACTTTGAGCTGCCTGAGGTTTGCTGTGCACTAAACCAGGTCCTGCTATTTTTTCTTTTTTTTTTTTTTTTTTTTTCCTTGTGTATATCTAAGAAACAGAGGGGGGTTTTGTTTGGCTTTTTTCAGGCTGAAACACAGATGCTTTTGAGGCACTGTATTGGGAAAGGCACAGGAAGCACTATGATATAGATTCTGCTCATACCTATGGACAATCACATCGTTTCCAACTAAGTTACCAGTATTAAGCAGCCTCCAAGGCAAAGAAGCTGTGCTACTAAAAAGCTGAGAGTCTGTGCTCTCTTGAAGATGGCTGTGCCACACTTGTCTGGAGGGACATGAAGGACAATGGCTCCTCAGCTCCACCAGCCACAAAGCCTGACCTAGAGATTACAAATGGGAAATATTATCCTTCTGGGATGTCTGGGCAGTGTTATCTTTCACAGGATGCATTACTACTCCAATTTGCTCCACAAATCCCTACAGCTTTGGGGAAACTTAAATTCCTTCAAGTCACACTGAGAAGTCTAGCTCTTCTTGAGGGCGGATAGGAGGATTTGGCTTCTGTGAAAAAAATGGTGTTATATTTATTATTCCTCACTTAACATTTTAAAAAGATTCATTATTACTGATCTATTAATATTTTGTTGGGCCACATGAATTTTCCACAGCAAAGATAAATGCCATACTTGGCACTGCATTAGTCCAAAGGGCTGAGCTGCTGCACAGTCGTGCTCACTCTAACTCTGCTTTTCAGCAGAGCATGTGGGACTGAATCTTGGGACTGAATTTTGCAAATGCTGGGAACTTTTTGGCAGCTGTATGCAAGTACGTGTCACAGAGTTCTAAAGAAAAGCAAAGAAACAGAAAGAAAGGGTCAGCAATCATTTTTGCCAATACCTCAGCGTCTAAAGGATACAACTGAGCAGATGTATTTTGGAATTGAAAACTAATCATAATAGACAGAAAGACAAATCTGACCATATACTGTAAATGTGGACTTATTTTCTTCTTAAAATTTTTTGTTTTCTAAAAACATTGTGCTTAATCTATTGCTTTCAGTTCAGGGAAATGATATTCTGAATCCAATCAGAAATCTCCAGTGATGAAAACTTTACTGAAGGAAATCCCTGAGTGATGAGAGATGGGACCAACTTGTAAAAATGAAGATATTTTAGTCCATGTGGCCATGCACAAATGCAGTCATCATGTATAAAGTAGCTTTTCTCTACACTACTAATGATGTCAGTTTTGAACATGGGCTTGTATTTTCCCAATAAACTCTTCCTTACTGCTGAACTTGCACAGAGACCCTCTGAAGCTACTTCAAGTGTCTGCTTCCTCTTTCAGATCTTCTCCCATACCTCTGCTCTAACAGCAGCTAAGTGTTACTGAGGTGCACATGTTACTCAGATTGATGATATTAGTTAGGACTACAAAAACAGAACTCTCAGACACCTCAGGAGATTCTTTAACCCCTCTGCTGCATAAAAAGGAGCAAAGGGAATAAACATTCTACACAAAACTAACTCCTTGAACTCCTTTCATTTTAAATCATACTTCTAAAAGTCTTGATTTCCTCATAATTTCTTTTGGAACTTCTCCAATTTATCTACATCTTTCTTTATATGCAGGCCCCAAAACTGGATTCAATACTCCAGCTGAGGCCTCACCAGCACCATATGGTGCAAAATAATTACTTCCCATGTCTTACACATGACACTCCTGTTAAAGAATCCCGAAAAAAGAGGTGCTTTATTTGCAATAGCATGTCCTTTGTGAGCTGTGTTTCACTTGTGATCTCCTAAAGCCCTTTAGGCACTTTTCTGCCTTCCAATTACTTCTACTTTTTGTCTTTGTGCATTTACTGTATTGTGGGTAGTATTTTGTCCTTCTTTGCCAAAAATTCACCTGGTCGATTTTTATATAGATGCTTCTGAAACAATTCATTACTCCAAAGTGTTGCAAACCTCCCTGCCTGCCCCTGCCCAACTCTATGAAAAAAAGAAAGTGGATTTTCTCATTAGCATTCTGAACGACGGATTAGATGGACTAGAAAGCAGAACTTTCTGTGGAAGAGCTCGTTCAGCAAAGCCAGGTGATCTGCCCCTGCTGCAGCTGGGAAGGGCACCACCAATAACTCCTCTTTGAGAACACTTTTCAACTGCTTTGCAGCCACTTATGGCGATTTCATCTAGGCCATATTTTTCAAGCTTGCTTATAAGAATGTCATGTTGGACAGTGTCAAAAGCCTCACTTAAGTCAAGATACATCACATCTCCTAGTTCTCTGTTATCTACTAGGCCAGTTACTCTGTCAAAGAAGGAAATGAAATTGGTTTGACACAATTTGTTCTTGACAAATTCATGCTGGCTGTTTTTTATCACCTGATTACTGTCTAGGTGCTTATGAATTGTTCTAACATTTCTCTGGGGGATCAAACCAGGGCTAAACTGGACTTGGCAACTGGAAAAAGGAGTATCCAGGGAATCAACAACAAGCCTGACTTTCTTCAGCCCTGCCATGCTGCTTCTGTTTACATTAAATACAGCTTACAGCTTAAGATCAAACCAACAAAGTCTGGCCAACTTCTACAGTAGGATCCTCTTGCAGTTAAACACTAATTAAACGACATTGCTAGAGTGCAAGAATAATTTATATCTAGAAGAATAATTTAATCTGATTCCTGTCCGAGAAGCTGCAGGGCTGAAATCCTATTCTCACTTTCTCCAATAAGGCCAGGACTTGGTCTTGCATCTTGAGATAAATTACCTCAGACTTCTGCTGCTCAGACTTTCAGGGCTGGCTTTACATCTCCTAGTGACATATTATTGCAATAAGCAGACACATACTTAGTTTTCTAGCATGTTTAAAATGTTACCCACATTAAAAGGAGTCTTCACACTGCTTGTAATAGCCTTTGAACAAGGCTTTAGAACACAAAATTTACCATCTTTCTTTGTTTTCATAGCCACTTTCCCAGAAAGGTCCCGACCTTGTTTGAGACTTTGAGTGGTACTGCAATAAGAGTAATAAATATTATGGGAAAGTCATAAATCCCACCTCAGTTTAGAGAATGAGAATATGTTGTGAAATCAGGAGATATTTAGCCAGAAAAAAAAAAAAA
>VZTE01005058.1:177741-211743 GCA_013397775.1 Eulacestoma nigropectus | reverse complement strand
GGGGGGGAAATAAAAAAAATGAGAACTTCGTAAAAAAAAAAAAAAAAAAAAAAAAAAATCACAAAACAAAACAAAAACCCAAACAAGAAAGCCCTTTCCCTCTCTGTTTTACTTCCAGTTTAATGTTTCCCTGGTCATCCTTCCCAATTCTTTATATTTTCCTAAATACTAAAGTGAGCTCTTTCTCATGCACATACTTTTATGCAAGAGATAAACAAGAAATTCTTTTCTTCCTCCTTTCTATCACTTCTTTTCAGTCTTCCTCTTACTTTTTTTCCTATTTATTCCTCTCAGTTTCCAACACATCCATCCTCCCCCATATCCCTCCTCTCTCATCCAGTCATGCATTTTTTTTTCCTGTCTTACTGTATAGGAACTATTTCTCAGTTCCCTTCCATAAGTCTTTTTATACAGGTATTAAACCAAGTGTTGGACATCATTTTGCAGCCATGTCTGAGTTATCTCAATTCAGCTTCACACACTGCTGTTTCCATTCGTGTCTGCTACAACAGACAATCAAACCTCTGCTTTGCATTGCAGAGGTTACAGGGCATCAAAGAGGAGTAACGCAGGCAGGGCCATGGAAGTAGCCACGTCAGCACCTCTGAAGACAAGCGAGTGTAGACGGAGAAGACCAAGCAAAAGAACTCACAGTACTGAACATGGCTTTGCCAGACACCTCCACACCCTGAAGGACAGCTCACGCTTGACTCTGGTCACAGCTGTTCCTCAGCCTTATTTAGATGAGTGATTTTGCAACTGCTGGAGACCCCAGGTGGTCCACATACTGTTTCTAAGGAGGATATGGTAGACAGCTAACGTATGCTACATAGCAGCCTACATGTACCAGGGTCCTCAGTCTTAAAAAAACCCAGATAAGCTAGAACAGCAGTTCTACTTTTTTTAAAGTGGTACTGAAAACATTCAGTAAGACCAAGACCTTGTTCCAGTACTCCTTGATGAAAATCTTTGACCTTCTGTAGAGCAGTCCATTCCTCTTCTATGTTTCCTCTATGGCCATCTGTTTGTCTTGGGTTCAAGATGCATCTTTCTTGCAGGAGAAATTATTTCCAGCTTTTACCATGCTCAGCACTAATGTAGTAATAAATAGGTTTGCATTTATAGGCAACACTAATAAAAAAAATTTGGTTCTCTAATCTCAGTTTACTTTGTGAAAAAATAATTAATGTAAAAAATTCACTTAAGAATTTGTGTATAAAAGTACTTTTTGTTCAAAGTCTGTCTCATTGTTAAACTGCATAAATGGATTTTCCACTGCTTTTATGACAGAATTGCAATCCGACACAGGATATAAAAGTCATTAAAGAGGAAAATTTAACAGTAGAACTAGAGAAACTGGCAAGGTAACATAGAAATAGAAACATTTCCTGAAACTACTAGCTCTACTTTTTAATGAAGTTACTAGGTTTCAAGTTGACATTGTCAGTGCAAGTAATCTTGGAATTTACACTACAGTAGTTTCACTATCTCAAGCCAAAGGCAAAAAATTTAAAGGAAAAAGTCATTTTTGAAAGCTTATGCATTAAAACTTTGAAAGTTATTTGCTGGCTTGATGAAGGTTATTCCCTTATTGACAGAAAAAACATTTTTTAAATTAAGACTCATATGGCTACAAATATTTTGATGCAGTGTCATCACTGTTACAGAACAATACACAATGAATTTTTAGATTTTCTATCCAGTCTGAGTGCTGTGAAATCCAGTCACCTAAAAGCATGAAGCAGAAGGTTCAGATTTTATACTTAGCATTTCATAGGAAACATAACACTAGATCATTTAGGAGTTAAGTGCAAGATTAGAATAAAGTATATCCTGTAAATTTTGTACATGATACAGGCCGCATATGGCCAGTTCTTCCATCTGCCTAGATGACTTCAATGAAGACACAAGTAGATAAAATTGAAGTTAATTTAGTAACATGTACCCACATGATAGCAAGTCCAATTTTGATTGAAATCATTTGAGGGTTCTAACATTTGCATCTCTTCAATCAGCTTTCATTTCTTACAGAGATTCATCATCTCAGTATCTAGCTGGATTGCACAAAAACATGGACTTCCATTAATTTCTAGAAAGAAAAATTGAAACTAATCCCAGAGACCATCTGGAAGGCATGAGTAGCATAAAAATTCAGCTCCTTGCCTGTAAGGCCACAGCTTTTTTTTAAAAAGAACAAAAAGCAATCCCACAAACTTGGTTTCATTTTCAGTTGCAGGTGCAATTCAAGGGCCTCGGCATCTCAGTCACACGTCTTGCTCATAACGAAGGCAACGTGGCACCCAAACTCAGAATTCCAAAGCTTCTGAAGTTGGAGCTGGTGGCCAACATCTTTCAGAGCATTCACTTCTTCTAGCTGGAAGAGTTCTGAAATCTAACAAAGACTTTCTATTGATGGATACAGAGAGGACAAAGTGAATGCAAACCGCATATTTTGGGACAAATCTTGAAACTATTTTTGATCCTAATTAAAGGTGTCTATGTGAACATCAACCTTGCCAGAAAAAAATGTAACTGTCAAGTCACAGAAAGAAATGGTAGATGACATGACCCTTGTCTCACGTTACTGCTACTTACGTTAGCTTCACTGCAGCAAGTTTGATTATAAACATAAATAAGAGTTCATATATGAGTATGCACACTTACACACAGATAAACAAAAAATTTCTAGTCTTTTACAGAATCAACATGTATTTTTTTATCATTCATTCTCTTTAAGAATAAATCTCATAACAAGATTTTAAAAGTGGTGCATCATAACCATGTTAAGGATGTGTTTATATTAATGTGTTTCTGGAAAAGACCCTGTCTACATTTTGTTTCAGGGCTAAAACGTATTTGGGGAAGAATGAGCTCATTCAGAATAAATGCTTCTTTAAATCTGCTTTAATTTTTTCTGTTGAGTTAATCAGATATGACACTGATTTTACCCTGTACTCAGAACCTGTTAGGTATTCTGTCCAGCTGAAATACAAACACTGTTTCAATTACAGAGGAAGGCAGGTAGAAATTAAAAGAGGCATTGCTCCTTTAGGTTTAAAGTCGCTTGGCTAGTCAGATCTTCAAGAAGAATCTCTGTTACCGAGCTGAAGATTTAAACAATCGTGACTTTCAAGAGTGTTTCCACACCATTAGTGATATAGTAGTTCACATCAGAAAGAACTACTGCATTTTACAGAATTCAGCAGAGAAATGATTCTTATCCAGTACTTGGTAGAGGCAATATTTCAGGTTTTTTATGCCATGGTTTTTACAATCTAAACACAGAAATTAAATGCCTCTAGTCATAACTCATATCTTCCAATTGCTTTAAAATGGACATTTAGCTCCTCAAAGGGGTTGACAATGTCTTTTTAAATTACTACTGCTGATTTATATCACGGTGATATGACAAAATAGACTTACACTCCTCAAATCTGAAGATAGAACAAATATTCTTTGCACATAGTAGCGGGCAAAGGTTCTTCAGAAATAAAATATGCCTGCCCTCTACTGACCATCTAAGAAACTCTTTTTAAAAGAAATTCAATATTTGCACCAGTAAAATTTTAATGTTACATTTCTTTCCTCATTTAAACTGTCTCATGTCATGTGTCCAAATTAAATTTCCAGTCTCCATGTACTTGTTGCATCCCTCCAAAAAGCCTGTTGGTTTGCACAATGTTACATGTATCCAAATCTTTTTTTTTTTTTTTTTCCCCTCCACCAGTCCCTTGAGAAAGTTGAGGAGAAAGAACGGAGTAACCCAGAGTTTAAAATCTGAGTGTCTGCCCAGAATTGCTAATGTAAAAGACTCCTTTTTTTGCAGCAGCTGTTACAAATCAAGAAGCAATTGTACTTGGGATATTCACACAAAATGAGTTTTATCCTCAGGAGAGCTTAGAAAAACACAAAAGTGTTTGCAAAATTCATTGGATACCAAATTTCCAGGATAAATTTAATTCAGTTTGAAACACCCTGCACATGTGCTATCAGAATGAACAGTTTTTAAGAGTAGCAAGAAAAACAAAGTTCTGGCTAGATACATGTGGCCAGTTCTGGCAGAGACACACAAGGACACATCTGGATTAGCCATGTCCTTTTGAGTTGCAATTTGTCTAATCTGTTTTAGATTTACTTAAAATGAGATGAACCATGCTTTAGAAGTGCTCCCCTCCCCTAATTGTACATGCAGTTAGATGAATCTTGGGGAAGGTTCTCTGTATTATGCTGACCACAAGCAAACATAACCTATAAGGAGGAATAAAAGGAACAAAGTAAATGCTCCTCTCCTGGCAAATCCAAGGACACAAACTGCTTCAAAGTGCAAGAAGGAGGAGTTCAGCCCAGAGAGGATTTTACCCTTGGACTCTGGGGATGAATGGCATTCCAGACAATGAAGTTACCACAGTTTCTTTTGGGCTAGACGGGGCCAGCACTGACCCCAGCATAAGCTAGTGCTAACTGCTGCTGTTTTCAAAAGCTTTCAGAACTTGTCTGTGCACAGTCAATACGAATGAATTAGGCTATGAACTCTGAACAGAAGAATTATTCCTGTTCAGTTCTCCATGTGGGCATTCAAGAACAGGAAAGCATCCAGAGCACAAGCTAACCACCTAATCGCACAAACAAGACCTAAGGGTCAGGCTGTCCAACCTTGACACTGATTTTAGCAGTGATTTCAGTGAGAACTTACCCAGACCCACTCGTAAGTGCTACTAAGAGCCAAAGACTTAATGCATAATTAAGCCATTGCTCTTGCCATTAAAAACCTATATTCACTAGGTACAGTCCTGTGCTAATGCAAGACTAACATACTATGCTTTACTTTCTTCAAAAATGCTATGATTTTCTGTAGTCACCAGAAAGTGACTTTCCAACTTGGAAACATTCCTGTCCAAGTTTTCATCAGCCTTTGAAGGAAGTTGCTGTCTTCAGAAACTGTAGAATAGCTACAGGTAAAAAACTCTGAACAGACATATAAATAGATTAGTGGAGAATCTGAACAAAAAATTCCATGGAGGAAATAATTTTCTTATTTATATCCCTCTGTGAAGAAGAAAAATACAGATATATATTATTCGCCAGTAATAATAATCAATAGCTACATTTTTATGGAGATGCGCACTAATGGTGCTTCTGCTACTGCTGCTAGGCAGCTGCCTAATGCTTGTGGTTTGTAAACATCAACTTTCTGAGGATGAACAAAAAGAAGTATCTCTGGAGTGGAGTATTTTTAAAATGGAATCACCTGCTCATGAGTGAAGTGTAAAGAACAAAAGCTTTCTTTCACAAAACACTCCCCTGGGCATTTGAATATTCTCTCATCACTGCAATTTATAGTGCCCTGTTTTGAAATCTTTTTCTCCTGGGAAGCTGAGGCTCTGCTCTGGAAGTCCACACAGCACAGGTGACAACAGCAGCATCATGTAGCCACTGGAAGTCAGTCCCTGTAGAAATGAAGGTGGAAAGGAGAAGATACACCCATCATACTTATACTTAAAGATGAACTTTCAGTGTAAAAAACATAATGACAGTAGTGACATTGTCAAATATGAACAATATGGTCTATACTCATACTAATTACCCCTGGTTCTTAAGATGAGACCAACAGTTCATAATAGAAAAAAAAAAAAAGTTTCAAATAACAAAAAAAGTCATGTTGACCAAATATTGATCATTAATAAAGCACACGTGATCCTTCCCACACAAGCCCAAAAAGATTATTTATGCATGTAGAAGCAATAGGCAGTAATTAATCCTCACAGTATTTACAGCAAAATTCCCTCTGGGAATTTTTCATCACTCTTTCTTTAAGAACAGCTACAAAGCAAAAAAGGTTGGTATTTTCCCTTACACAAAAATTAATCACAACCCTTTGAAAAACCTAACTACAGCAACACTGAAAAACCAAGTCCAGAGACATCTTCAATATCTATTTCTTCCCTACCAACTCTGCTATAGATACCATAACAGAGACAGATGCACAGTATCAAGAAAAGCACTCTGAGCGCTGCCGCTGCCAGACTATTGAGCCTCACAATGTACATAAAAAAGTGTTACCCCTGAGGCAAATAAACATAGCAAACACAGTCCTCCAAGAAATACTACACAGTATTGGAAGTTTTATGCTATATTTAAATCTTGTCCTCTCCTTTTAATAAGGAAATATTGATGCTGAAAGAGAAAATTACTCTTCCTGATAATTTAAAACAGTCTGTTGATTTTCGCAGTAGGACTGTTAAGTGTCCTTTTGAAGTTCCTTAATCCACAGAGTCTCGTAGAGGCAGGACATATCTTTGGAGATGGAGCCTGAACTGAGCAGAAAGACACAGCTCTCTTGCTGACACTGGAGAATTTCACATTCCCTTGTCTGGGAGGTAAAGGCCTCTTTCACATTAGCACTAAGACAAGAGCCCCCAGGGTCTTGCACAGTGAGGAAACATGGGGTTTTGCAAGTGGTGGTGCTAGGGAAAAGATAGGTATAGCCACCAGACACCATCTCCTAATGAGATAGACAACCAAAGAAGGAACGCTAACCTCTGCAATTTACTGTTGAGCATTTCCCAGATTAAAAAAAAAAAATAAAGTAATCTCTTTAAAAACATCTTTAGCATTTTCTTTTTACTTGCGTAACAGGACACAAAACTAATTGGTGTAATCCCCTGTCTTCAAAAACAAAAAAATCTACCATGGTAGCTTTCACTTAATGTTATACATTTTAGTTTTGATGTCCAACTTCTTCCTTTTCCTTCTTCATTTCAGCTTTCTGAAACCATCTGCTTTCTGTTAAGATGAATTCTTAAAATCCTCTGAGCTGCTCATATGAAGCGAGTAAAAGTTGGGTTTTCTAAAAGAGGCAGAGATTTGCAATGTAAACAACCTACATGCAGCTTATATCTTCATTCAGGTTTATAGCAAGTGGGTGGATGCATTGCATAACTACACTTCAGGAGAGGTAATTAGGTACTGAATTATGCATTTGCTTGTGTAGTGAACCAAGTGCACTAACCCGTACAAACCTGCTTATTTTTGTGCTCATAACTGTGTTTCTCTACCTTCTAAAAATGTGATCTCTTATGAGAATGAGTATTCAAGGTTATAAGGGCCCACAATTCCCTTTCACCACTGCCTATAACTTCTGAGCTTCTCTGTCTCCAGCTACTCTTCACCACTTAGGAGAGTGTAGAGCTCCACTGAGCATATTTCATGTGCTGAGGTTGAGAAGGCTTACTAACTGCTTCACAAACATTAAAAAACAATAATACCATGGCAGACTGTGCCTGATTTGCTTTCTTTAGGTGTATTATATAGCAAACAATCCAGCTGCAGCCCAGAGGCAGTCTAGCTGAGCTTACACAAGAGGGGCACCTGCTGAGATGGTCTACAGGCAGGTTCCTACCCCAGAGCTGCACAGAGCATCACGTGGCCTCATTAGCCCCTACCTGTTTAGATAGTGGTTCTCTTCCCATTGTGTTGGTTCTTCTTGAGAATTAATTGAGATGGTCTGCAGGTTACAATAGTAAGACAGCAAATTAATAAATGTTAGGACGCAGAGGCCAGTGCCCATTATGTGATCCAATGTACAGGATTGCCATGGATCAGACAGGGCTCCTGTGATATCTAACTGTGACTGCACAGCTGGGCCCCATGCTTGTTCAGAACCCATTCACTTCCTTTAACAGCATCCTTAAAGTCTCAATCCATGCCTCATTCCCCTCATCAGTGGGTTATGGACAATAATGCTGTCTAGCCCCAAATTACTGTGATGACAAGATCCTCAGAAAGGAGGTGAAAGATGATTGTATAACATTACTAAGTATTGCTTTATTCTTTTTTGAAGTAGATGGAGCATAGATCATGTTAGCATAATCACATACATGTCTTTTGCTCTGACATACTGGCCTAGTTCAGCCTAAAGTTAATGATAAAGAATATTTTTAGGTATCTGAACCTCACTAAGAAATCATTTGAGGTCTTTCGTTTTTAAATATAGGCAGCTACTTCTGTCTTCCTGAGAGGAGTGGATCACATTTGCAACATGGTTTGTCCCTGATCACCTTGGCTTAGAAGACTTTAGCAATGTATTCAGACTTTGCAGGCAAAGGAGAAGTTCATATCCATAGCTGAACCACAGCTCATACAGAATCTGTACCTCTGATCTCGGTTTGGAGAAGAAATAATACAAAAGGGATGGCTACATTTTCAAAATTTGAATTAGTAGTCTGCAACTCAGCCCTAGTGAGGCCACAGCGGGAGTATTGTGTACAGTTCTGGGCTCCATAGTACAAGAGAGACATGGAGCTCCTGGAGCAGGCCAAGTGACTGAGAGGGAACCTCATTAATGTGCCTAAGTATATAAAGAGTAGGTGACAAGCAAAAGGACAAGAGGCAATGGGCAGAAACTGATGCACAGAAGTTCTACCTGAACACGAAGAACTTCTTTACTGTGCAGATGAGCAACAGAACAGATTGCCCAGAAAGGTTGTGGGATCTCCATCACTGGAGATACTCAAGAACCACCTGGACACAGTCCTGTGCCATGTGCTCTGGGATGACTCCCCTTGAGCAGGGAGGTTGGACCAGATGACCCACTGTGGTCCCTTCCAACCTGGCTGATTCTGTGATTCTGTGGTTATATTGTCAAATGCATACAAATGCATACACAAAGTCATGTGTTCTGTTTCATAAATGATGAGCACAACAAGTCTGACTCTGGGAAAAGAACAGCTGTAAGCAGCAGCTCTGAGCAAATAATGTTGGCATGGTAAATACAGCTCTCCAGAAGAGAACCACAAATCCTAGAAGGTGATATAATCTAGCTAGTTCTGGATCTGCACCCCATTTAGCTCTGCATTAAACATTCAAAACCTGAACAACCATACAATGTCTGAGTTATTAAAATGTCTGTGGTTTGATGTACCTCTGGAGACATTCAAAAGGTTACATGTTCAAGCACAAGGCAAAGCACTCCTTTTGCCAAACTAACTGGTGACTGTAAAAGCACTAAAGTAGGTATGTTGTGGTTTCAAAGAAAAAAATGAAGAGCTGTAGAGGGGGAGTTGTTAATAAATCTGCCCTTTAATGAGGACATTCTATTACAAAATAATTTGTAAGTATATTAACCTGTAAGAGCAAATTGCTGATGGGTTAATGGGTTTAAAGATCTTGTTATGGAGACCCATTAAATATGTAAAAAGAGTACTCGCAACAAAGAAAGGGTGAAACATAGACTGGAACTATTGACTGCATTTTTTCCATTACATCAACAACACACTTGCTGAGTGTACACACAGAGAGACAATAATTTATGACAGCATTTACATTTTTTTCCCCGTTTTATAAATTTTATTTTGAACCTTTTTTCCCCTCTGCACATTGTGCAAAAAAACCCCCAAACCTTCCTTTTTATCACATCCACATTTTTTTCATGGTTTTAGTTATAACTACAAATCCTATCTCTCTGGGAACTTAATGGATGACTGGAAAATTTGTGAGACTGTAACATCAGAGGTTTGACCCTCACCAATGTGCAAAACAGATTTTTAACCACAATTCCGAATGCTACTTTTCGTTCAGGCCCAATTAATTCTACAACTTAGATTCTTACAATCAGACCAGACACTTTCTTTTAAACCATGCCTTGTGTAACTGAGATCTTTATTCTGGGATATTCAAGAATTCTTGTACAGCATTTTTTTTGACCACAAATAGGTTAGTGAAGTCCTTAACACATATTTGACAGGAGGGGAAGAGAGGATGACTTAAGGACTGGAAATCTGAAAACAGGGAATACAGAACAAGAATGCTACAATACACACTTAGGTTTTAAGGTGAATCAAAAATAAATACTGACCCAGGAACACCAGACTTGACAACTAAGGAGATTCTCAGATATAATGCAAACACTGTAAGGAAATAGATGAAGGAAGACAAGCAGGAAGAGTCCAGTGACACAGACATGATACCAATGAATCAACTAGCATAGTTTTTAGGTCCTAACTCAAAGCTGAGACTTTTCTCCTCAATATTCCTCCCATGACATAGACAAAATGAACAGAGGACTGGCAGGCAGCTAAGGACACAGGCTGTTTAGGCACTTCTGGCCTGTAAGTTTGCTATTTGCAGTACATATTGCTCAGCCCATTACAAAGGCCACTTTTCCTGCAGCATTGTCCCTAAAGCTCATAATGTCTCGTATTTGCTTTGAGGCATCCTGGAAGTATTTTCTGAAGAAAGATCCACCGTCTCCCTGGAGCAGGCCACTTGACCACAACTCCCACTGCCAAGGGAAAACACTTCACTTTCTCTTTTTCAGTGTTTTGTGCAAACAGATAAAAACAAGAAACAGGCTCAACATCAAGTAAGTAAACCCCAGAATTAACATCAGAGCAACTTCAGTTACTTCAGTTATTCTGGTGGAAAACTGTAACAGTTAATACTGTCATGTTTTGGGTTTTTTCCTGGGGACACATGGTCTTTTCCCAATTGTGTACAGATAGCTGTCTGCACCAAACACGAACATCCTCTGACCGAGCACTATGTTCTGACTTCTCTGCAAGTGGAGAAAGGAGATGGAGAGATGCCATTCTTCATGGCATGGTTCCAATAACAGAGCAATCACGAACAGATATTGAAAGGAAGGTAATGAATCACTTTTTGCTATGAAAAGAAGGGCTACTTTGCCATGAATTCCTTTGTTAAAACAAAATTTATTTAGTTTCTATGTTTTTTAACAAGCAAAATGTTCTAAGATGATATTTTAGAATTTGCTTATGCAAATTCAAAGGAGACCTCTTGGACACACTTCATCATTTCAAAATATACACTTTACACCTAGGAAAATGTATCAAAGCCACAAATGCTTTGGTCAAGAAGTTTCACCCCTCTTGAATTGACTGATGATATCATATGTTCTAGGAATATTTTTATCATCTGGCATGTTGCTCGGCACCATATGGCACAGCATACTGACAAGAGAGAAACGACTAGTTTTAAATATTATATATATAGGTAGATAAAAATAAATGTTACACTTCTATAGAAGTATAAAGGCACTATTGCCCATTTCTGTAATTCTTATTACAGTAGGGGTTCATTGCGGAAGGTATGTTTTTCATCCTCACACTGAAATACAGAACTAGAGAAGCAAAATGTAGAACAGTTTCAAAAAAATAAATGCAACCTCTCAAAAAGAGCTTGAACTGAATGCAACACTTTTTTTCTCACTTAGCAATGTTTCTTTTTCCAAGACTTGTAATTATTGTAATAATGACATATTAACCCTTTCTCGTGGAATTAATTTCATGCAGTTAATTCAGATAGACAGGTTTTATAGTCACTTATAATTTTTATATAGAGCAATAGCTCCAGTTCTTTCAGTAGTGGAGGGGATGAAGTCTGCTGTTTTTTCCAAGAAAACTTTTTAAAGGGAAGCTCATGTCATTTGGCATTAAAACACATATATATTATCTCTTCATTTTTCATCATTATTTGAGGTAAAGTGACACTATCAATTGTACAAAATACTGTAATGAATATTTATTTAGGTACAAATCCTAATTTTTTTCTATTTGGCAAAGGAAATGTGAACTTCGGGGTTTTTTTGGTGAGGTCACTAGCTGCATATGACAGAACATTTAGCCCAGAAAAGTGTTCGCCATATTATTGAAATTCCTCTTTTGTTTTCCTCTCTGATATCTTCTTGATAATTCTTCATTCAGACCCAAATAGAGCAAGATCTCATCTTCTCCTCTAACATGACAATACCCCAGAATGTGAAAACGTGTCTACAGAGAAAGAAAGTTTAAACATATTCTGTGCTAATGCAAAAGCAACCAAATGTCCATGGCCTCCCCATAGTAATATTCTGCTGCAAATTTTTCCTTCATAATTCACCATTTTAAGAACAAGATACTAAACTGAACATAAATCTTCTAAGGCCTTTGGAAACATCTTCCTGTCCATCCCATGTCTTCACCACACAAATATTTGTCTGCTTGGGCTTTTCCAAAGTACTTTCAGACAACCCAAGCCTGTAGGAAGTCTGAGTCAATGACTGAACGTTTACGTTCCTCCTACCTCCAGATCCTCCACCTTCTCCCAAACCCATGAACAAAAGTCTACCCTACCTTCAGAGATACTTGTGCATATGAGACACTGTTTTTCAACTTTGCTACTGTTCAAATCTTTACTAACCTGTCCAGGCCCACAAAGAATTGGTCTATCCCATTGCACTACGCTCTTCTCCTGTCTGCCTATCCTGGCACTGACATGCTCCCCATCCTTCTATCCATTCTTGCCATTCTCAATTCCAGACCTTGGAAACAGTCTTTCACTCTCTTTCTCAGCAAATCTCCACGTCTTTTAAGATCTTAAATGAAATTACTGAGTTTGCCTTATAGTTGTTCCTATTATATCTGGCATTAGCATACTATAGTGCAAAGCAGAAAAAAATACAGTGCTCTGAGTACTTTTCCAAGGTCACCTATTCCTTAGAGTTGAAAGTTCAAAAGAGATTGAAATAGATGGTTAAATTACATATATTACACAGTATCAATAGAAAAGCAAAGTCTCATTTGCAAGAGCTACAGCTTCCCTGACTCCCACCACTGAAGCTCAATGAAGCTGGAGGGCAGTGCAAAGCACTGGAACTGCACAGCTCAGAACAGGCTCTGGCCATCAGCAGGGCAGACACTGACATGTCTGAGAGCTCCTGAAGGCTGTCTCTATGCTTGCTCTGTGCCCTCAACATCCAGCTGGGTTCCCAAGCTGGTTCTTCATGCTGGACTCTGCATCAGAGGCACGGAGGGGTGGAGGGTCATGTCTGTGTAGTTCGCAGATCCCATGGCCCAACAAAGCCACAATACTGCCCAGTTTCACTGTAGTTTCATAGCTACAGCTCTGCACCTGAGTGGTTTGGGGGTGAAGGGGTGATAAAGAAACTGTGTATCATTAGTAAAGTTCTTCTCACACTGTAGGGATGCACTCATGTACATCCAGTATGTGAAATAAAATTATTCTGCCATGAAGGGACTTTTCTTTGGGTGCCAGGCAGATAGTCAGTAAACACCATTAGAGTGTTCACCTCTTATCATCAGTACAGATACCCTGTCAAGATAAGAGTAACTATGCAGATATACAGAGATGTAATAAATCACTGGGCTGGAAGCTGGTATTGGAGTAATCAGTAACCATGTCCTGGATTATGTCCAACATGGACAGTTCCAAAGTCAACATCTTTTAAGAATGGTTTCCAAATGTTACAGGAAAGCCTAATAGTTGTAATTCAGGAGAGTAAAATTAGAAAGAGAAAATGTAAATGAAATTTAGAATTCTTCAAGAGAATTTGGATTTCTATAAGCCAAAGTGCCAAAGTCTGGAAAACTATACAACTTGGGTCAGTAAAGAATTGAAAACAACATTTACTAATAAAAACTAAGGTCAGAAAGGGATATTCTACACATATAATGAAAAATATATAGTCTTACTTTAAAGATTATACTATCCACACTTTACTTCTAATGGGTATTCTCTTTCACAATTAATAATCCTCTGTAACTACATCTCTCAGGCCCTGAGTCAGTTAGTTTATTGCAAATGGGCATTTGGAGCCCTCACAGGAAAAAATTCAAAACATAGTAATGGCTGGTAGGACTAAAAATTAGAACAAGCATATTAGAAACAGTGAAAAATATAAAAGGAAAGCTAAACTTTCTATGAAAGCATACTGGCTTGGAAATATGGGGAAGGGTATTAGTTATCAGCCAAGGGGGGCTTGAATTCAATCCTACATATACAGGGCTTTAGCCCAAAAAAACCTCTTATAAAGACACTATCTCTAAAGAGGGAAGGGAAACAAGCATCACACAGGTAAAGGAAGAAGCTTGCAAAAATTCAGACCAATGAAAAAACTGAGCAGGCTTTCATCTTAGAGAAACACATAGCAACCACCAGTGACAGGGAAACAACAAACCCTTGTTAAAAACATGGTATTTTAAACAAGAGGATGAGGAACAAAAGGATTTGGCTTCCAGGAAAGCCACAGGGATGGTCTGGAAGATGTATACTCTCCAAAGACATGATGGCATTGGATCACCAAGTGAAATGCTATGACCCATTTCTAGAAAAGAGTCAGAGTAGATGATCTCCCAGACTCTTTCTTGGATTTATAATCAAAAAGATGACAAAATCAAACACCTTATGCTCAGAATAGGCCTAATCATAATGAGGCAACACAGAAATGTCTTCTGAAAAACAGTAAGGCAGAAACAACAGCACTTAATTTACCATTCAGTCTCCTATCTACCATTAATTGTCAAATTCCTTTGTCCCCAGTCCCTCCCCTGACACCATTTGTTGAGTTCTCATTCACTGTGACTAATAAATCCCACTATCTTTCCAATATTTGCTCCTGATCACTTTTTCAGCCAACCCTAGAGATCTCCAATTCCCTGTGGCTTGGTTAAGGAAGGAGGAGAGGTGGTTTTACAGGCAGTTACGATGCTGAAGTCTCTGCACAGGCTCCAGGTTCCAGCCACCATCCAGGCTTTGCATTAAAGGACACCAAACATTTCAATATATAATTTTGTAACACAACATCACAGTTGACTCCCAAATTAAAGTCTTAAGTGTGCATTTACAGAACAGTGGAAAAGAAGCAAGTTATCCACAAGACTATCTTTGCCTCAGCATTTAAAGCAGGATTTGATACACAGCAAGTGTACCTCAGCGAGCTTGAGAATCTGGTGTCTAAGGATTATGTTTTCTATAAGGGCCTCATTAAAATAAAAATTAGAATTGTCTGCTACCTGGTTTTTCTTAAAACACTTTTTGTAAAAATTAACACCCAGAAGTAATACCCAGAATAAAACCTCCACTTCTACAATATTTGTAAAGCTACTAATATAATTTTACTATGAAAGGAAAATTTTATCCATCTTTGATTTTTCAATGTTGAGAAGACCTTAGTGTACATGAGAGTTTATCAAACCAGTTAGTGTGTGAGAAACTTGTTGTCAAATTTTTACAACTTATCTTAGCACACAGTTATGTAATACTGGTGTGCAAATAGCTACACCTTCTCTCAGTTAGTTTGTAAAGTGGTGGAGGAAGGCTAATGAATTGCAGAGTTATACAGGAAAATAAAGTGAGATTCATTCAGTACTATGGGTGCCCAAACTTCCGTTTCGTTTCAAACCAGAAACTTTTGTGCATTCCATAGAGCCAAATGACAATAATATCCAGGATGAATGGGAAGAACTGAGCCTACCAGAGAACTAAATCCATGAGAGGCGGAGAAACATCAACTCACTGCAGTGACCAGTGATGCAGATGGTCAGGATTTCAATGACAAATGATAGGATTTCTCCTGTTAAAATAACTGGTAAAACCTCATTTTGATAGATAACGTGAACACCACCAGGCTCAAGGAATTTTATTTACAAAAAATATGTAAAACATTACATAAAAGACTGAATAAAAATTTTCAGTGGATTTAAGTGGTTGTTCAAGTGAGTGAAAAATCTAGCTGTTTGCTGAAATGAAGGACAGATGCATGGTAGATAAAACTCCGTGAAATACTCTGCAAATCTATGGGTATATATTAGCAACAGAATAAAACACTCCCCTCCAACTTCTGACAAAACTGAAAACATGGAAATAAAGATGTTAGTTAAACAACCCCCTTCTGGAAGAATGCTAATTAACTTTTATAGGTTACATTTTCTTGATATACCGAAATCAAAATGACACAGCCATTTGTTTTCCCTGGCAAAGTCATGCACATCACTGATTATTCAGGTTTTGAAAACTGTGTATAATACATACTACCACCTACACAACAGCACAACGCTGACATTTCAGCACAGAACATGTTGAAGCAGTATTTCTGTACTGGAAAAAAAGAACAACTAACAAAGACATTTCCTAGAAGGTATCCATCGAAGAGAAGAGAATAATGTATAAAACATGGGCCTTTTCTTGAGAGCCTGAGGTTACAGATGCCTTTTTCACCACATCATGTTCCCAACATAACAAATCTGGCAGAAGAACCAGGTTGAAAAAATGGAAAGTAATTTTCATTTTGATTTTGCAGAGAAAAAAAGACTTATCAACTTCTTGCAGTAATTTTATGTGAGGCAAAGTACATTTAGGGGAATTACAAACAAGTTGCCTGAAGGTCTTTATTCCATATTCTTTCCTGATTAAAAATGTATAAGTTATTGTTGCAGTCATCACTTTTAATAAGACAAGATGAAATGACTGTATTCTTAATATTGTATCAACCTTCTTCTGTTACTCCTGCTTAGGAGGGAGACATTACTTTCCATCTATGAGAAAAGCCAAGTTGTACACAAGTTCCATCCTGATAAGTTTCTAATTACTTAGAAAAAAATTTAAAAACCTCCTTATACAACAGGATGCTCCCTGCTGAGCAAGGGAGGCACTCCTTGCTCTGCAGGAGCCAGATGCACCCAGCATACACCAAATTCCTGCTGTAAATAGGCAACTTCAGTGAAGTCTGCAAAGTCCATGAAAACCAGGCTGGATCCTCACAGCACCCCTGGCATTAGCACGAGGGTGAGGAACTAGCCACGCTTTCTAGGGAGATGTGTATGTCAGGTGCTCTCACACATAAAACTGAGAAGCATGGCAGATGACGCGAAGTGTGGAATCCCAAGTGTGGACTAACTGCTCACCAAACTCTTGACTAATCAGCCTGTAAAAAGAGGTTAAAGTTTCTGACAACACTATATGACTCTGCAATAATAAACTGAATTTTGCCATGAAATTTAGTGGTAAACACTCAGCATTTTTATTTCAGTGCTGAAGTAAAAGTGATTTGAGTCCCAATGTGGCATCGCTGTAGTAGCAAAGTCAAGATGACCTTCAGGTACCAAGAATCAGCACAGTTCACCACAGATGACATGGTTTAGAGATCATCATAACAGCACACATACAGCATGATTCCAGCACTGACAAAGCTGCAGCACCATAGTCATGCTGAAATCAAATCTGAAAAAAAGCCAAAGATTGGTGACAGTTTGGTTCCCCTAACATGTTTTGTGGTTTAAGAAAAAAAAAGGGAAAAATGCAAACTCAGAATATCGTTAAGTGAACTCTGAAAACACATACATTTCAATACATTTATACAAAACAGACTCACTTTAAAGAAGTTGGACTGCACTTCCAGTTTCACACAAAGACCTCCAAGTGCCTGAATTGATAACAAATGGCAATTGACACTAAAGAAAATGACAATCAATGGAAATTAGTTTTATGGAAAAAAGAGATATTTTTCTTTTAAAAGTTATTGTCATTAAGCTGTAGGCTGACAAAACCTATGTTTTGATATTTTATAGAAGATATATATCATGAAACTTTTATCAATATTTTTGACACCAAACAGTACAGGTAAATGAATGCAAAGCTTAGAGAAAAATAAGCATCGAAAATAGTATCTTCAGCAGCTGAAGGAAAACTGCTAATTTACAAGCATCCATAACATATCAGTTGTGATTAATTAGCATGCTAAGACTGCAGCAATGTTTGAGTCTCATAGTAATCAAAGGATAGCTGGAGTTTTCAGCCTGCGATTCTCTTCTTATAAGCTCTCTTTGTTTCCAAAAGCTTTACCACCTATTCTACCCCCATAAAAATACCTATCCTACACCTTTCTCATTGTACACCTGGAGTTATCTTCCCATTTACTTCAGTCTTATTTTAGGAAAAACTGCCTAAAAAAGCAATGATTTTAAAGTTGAAGTAGAAGCAGCTAGTTCAAGATTGAACATCAGGTTTAGGAGAAGTGATATTCCTGATGGTAAGGAAAAACAGGGCAGAGCACTCACACTCTTCATGATTGCAATGACATAAATAGGATCACTGATGGGGCAAATGTGCCTTCTTCTGAAAAAGAAAATTAAAAATTAAGCTCAGTGTGGCTCTGTCTGCAGAGTAGGACAAAGATTGCTTCTCAGACACTGACTGGGTCCTGTGACTCACCCTGTGAGTACACTGGGATTCCCGCCAGCATACCTTCCTCCTCCCCTCACAGCTGGTTTCTGTGGGAAGAAGTGCACAGAAACACAGGCACATTTCACAATAGAAAAAGTCCATTATTTTTACTACTCACAGAATTTTGTTCACACTAGAAGGAACTATATTGTATTAAAGTGACCAGAAGAAATTCTTAAAAAATTCGATAGTAACAATCTGTTCAGTTGAAAGCTACATGAAGAGCTTCTCCTGGGAAGCTCTCACAAACTCAGGATGCATTTTGTTAAAGAAGTTCTAGCTTAGTTTCTAGATGTCCAAAATAAACAAAAAAATGCTGTAACATCAGAAAATCTTTGTGGCTCAAATGCCACTTTGTGACATTTAGCAACTATGTTATTAGTTTCATCATCATGATTAGAGAAAATTCACATCTGATTGGTTCACAGTTGAAAGACAGAAGTCCTTGACTGTGCATCTTATTGTTTACAACGGCAAAAAGGCTCTAAAGGCTTCAGCCTTCTCAATGACTCAGAGTACTTTTGTTCTGTGTAAGTCAATAGAATTACACCTCCCCATATTTTTCATGAAAGGTGAACAAACTTCAGATTGCTTTTAAAAGGTTAGTATCCCACTGGGAAACACCAGATCAGACTCGTTAGCCAATGTGGTTAAGCACAAGCGTGCCAGCTCATGGAAAGAAAAATAAGGGGTGGGTTTAGAAGAAGTGAGTATGCCAACTCTGTCTAGCCACAGGCAGCTGATAGCATTACAGACCCAGGAGGGAGTTTGAGAAACAAGTCACTGTTTCACAGTTTTAGGAATAAGAAAAAAGGTTGCCTCATGATCAGGGCCATGTGGCCATTACAATTCCATGCAATCCATAAATTCAAACATATGTGGCATTGCATATAAAAGGAAACCTACAACCAGCCCCAGCCTTGAAAGCTGTCATCCAGAATGGGTATGTAGATGGAAGTGAAAGTGTTATTTTTAAATAACCTCAGTTACTGACAAGAAGTGGTCTCATCCTCTATGAACTTTGAAATTCTGTTCAAAGCATAACATCAGAACCACATTTTCCCCCCAGAAATTAGTAGCACTAAGGAGAGGAAATACTGCTCTATATTCCGTATCATACCATCAAACCAGAAATTCACATTTGCCTCAGCATGAAAGTGCTGATCTGTCAAAAAACTTGAGCTTCTGCTCCACTTAAAAGCTCGAGTCCTACTAAAACCAGAAGCTATTAAAAGACTTAAAAAGAGCCATCACTTCAGCAATTCTATGAATCAGAATGCAAGGAACTTCTACAAACTCCAAATAAACTCACAAGTACTATCCTTTACATGGTGAGGTAAGTCACCATGTGTAAGGATGGTGAAGTAGTGAAGTCCAGAGAAAGCAAAGAACTCGTGTATGCTCACACCACATCTTTAGCATTAAGGTTTCCACTCCTTCCAGTATGGCCTGGTCTGCCCTAATCATCAGTAAATTCAATGTGAACAAACGTCTCAAACAGACACACTAAGGTGCCTCCTCAACCAGAAAGAGCTACCATGGCAACCCCCTGTATGCCCAGGTTCTGCTGCCACTGCTGGAGGGCTTCTGCAGGGACAGCCATGGTGGGGAGGACAAATCACAAGCCCATCTAATGCAGGCGGGTTGGCAAAACTTTGCTGGTCTTTAAAATGTCACTGAGAGATTCAGAGTCTGTAGTTCTCCCAAAAGCACCCTTAACTACAATGTATTTTTATCCTGCAAAGCAAAAATGCAAACCCTCCCTCTGTAACAAAATCCAAAGCTGTTTCACGGTAGAAACAGGACTGCAAACCACAGCACTGCTACCTTTTCAGAAGCCTACGGCAGCAGGATTTGCTGTGATTCTGAACAGATTTTCTTGCTGCAATAGTACTTCAGTTATTACTGATGTGCTATGAACCACAAAGACGCTAAATCTACACACACTACTTACAGAAGAGATTGCATTTGGCTGTATGGTAAAGATGCAGCTACCATCGAAGATCTATGCTGTGAGCAAATACCTAAAATAAAATCCCATGCCTACTGAAATTTGTGGAAAATCTCAAATGTCTAAAGTAAGGCAAAAAATTCATGTTGAACGCTGCGATAATACGAAGTCTGATAAGGGTCTGTTATCACTTGTTAACTGCTTTGACATGAGATTAGAAGAATTAAAGGTCTAAAAGTTAGAAAATTCCAGTTGTAGTAGATATTTTATAGGAAAGAAGCACCGAAGAAAACAAAAGGGACGTGAGATAAAGAAAGAAACTGCTAGACTGAATGACAAAGAAACTGCCAGAAAAATCAAGGAAGACCTAAATGCACTAATTTTTTACTCTGTCTAAAACTGTTGAAAATCAGTTTGATCAGCCAGTCAAGAAGATTACGCTGATGTCAAGGCAATGACAGAATTATATAAATGAAGAGAATAGTGATGGCTCTAATCCCTTTCCTGGGTGAAGCAAGGAGTCCTGCAGAAGGCAGGTGTGGCAGAAAAGGCAAGAAGTTTTCAAGCTACTCTCAACAAAGTCAAAGATAAGAACAGACTACAATAGAGCTCAAGGAGAAAATGTCAAGCAAGACAAAAAAAAATAATCCAAATATATCTTGATTTAAAATAAACCTAGTGAAATTTGTAAAGATCGACAATTAAAATTATTGGTTAATAAACTCCATTAGGTTCAATGTAAATTTTTTTCAAAAGCCAGAGCACAGGTCAACCCAGGACTCATGGAGGCTGTCTCCTTTTAGATACATTCAACGAATACCTGCCATCTCATTTCTGAGGCTTGAAATTGATTCAATTATACTTTTTCTTAGGAAGTTCACAAAACCTTATGCTAGCCTCATGCTGAAAATAATTATACGATTCTGGGGCAGGTGAGTGCTTAGGTTGATGTTCAGTACAGTAAGCACGACTTGGGGAAGAAGTTGGGTGCAAATGGATAATTGGGAAAGCACTGAGCCTTTGAAAAGGGTAAGTGTTGAAGTCCTTGCCCCTCAGGTCTGCAGAAGTGACAGGGTCCTGGCATGAGCTGAGCTGTTAAGGAAGTAACAATACAAGTATGAGCTGAGATGGCAAGGGATCAGCCACAACCACAGGACAGGACAGGAGGCTGGATGAAATTTCTTTTCCTGATGCATGTCGACCATCCTAATTTCATTCTTTTATTCTTTCTGCTGCTGACTGGAGATACACTCCATCACAACCTGCTTTCAAGTTTCATCCCATTAATTGAGAAATCCCACACAAAGAAAACAGAGGGGAAATAAAGGGCAATTAGAGGCACTGGGTGTTAAGGAGTCACTCGTGTTTGCTGACAGCCATGTTGAGGATCCAAGAGGAATTGCCAGGTGACTTACCAACAAAAGCACTTCATATTTTGTTGTCATTTTGTCCACAGAAAATCCCCTTACAGGTTCCAGTGTGATAAAAGCAATTAGCAAAACTCACTCAAATGAAAAAAAAGGGGTCTCATTAGCCCAGCTTACCCACTGAGAATAGCAATGAGAATTCATGGAGACAATTACTGTAGAGCACAATAAATTTTGTGAACAGTAAAAAAAGTGAACTTAGAAATCAGACCAAAAAAAGTACTCTAATATCTAGCAGAACAAAATGGATGATACAAAACATAAAGCTTGCTGAAAAAATGACGACATCCTTTCATGACGTAAATCTAGTGCTATGCATCAGCCAAACTCTGCAGTCAGGTTGTAATGATTATGAAAAGATTGCAAAAGAGCCCAAGAACCTTACCTGTATGATGCAATCCAACTGTGCTGGTTGCTTTCCCTATACAAAGCAGTTTTGAGAAATTTAGCATGTAAACTCTTATTTATTGAGGCTACTTTGACCAACCCAACCCTGGGTAATGAAAGACATGTCCACCGAAACAGACTGCCCAAGGATGGGCAAGATGCCCATCCCTGGAAGCGTTCAAAGCCAGGGTGGATGGGGCTTGAGCAACCTGGTCTAGTGAAAGGTGTCCCTGCCTATGGCAGGGGAGTTCGAATAGATGATCTTTTAAGGCCCATTCCAACCCAAACCATCCTATGGTTCTATGATTCTATGTTATTCCATGCTGACTTGCAGTAAAATTCATACTTCAGCAGGAAATTAATTAATCTATCCCTTCCACAATCTTGAGAAATTAACTGACTGCCATGAGCAGAAGAGACTTTCCAGCACCCTGCTGCCCTTAAGGAGATGATTTGGTATGTGCCACAAAAAGTAAAAAGAAAGATCTGGTACATCAGGGCTGAAGATGCAGACGTAACTGATCGCTGCACCTGGGACTAAATAGGATACCAGAGGTACAAATGGTCACATGATTTTGTCACCCAGAGCCTTGGATCTTGACCACTGAACAAAAGCTGTGGGGGTGAAAATGCCCTACACACGTGGGAATCCTGGGGCAGCCTTCACTTCGGAAGCTACCACCATCACAGCACACATGGGGATTTCCATCTTCCAGTCATCTCCAATGCTGCAGTCATTCACTGAGAACTGAGCCAGGTGTGCACTCTTCAATACAACGACCAAGGGATCAACACCATATCTTTGTAGGACATTTCTAACACCACCAATTACCTACAAAGTTGCAACTATATGCACATACGGAACGGTTTTTTCACATGGTCTAGTAACAGGAACTATCTGATGTTCCAAATCCTCACATTATACTTGAGCTAAAACCAATTACAAGAAAAATCTTCCTGGGCTTTCATTTTGATGAAACCAACTGTACCACTACAGTTTAAACAGCTTTATACCTCACACTTCTACTGTATACAGTGCATTTGAGAACGGTGCATCTGGAACTGCTGCAACACAATTTGGAGGCAAGAGATAATACATATGCCTGACTCCTAAACAATAGTCTCAGAGATATTATTAATAACAAAATATGCTGAAATAGTGTGCAAAACAAAACAAACAAGATTTTCTTTGTGTCTAAGCAAAAAAATGAAGCACTGGTTCATCTGGTCCCATCTGAATTATCTCTGGCTTTCACAGTCTCCGTTAAACGAACTGGCTGATCTTTTTACCAAAACAATGAAGCAAGCATGCAATGCAGAGACTACAGAGCAGCAGCAGGCAGCGCACATAAATTGGTCCACCCAAACATTCTTGGCAGTGGGGGAGAAAGCATAAAAAGCAAGTTGCTTCAGTCCATACTAAATTGCCATTGAGCCACAAGTAAAGACGTGTCAGATGAACTTGCCCACGCCTTTAGGCAGGTATTTATTTGCAACAGCAGTATTTAATACTTTGAACAGGAGATGACCTTGTTTATTTGTACTGGATGGCATCTTAAGATATCTTTCATAACTCTTATTTAAATCTTTTCAATGTTTAAAAAGATATATACATCCACTAATGAGACTGAATTCACCCTCTTTTCTAAAAGTGAAAACAGAATGGTAAGAACATCCCTCAAAGTAAAAAATAAACCAAAGGCAGAACATCCTTCCATGCACAGTTGTGTTCAAACACAATTTAATATAGCTAATGCAGGAGACATTGCAAAGGACTAGACTATGTGGGAGGTAAGACTGGATGGGTCACAATAACTGTGCTTTATTGGACTTGGGTTTCCGAGAGAGGAACACAAAGGTTTCCTTCTGGAAAGGAGATCACGAAGGCAGGAAACCTGAACTTTCTTTTCAGCCCAACAGATCTCAGCATTGTCTTATTTTAGCTTCTTACCACTGAGCAGACACAGCCCGCACAGTTTTATTTTAAAGTCTTCATAACAACAGGTTTTTAAGGCTCTAAATTTATTATAGCTGATGTGGTTCTATCTGAGGAAGTCCAAGGGTTATGAAAAAAATCCCTTCACTCATAACGTGGTAATACCAAGTAGGATCTAGCACTGTTTTCACTACATAAGATGCAAGAAACTAAACAGCTTATAGAAGAAAAAATAATTCTGACTCATTCACATATGCAAGATTTCTTCAAAGCTTGATTATAATTTTTGTATCTTAAAGCAGCAATGCCAGAAATTGAGCTGTCTGTTCAACCACAAAACCAGACACTGCGCAAGCAGCTGTTTCCCAAGCCACTGAATGCTGACATACAGGGGGAACCTCTCCAGTCCTGCTGTGAACAATTCTGTCATGCCTTAATGGTGACAGGTAATTTAACCTGGCTTTAAAGGATATTACGTGCAAGCTGCTAGGACACAAACTTCAAGTTTCCCTCATTTGGTCCTCAGAAAGAGCCCAGGCTCTGACCCCAGCTTACTGCCCTTGTTCCAGGGCCTAAAAACGAATCACCATCAGTCATAGATACTGTGATGGCAACTGTCACTGAAAGGCCTAAACATCTTTTGTGTAGTAGTCATGCACTACAGGCTCCATTTCATCATCAGATACACACATCTAAGTCCTACTGCTGTTGAATCAGAATCTTCCAGGCATGCACTTAAGGTTAAAAAGAGCACCACATACAAGCCAGCTCTCACAGTACTTTCATTTTTCCTCCCAAATATCAATTCAGTGGGTTCATCATGTTTTACAATTGGTTCTTGGATGACTCCTGAACTGAGAGACATTTTCACTTCTCGTACAGCTACACAGCTGCTACTTTTTAAACAGGAATCGCAGATGAACATTGCAGCGCACGCTCTGGCAACACGCCTCACCCTCAGCTGTAGGTCTAGGAAATTTGCTATTTAAGCAAAACAGTTATGCTGAAACTAACCTAGTCATCTTAAAATCTTATTAAAATGTAAAAAAATCCACTCTAACAGAATACCAGAAGTTTTTGAGAGGGATATAGAGGAAATGCATTCCAGGGCACTGGAAGCATTTTACAAATACTGGTACCCACCAAAACAAAAGTAAATCTTCCATGGACATTTTTCTGCCTTAATGAAGTCTGAGCTGAGTAAATATTGCAGATCAGTTCCTGAACAACTGAAGGAAAAAATTATGCCTTGTCATCAATCCACTCTTTGAGCTATTTTTAGAGAAGCATCCCAAATGTGACTACCAAAGCTTCTCATGCTGAAAAACCAGCTGGAGAGAATTAGCATGGCTATGAACTATCTCACACCAGAAGCTCTGAAGATGAGCTTTTGTAACCTGGAAACCATGCCAGCACTGAAGAGGAAAACACAGAGCAGTACTTTCCAGCTAGGGATATGATGACCAAACACTACTGTAGCATCAGGTGAGTGGACCAGCAATAGAAGTCACTCAAATTTTCTCTGAGGAGATACTAGGAACTGTCCTTCTTTTGTAAGCATCCTGCTTTTTGTTAAACTGATTAAATGGGAGTTTCTAAAAATATTTTTTGGTTTTCCTTGGGGCCCTATTAGAAAGCTGGAGACCGTTTCTCTGAAGCTTTCAGAGACTATGGTACTATTCTGTGACAAAGAGGCAGACCCACCCTTTTGCTGGCATGTATACAAAGGGAAAGAAAGAGTACAAAAAGATTGAAAAACTGACTTCTTCATCAGTTCTGTCCACTATGTTTTAATAGCAATAGTTTTCTCATGTTAAGGAATATATGGGTTCCTTTTTTGTTTTTGTTTTTTTTTTTTTTTTAAATAAACAGAGCTGCCAGAGCTAATAATTGCATAACTTCTGTTTTCTCACACCATGCTGAAATCAGACCGTCATTTTTTTCTAAATACTATATCACTTTAAAAAGTAATGAAATGTGGCAATTTTCTATGATAACTTTTTCAACATATCTTTCAAAAATTTTTAATTTTGTTCAAATCCTTTTAGATAATGCAAGTTACATAAAAATTTGTAACGACCACTCAGGAGAAATCTGGGGAACGATCTTATGAGAAGCAAGACAATGGGTTAAGGAAAGAGCAGGCCACTAAGCAGTTTGCTGAATTTTTGGGGGAGTCACAATAAATCAGACAACCATACTTAGCAGTGCTGCACACTGCCTTAGCCATCAGAAACACACTGACTCATAGAAATAAGAGCTCGAAGGGTACAGAGTAAGGCTGTCGGCAAGGAAAATCAGTAGCTTGTGACAAACATCCACAGGCTCTCTGACAGATCCTTGGGATGCCATGGGCCAGGAAGGAGACACTTCTTCAAACGCCCACTATGGACATGAGTCTACAAAGAGCAGTGTTGCAGTCCAGGTTTTCACTGCAGTGTCAGAAAGGGGCAGCTGGATGGTGGAGAGGGTACTCCTCTAACACTCCATTTTAGCTTCATTTCGCTTGTCTGTTCTTTCTTCACGTGCCTCCACAGGGCTTGAGCAGGCCACTCTGCCAGGACTCCATGCATACTCTTCAAAATCAACAGGAACACATCCATTGCATTCGGCTAGAACCTCCTACCACTAGGCCTACAGTATGAGAGAGCATTATTTTTAAGAACATTAGAATATTGCTTAGGAAACTACAAGATTAAATCACGAGAAGCACAACCATAGCATTTTTGTGCTGATTTGAATTACGAATAGAAAGTACGAGCAGTTAAGAGGAAACAAGATATGTTCTATACAAGAGCCAAGATTTTTTTTCCTGACATGTGCCAAACAAGGAGAAGAAACAGAAGAATCTGGCACCATTAAAAACAGTTTGTAGAGAAAGGGACTGAATATCTACAGCCAAGATCCATGTGGTTTGTAAAGAGGAAACTTTTGTTTTATGGGACTCTCAGTCAGCCAAAATTCTCCCAGACGGCATGCAAATGGATATTAGCCTAAAATCCTACATGCTTCTTGTAGAAGGATCAGTAAACGGTGGGGAAAGAAAAAGAACACTACTGAAGTTTTAAATCAGAATTCAAAATCTGCCTCCTGGTTGAAAAAGTTAGTTTACCAGACAGCTATAATGTCATACATATATGGTAAGTGTCTTGGAAAGAAAAGGCAGCAAGTTAAAGCACAAAACTAGAAGTCAAGAAAATGTGTTCCAAGCCTGGCTCCACTACCAAGGAGATCTATAAAACTTGAATAAAAGAGAAGAAGACTGCCAACTCAACAGTGAGATTTTCCTTAACTTCATATAGTGTATTAACATTGCACTTATGCTGTTTCTTTTAGCTTCTGTATTTCCCCCACTCTCTGGCATTACGATGTGCTAAGTTAAATAAGTGACTAGATGGAGTGCTAAGAACAGTTATATCACTTTACCAAAACAAGCCCTGCCCAACTTCTTAATCAAAATACTTGACTGGGAAAAAACAAACAAGCAAACAATTTTATATGGGACCATAATTCTCATAACTGAGCAAAACACTAAAGTGTCTGGCACAATCCAACAGCTTAGCTATATACTGCAAAAATACAATACCTAGAATTTGTATTTCAGCATATAGGAGAGAGGGATGGACAGGCAACAGTTCCTCAGCACATACTGAGCAGTTATACCATGGAAGAATTCTTTTCAGCATCTCTGACAACTCTAAGTGCCCAGTGAAGCATTTGTCTGTGTTATCCGTAAATCAAGAGACCATACTGACCTCCAATTTACAGTAGGGGAACTGAGGGGGAGTCCACAAGCAAGACTGCAAGCTTGGGATTTAGCAAAGTCCCTGCATCCCAGTGAAGTCACTCCCTGCTGAGGGAGCTAAGATCCAGGTAGCTTTGTGAGTCAAGACTCCAGGAAGTCCTGCAGTCATCGGATGAGGCAGCTCTCTAGTTATATGACCAATTATTAAAAAAACATGGAGGGGCAAGTTTTGCCATCATGCTTAAAGGAGAAGTAGTTCATAGCTCATGTAAGGGGACACCAGGATTAAGATTTGCCCCTTTTTGTCTTGCTTCCCACCAGCCTTTATTTGTAACGTTTCAGCTAAGATTTGCCAGCCAGCTTGCTTTCCTCCTCTAAATATAGTGGTAAGCATGAATATCATTTTTGAAGCACTATGTATTCAGTTGGTTGTCCTCATTCATACTTTTGGGACTATCAGCTTGGAAGAGGAGCAGAAGGGTTAATTGTTCACAGCTTTCTGTAAGCTCTGTGCACTTGTGTACAGTGCTCTAGACGGACACTCCATGCTTCATGTTGCACTGGAATAATAAAAAGAGCTGAAGACAATTCCCTTCAATTCTCACCCTTTAATTTTATTTCCTCCAAAGAATAAAGAACAGAAGAAAGGAAAATCAGTAATTCCAAGGGGGAAAAAAAATTATTAGGCCCTTTCCACAAAAATATGGAGAAGAAAAAACACCATGAAAGTATAAACTATTGTATTTTAGTCAGAAACCTGAAGCTAGCAGTTCTTATTGCCACTAAAAATATCTCCACCTCTCACACACATACATTTACCAAGATGGCATCTACTGATGGGTTCCAGATGCTGATCAAGACCAGACCAGGTATAAACTATAAAGCTGAACAACCCTCAACAAAGTAGGTCAGGAAAACTGGGAGGGAAGGGAAACTGTTGCTAGGTGGCAGTGTACCTTAAGCAAAGAATACTGTAAATCACAGACTATTGGAAAGGTTCATTATCTTCTAAAAGAGGTCTCATCTTTACTGTCATCTTCAAAGCTTTGGTAGGAAGTGGAACGCAAAATGTACATGACATCCAGGCTACACATCAAAAGGATGAGAAGCAGCACTGAAAAAAAAAAGAAGAGATAGAAAAACTTGTCTTGAAACACACTACCATGCAAGACCCATGATCTAATGGCTCTCCAGGTCTATCAGAGCCATAAGAAAAACCAAAAGCCTATGAATGGAGACTTGTACACCTTGAGAAGGTTCTGGTTCTGCTGACTTCATTTTATTCTACCCTTATTTAAGTTCTGACCAGTAGAAGCAAGCAAAGAAGCTTCCACCACATCTTGGCACAGCAGTGAACAGTTGACAGAAAATCCAAGTGTGATGGTGAGAAAGAAAGGTTTTCTAAGGCTACTTAAGAAACAGAACTGTTACTTTTCTGCCTTAAACAGTTTCAGTCTTCAGTCCTTTTCAGAGTGGAGTAAGAGCGGACAATGATAGTAAACAAAAGGAGGTCATGAAAACACATGCACTCCCTAGAGGTCCAATCAAAAGGATGCAGAAAAAGGCCTCTGTAGAAAGCCAAGGTAAGAAGGAAGAGGCCAGATTTTTCTGGTATCCTTCTATCTGTCCTTCCTGATGTTCCCTCCAACTGAAAACTACCTTAACATATTGCCTAAATTAGCAGAAGTGGTAAAAAAGACAGGCTGATGACATCTTGTGAACTACAATTCGCTTGGTAAGAGAGCTGTTAGCAAGCTCACAGCTTGTCACAGAGAAGGATAAGATGTTCTTGAAGGCAAAGACAAAATCTATATTCTTTTCAACAATATCTGTCTGGGTTCAAGAGAGCAATTTTGGGGAAAAGTATCTTAGATGAACGTAATTGTATAGATCAGAGGTATTTTAAAATATAGAATAAAAGGGAAAAATGAAAGTCAGTTTGCTTCAGCAAGGCTTTAAATCCATAACTCAGGTCACAGCAAAATCCTTTTTGAGAAATGTATCAAGCAATTCTTCTTCTGTTGACTTCAATATACAATTATACTGTTTAAGTCTGGGGGTTTTTTAACACCACGTTCTGATGCATTAGGAACTGGTCAGGAATAATATATTAGAAGGTACACATCCCATCTAATGCAGCACAGAAATTCCTATACTGCTGTAAAGCAAAACCCACAGCACGTGCCACATATCATATAATTCCCCACAAGCAATCCTGCCTGTGAAGACCATTCCTAATAACTAAAATACCAACCCTACAAAGCTACAGAATCATGGAATGGTTTGGGTTAGAAGGGACCTTAAGGATTGTCTAGTTTCAAATGCCTGTCATGGGCTGGGCAACCTTCCACTAGACCAAGTGGCTCAAAGCCCCATCCAACCTGGCCTTGAACACCTCCAGGGATGGAGCAGCCACAGCTTCTCTGGAAAACCTCTTCCAGTGTCTCATCACCCTCACCATAAAGAATTTCTTCCTGTTATGTAAAGTAAATCTACTCTGTTTCATATTAAAGCAATAGAATTGCAGAGGGAATCATTTTTACAAACCCTGTCATTGAGGCAGCTGACATCAGATTTGTGTTAACCTTCCAAGCAGTTATAAACCTCTAATGACTGTTTCCAGGTTCGGTCTGTATTTCCTTTATCAGGAAAACTTTGGGCTGCAAACCTTAGGAGAAGGATTCAATTCCAGTAGATAAATAGGGACACAACAATCTTTGTTCCAGTTGTCTCCACTGTCCCCTTCCCCTAAGGCAGTGGTTTTAATCTGTGGTCAGCCTGACCCTCTTCTTCTTCCTAGTAATTTGCAGCATCTGCTCTTCAAGGAGGTAATCAGAGAACACCCCAGCCTTTTCCACAAATTGTTCGTTACAATCTGTGACCATTTTCAGTCATGGACATGCAATGAACACTAGCAGCCAAAAATACGCATCAATTTGAGGAAGAAAAAGTGGAATAGTACTACACCTATGGAAGTTAGCAGGAGACAGCCCCTGGGGATCTCGAGGGCTCTTCCCTGACTTGGGCAGCATCACTGATGGAAGACAAATGGGAGTCAGCTTCACCTGACATTTCACTTCCTGCTCCATGAGACTGAGTACAGCTAGTGGAAAAACAGTTTGAAAACACCAAAAGAAAACCACATAAAGCCAGGGCTGGTGTAAGATGTTTTATAAAGGCAAAAGAGAATAATCTCTAGTCTCCAGGCTAGGAAATCATCAGGTTTTGCCATAGCAGAAATACTTTTGTGCAGCAGCAAAAAGGAAGTGCTCTCTGGAGAAAACACATTCCCCAGCAAACAGCCTAGATAGGCTTTTCTTCATTAACCAGTAAGAGGGAGATCTCTCTTAGCATGCAGAAGGCACTGAGACTCATTTGACACTGAGTTTAACTCAAATTATTTTTTTCTGCGATTACAGAAACTTTTGTTCTACTTCTGTTTCTTCACCATCTGTGATACAAAACCTGGCAAAGACTCCAATTAGTTTCCTTTGTGTTATTACTGCCACAAGCACTCAAATGATAAGCATTTATACAAAAGGAAATTCCTCTTCCTTTCTACCATATCTCTAAGAAAACTGGGACTGAACTCACTCTCAAATCTTATAATGCCAGGTTACACCAACTGCATTACAGAAAAAGGGAACAGCAGATTAAGTCAATACAACACCTTTTCCGGCAAAACTTTTTCTCCAGTAAAGAGCACCTCAGCCTGAGAGGAAACAGAGGGGAAGCACCTCACACCAAAAAAGGTGAAATCCTGTAACATCTGCTTAAGGAGCACCAGTGATGGATTTAGGGAGTTATCTTCTCCAGGATATACAAACTCTCATTATGCTCCTAGACGTGTACTCTCAAAAGCCACAAAGGCGGTTATGCTTCACCTCAGTCAAGCAGGACAGAGATACCACCCAGCAAAACAAACACACGGAACTCTGAAGTGCAAGTTAGTGATGTTTATTTACTTACTTAAGCTCTTCACTTATGTATACACACACTTGCCTACTGTAGCGATCCTGATGAAATCCATGCAGGGCTGTGCTTAAGATGCCAAATTTGATTATTCTGATAAAGCTTATCTTGGTACCTTAAACACAACAATCCCCTTATGCAGAGTTTGCACACTGCTACAAGCATACCAACATTAAGGCAACATATTAACTTACATAAAAGCACATGCATACCTGAAATAGAAACACTTTTTCTAGCATAGGCAAGCTCCACATTGTCAGCGTTTCTGTCCAAATGGGTGTGATCCGTGACCAGGAACATAGCCTTGACTTTGGCATTTATTTACGCAGTAATTTGCTAACAATCCCTATGTCAACAGTTTCCCACATGTCTACAGTGGATTCCTGAGGGAAGGTAGAGGGTAGCCCACCTGCTACAGGGTTTGTAAGATTCAAACAGAAGAAAGGGAAAGAAGAAATCTGACAAGTGGAGGACACATGGGGATGGACAAACCAATAACAGTTAGATAAGCAAGAGGAGATCACAGACTTGCACCAAATCTGAGAAGCTTGAACTAAGCTCTAACCCCATTTTTTAATCCACTGCACCCTTTTCTTCCCACAAATCAGAAATGGCTGTTGAACACCACCAGGCTGCTGCAAGGCACCTCTATAGACCATGCATAATTTCTTTTCTTTCTTTATGCTAAAAGAATTAATTCCACATTTTACTGGAGCAGGATGGTACCTCAACACCAGCACCTTATGCTGAGGGCTGTACCACACAGAGGGTGATGGGTTTTACCATTTGTTATTTGCAGTTGCTTGCTTGCTAGTGCTTTGCACACTTCTTTGAGAAACAGCACAGGCTTTCAAGTAGTTAATTAATCAAACAGCAGTTTGGTTTTTGGGGCAAGACAGTATGCCTTCTTGTGAGGTCTTCTGTATAACATCATTCTGCTGTGACACAAACATCCAAACCATTCTGTTGTAGATTCTAAAGAGTGCACTTAAAAAACTCTACAGCCATAAGGGGTATAAAAATAATTCAAAATGGGTTCTTTGATCCTTTTTCCCTACCACTCACATCTGGCTGAAAACTTTACAAGCAAGAGCTTTGCCTGTTTCCATTTTCAAAAATTCAGCCTTTTACAATTATACTAGAATTTAAACTACTGACAGGCACAATTTTATAATATGGCTGAGCCAGTATAATATCTCCTAGCCTTAAAAAGATACCCAATCCCATTTGCCTTCCTGCTCCCCTTTTGCTTTCAGTGCTGATGTTCTTTAGGGAGCTAGACTGGCAGCAAACTAAACCTAACCAAAAATTAATAGTTTTTATGTGTTTAACTCCCAGAACAAGCTCACAGAGGGTCAGATAAGCAACACAGATGATGATGAGGAGGAGGAGGCGTGACCTGTCAAACCACAGCTCTCCATTTCATAAACTGAGCTGAACCATGAAGCTGCATCACAGACTACTCTGTCAAGTAGTTTGTGTTATGGGATGACCCCACTCAAACATCGGGATGGATGGGATGGATGTCTCACTTAAGTAATGGATTGGGCTCTCTAAGTCAAATCACATATAATAATGGTTCCGAACGAGACACTATGGAAATAACCCATCTCTGTTTACAGATGCCTTCTGGGATCAAAACACAAACTTTCACTGTTTTCCAATTCATTCTATATATGGTCCCAAAGTTAGGGGTATTGGTCCAAAAATTGCCAGACTGCCTTTTTTTTCGGACCTAATAGTTCAATTTATTTTTTGCATTTGCCTGTCTACATCTTCCAACTTAAAATTATTAGGAAAAGTAATGGTTTACTATTCAGAATTACATCTATTATTTTCTACGCATCTCATTTTATGAATTAAAAATAAGCAAACAATCCAGTGAATACTGATCCCTCCTGTTCTTCACTCCTCCTCCGTCAGCCTTACACACATTTATTCATCAGCTGCAGAAGAGACACTGAAGAGCATCAAGTACTGACTTCAGGTGGCCAAACATTTCACTTCATCAAGTGAAAAATACCCGGGAAAATGTCGGCATATAAAGTAACAGGTTAAGCATAGTAAAGTAACAGAAAGCATAGTTCCAGTGCTTTTCCCCTCAAAAAAAACCTGCAAGTTCTTTAAGTGTCCCAAAACAAGAGTGTACCTTCTTTTAGTTTATAGATCGTACACTTGAAAGAAACTAAAGGCAACAGCGTGAGAGACACTAACAGAAATCACAAGAATGTCCATGACCCGAGCTAGTCGGCACAAAGAGAAGGGCAGCGAGGGCCGATGTCGCAACCCCGCGGCGGCAGCGGCTGCAGGTACGGCCAGCGCACCTCGGGCTCCGGGGGACAGCTGCCGCGGGCCGCTCTGGGTCTCTCCTGCTGCACGGGGCGCAGAGCTCACGGTCAGGTTCTCAGCAAACCTCAGCGTCGCGTATGCTCACACACGCCGAACTGTGCGAGGATATGTGCTACATCCACAGCTCCTTTTGGAGCACGGGATTTCAGGCATCCACGGGAGGCGAGGCCAGAATCCCACGTGCCAGCGGCCGCCCGCGGCCAGGAGAGGCGCCGCCGCC
>VZTE01005058.1:11283-177277 GCA_013397775.1 Eulacestoma nigropectus | reverse complement strand
GCCCGTCCTCCCGCTCCCGGCAGGAGAGGCGCCCGGCCGGCCGTCCCTCCCCGCCCACCCCGAACCCAGGGGGCTGGGTTTGGCTGCTCGGAGCCGGACTTGGCGAGCGGGCCCGGTGCGACCCGGCCGGCTCCTCCCCGGGGAGCGCCCGGCGCGGGGAGGGTCGCGCCCGCCCGCCCCCGCGGCCTCCCGGCGGCGGAGGGGAAGCCCCGGCCTTTGGCTTGCCGGGAAAAGGCTGCGATGCGGTGGGAAGGTCCCAGGACGGAGACCCGGGAAGGTTGGGGAGAATCTCAGTGCTCCCTGCCCTTCAGTCGCTTTCAGCCGTCACGGCAACCTGGGAGGGTCTCGGTGCCCCGCAGACGTGGCCTCGGGTGGCGGCGTGGCGGTGGCGTGTCCCCAGTGCGAACGGTGCCAGAATCGGCCGGGTAGCAGCTCTGGCAGACCTTTGACCTCCGCTGGGTTTTGATACAGACACCCGATATGTGTTCCCTTAAAAAGCAAGACAATATCTCACAGCTTCATAAAACTTAATCTGAGATACGATAAATGAGATACAAACAGCGGAGGTTGGTTCTTAACGTTGTGCTGTATGAGAAGAAACTGGGTCCAGTCCTCCTACTGTGCCAGCTCCTCTGGTGTGTTATGGAGAAGAGAGAAGGAGGTGAGAGACAAAAAACTAAGGCAACGGGGACATCCCCAGGGTGAGGAAGTGGGATGAGGTGGAGTGGCAAAGAGGTCCGGGGAGTTTAATACTTCGTGGCAGGGCAGGGACTAACGAAATACCATGGCAGCAGCAGTACCTTACGGCTCCACTGCCATTTGGTACAAGCTACACTCAAATGTTGCTGTGATGTAAGGTACTCTTCAATGTGAATTCACACTGAGAGATGGAGTAAGACTCTTCAAGTTTTGGAATTGTGGTTTGGTTGAATGCTGACAGACAAGTTCATGCTCATTTTCAGCCGCGTGCAGTATCATATGTTGTGTGTTTCATAGTGTTTGGTGGTTTATATATTCCTTTCGTCTTGGAAACAAATGGTAGAACACCAGTCTTCTGACTTGTCCTGTTGTAAGTTTTTTCAGAATTGTGGAGTCCCAAATGTATCTCAGCAGATAAAATAGCCGGTTAACTAAAAACCTTCCTGACTTTAGCAGATTTCAGCATTTTTAAGAGCCTGAGGCATATCTGAGGGTTTGCAGTCATCAGAGTGTGTATGTGTGTCTCCCTCAGACATTCATTTTAGTTGCAGTAAAATACTTAATGTCATTGTATTAATCAGGGAAAATCTAATTAGTGTGTCTCACATTAAAAGTGACCCAAATCTGAGCAACATTGCTTAAAACCATCTATCCCTCCTGAGATCAAAAAATGAGATACCCTTATTGTGCAATATGATGCATGGAGGGAAACCATAAGAGAAACTAATGCTTCACTTGTAGTTCTTCAGAATGTTTTTCAGGTAACTGTATTTGGAATCCCCAGCTTGGGAATCCCAAGGGGTTTCTTAGCTACTAGTCCTGTAAATTCATGGAAAAGGAGTAATTCAGAACTGAAAAGCACTGCACTGTAAGACATTACACAGTGAAATATTACTCATTTTACAAGTGACCTCTGCTGTGAAAATTTAGTGTTTCAGTTCAGTTTGGTGAGAAAGAACTGTCCACATACAATTAAATAGCTGTGGCAGCTGGAGTAAGCCCTCATCCATAATCAAAACATCAAAACACCAAGATCACTGTAGTTCTGCCAAAGGGTGTGAAGAGGGTTACAACAATCTTTTTTAGTTTGCACTTTTCGTGTTTGCTGAAAGTTACTGTCTCAGGTCAATTGCAGATGAAAAAAAAACCCACTCCACACACCAAAAAGCCTTTTGAACCACACCATGAGCATTTTGAAATACAGGGAACAAACCTTGAAAGGTCCTTTAAGAATGCTGAGTACTGTTCTGTGTCAACCATTTAAAAAGTCCAAGAGGATGGATTAAATTCTTAACTAGTGAAGGAATCTCAAAGAGCTAGAAGCTAAAACATGTTTAAATCTGATGTCTTATATATAGTATGAATTACGTCAATGCAAATCCAACTGGATGATATTTACACATAACGTACCCAGTTAAAATTATAATAGATGTATCCATAGATATTGGCATCTCAACTAACTGGAGAAAGAGGGTGAGGCTGAACAGTTCCCTTTAATGTAGCTCTAGCAGGAAAGAGGAAATTAATTTAATTTCCAGAATGTGCAAGCCTAGTCTATAGTGATACATTCTTGTGTTGGAAAAGTAGTTTATTAAGAATTGGAGGGATTTTCGGTTTCAAGCTGTCGTGAGATCTTTAAAGAGCTCTTGCTGCAGCATGGTCATAAGTGAGGAGAAAGAATGCAAATACTGTTACGTTTGGAAATGGATATGTTATCCTCCAGCTGGATACAGCTGTGTCCAGCTGTTATTCTTACTGGTGGGGTGTAATTGCTGTTACTCCATGACGGTAGTAGTGGCTCCTTGACAAGTTTCTTCAAGCGTCCTTTGTAGGTATTAGAAAACTTCTAGAAACAACTGCAGGCTGGAGAGAGTTGAAGGCATTTGCAAGTACTTACAGGTTTGGGGGGAGGATGGAGAATTCATAAGATAAGGCTGGAGGGCTTTTCAGTTGGAAAGATTTCAGAGAGGTTCCTAATACTATGGTAGTAAGCCTACAGAGGTGGATGGATAGATAGATAGATAGATAGATAGATAGATAGATAGATAGATAGATAGATAGATAGATAGATGCTCAGCTACATTTCTCCTGTTTAAATTTTGAACATTCTGTACATATGCTACAGTTCAAAATGCATACTGTGTGTATGTTTCATACTGCCAATGTTGTAAGATGATATAGATCATATTTTTTTGTCTTATGAAAATGCAGAAGACTCAAAATAAACTTTGAACAGTATATACTGCAATCTGTACAGTATTTTACACATCACAGTGTGATTTTGCTATATGCAGCACATGGACAAATGCCTGTTCTGCTGGGTAGCTTTCATGTGCACAAGGATTTAAACTCCTAGTCTTAGACAAGAGCAGATTCTCTACTATTGAAACACCAGTGACATATGTGTCATAAGCAACAGCGAGAACAAGGCTTACTTTTCCACTCACCCAACAGTACTCATTCAAAGGTTATTTTCAACAGCTTTTAGCTTTGATTGGCTATAATCACTGCAGTTGCAATACTGCAAGGCCGTTCTTGCCTTCAGTCTAAGTGTGCATGAAGTATTTCAACAACAAAAAAAAAAAAGTATTTTTGTGAACAACGCTGAAGAAAAATACCCATGGTAACGTTTTTAGTGATTTTGAGAAATGGCAGTGGCATTCAACTTTGAAATGGGGTCAACAAATTAACCTCTGTGTCAAAGATAATCTGTCCAAATTTATTTAGGTTATAAGCCCCACAAGAAAAGAGGTTTTGTATACTCTAATGACCTGCTGGACCTTTGGGGCTTAATTCCGTGAAGATGCCACTGGAACTGGGTCTGCTTCCAGCTCTTAGCTCAGCAGCTGTTTTCTCTGGAAGTGAAGCTCTGAGCTAATAGAGATCAGGCTGAATTCAGGGCAATGAAACTAAAAGCCTTTTTGTTCCCTGCTCTCCGTCTCCCTTCCTGCTAGAATACAGGCAAAGGGAAATGCAGTGATTTAAGTGTAGGACGAAAAGGCTTACAGACCTCTTAAATCTCGCTTGATTTAAGAGTAATAATTCGATTCTCACCTTGTGTTCTCTCCTTCAAGTACAGACCAATCTGCATTTAATGCTTTTGTAACACAGCAGCGCAGGCTCTCTCCCATGGCCTCCTGTGTCAATCACAGCCGATCGGCCTGAGCTCTGAACAAGATCTCACACTGAGATGGCTGAGCAGTCCCACTCACCCGTCCCTGCATGTCAAATGTCTTGGTCCCACTTCCCACTATCATGTGGAGTGCCTTGCCAAACACATACTTGCTACATACACCAACATATGGACTCATCAGAAAAAGAAAGAAGCTGAGAGTTCTACAGGGACAAGGACAGGAACTGAATAGGCAAAGAGGTCATGAATGGGAGCCAGGAAGAGGAAAAAAGGAGGATGAGGAACATATGAGGGGAAACTGAGGATGAATGGGCAAGATGAAATCTGGGACCCAAAGGAAATGAGATGACAGTAGGAATAGAAAAGATTTTTGAGGAGAAATGTGACAGACTGGCAGCTGCCTTGGTGTAGAGACGAAGATGTGGAATTGTCATATGACTCAAAGGTGAAATACAAGAACAGAGGTGGAACTGGAAATGAGTGGGAATGACAGTGTGGGAGAGGAGAAGCCAAGAGGACTTAGGTAAAAAACCTCTGAAATGGTTCCTACAGTTTGCAGGCTGAGTCTCACTGGGAAAGAAGAAAGGGATTTGGGTCAAAAATTGACCCTGGGAAAACATAAAAGCAATGGACAAGGCAATCAAGATAAGAAGGGACCAACAGAAAATGCTACATCTTCCTGGCTGCAATTTTACTTTGTACAACTGCAGAGCCTCAACAGACATGGTCCTGTTTCTCTGTACTGCCACCTGTGCCACAAGTCATGCAAGCCCATCTTTTCCCTTCCGGTATAGCTATCATGTGGTCACAGTGAGAACTGATTACTTCCTAATCCGGCATAAAACTCATTCACTGAAGGAGAAAAAGGAATAGCTAGCATGCCACCAGATAAGCCATTGATTCCGCTCATTCTGAAGCCGTAGAGTCTTTACCTTTGCATGAAAATAGACTGGCAATCTAAGATGTGGTCTATGGGAAAGTGAGACATTCTGTTCTGGGAGTTAAATAAAAATGGAACTGTGTTACAGATGCCATGTAGAAGAATTTTCATATTTTCACTCTTGAGTTTTTAATGAGAAAATTTTAATATATACACGTATCTACAAGGAAGTAATTTAGGAATGAGCTTTACAGATAAACCTAGATTATGTAGTCAAAGAGACTGGAGAACTCCTGCTTCTTTGTTGTAGATGGAAACCTGGTGAGGCAAAGGGATGACTGCTAGAGCAGTGGCTGTCCCAGCTAAGTTAACTAAAGATTCTCCTTGATGGTTATATTCCATCCATTTCTGCGGATAATTTCTATACCATCATACCATGGCTAATTATCTGAGGGATAGACCCTCATTTTCTGCAGATCAGTTTGAGAACTTAGGTCTGATTTGCCAAAGTGCTAAGCCCATCAAAAGCAATACATATCTATAGTATCTAGCTATAAAAAACAGTGGTGTATTCAGGACTTGTCCTTTGAACATGTAAAGCACTCTTAGCATAAAAATCCCCCAGCATTTAACTTCCCTACTGATGAGCATCCATGAAAATATTAATGCTGGTGTACCCTAAACAGGATTTATATTTGCAATATAGTAAGGTAGTCAGTTGTATGCTCTGAGTAACATAACAAAATTTTGAAGAATGCTGTATTCCCTGCACAAGATTATATATTCAGAATTTGGCAAAATTATAGTGAAAAATTAATGTAACTACATTCTACTTACCTTGATTAAAGGCCTACAATTCTGGGATTTTTTTAACTTTCTAATAGCTGACTTTTTAACCTTCAAAATGTACTTTTTATTTTTCATTGCTATAATTCAGTTTAATTTGCCTTGGGAATACTGCAGTCTTTGCTAGCAGCAAATATTTGGGGCAACTAAGGAGTGTTTGTACTATTATAAAAACAAATATCATGTATTAACTCATTAGCTGGCAGGTGTATGTATATAAACAACATCTGGACATTTTTCATTTCTCTGGAGTACTGAACATAGATAGCTATAGCTCACATTGGAAGATAGGAGAGGGGAGAGAAAGGGAATAGAGAAAAAGGAATGTGTGTAAAGAAAACTTAAAAGATTCGGTTCTCACAGTTCTGTCCGTTATAAGGATGAATCAGCAGTAGGGTGAATATCCTGTTTTGCAGACAGAAACAGTTCAAGAGAAAGTCTAAAGAGTACACAGTTACCCAAGTGAGAAGAATGAATGATGAAGATTGTAGATGAAAAATCCCAGAACTATTAAAAAGTGTGTTTTTGATGGACTGTGATGTAAGAATATTATATGAGCCAAATGGTTAGATGTAGAAGCAGTGAAAAAGGAGGCAGTAAAATCCAGACAAGTTTGTCGTCATGATCAAGTTTGTCAAGGATGATCATACAACTGTGATTCCACCCACAGACCTTTCTGAAACCCCACACAGGGAAATGCAGGAAATACATGATCACAAACCAAAAAAAGTCAGTGACTAGGGTATTGCCCTAAAATGAGTAAGCATTCATGACATGAATTGCAAAACAGCCATTGCAAAACAGGGCAGATACGTATGGCAAATACAAAGTGTTTAAACAGGGGACTAGACCTCCTAAACTGAAATAAAATCAGTAATACACTCAAAAACTTGTGAGCTGTCTTGGCAAGAGCAAACCAGGTGGAGCAGTGCAGATCAGATCAAGGTGCAGTAGAAAATGTTTCAAGAGCAATGCTAAGTTACTGTGTACATAGAAGTTAATTAGCAATAAAACACGGGGTAATTATCAACTAAAACCACGTTTTATGTAAAAAAGTAGAGATATGCACCAGTTCCAAATGCATGTTTGTGTTTTAACATTCACACTGAGAAGAAATGCAGTTAACAAATAAGGTTTGAAGGAGGAAAAGCTCACATAGACTTAAAACGTGACTTGAATAATATGACTCAGTCACACAATTTCTAAATCCTGCTGTGTTAGACTAGAGCTGACAGTGATTCTCAAGGTGCTAACTGTACTCCTGCACAACCAGTTTTTCTTCTTATTTATAATTTCTGGACCACAGTTTATCAATATATTGGTGCTACAGCTTTTTAAACCATTCCTTTAAATTTGTGTTCTTTGGGTTTTGTTAATACTGCATTGCTTGTTCCTCTGATATTGCATAGTATTAGTGGTCTTGCTGATCAGTCACATCATTAAGATATTATTTTAAAGATTTGGATATTTTATTGTAGTTAGTAATATGAATTAAGCCTAACTGTGAAAAACAAAAAGCAAAACATTGTAGTACAGTAAATTTGAAATGTATCTGCAGAGTCCAGAACTTGGCTTAGCAGACAGTGGTTCAGACTTAATGTGCAATCAGTTAAGTCAAAGGTACTTGATATTACTCAGCACTTTTTGTGATTGACTTTTAAAAACCAAATCAGATGTACTTCAAGATGACTGGTATGTTTCTTCTTTTTTTTCCAATATTCTCTGTGTTTATTACCTTTAATGTTTCTTCTCCTTGGGAATGTCTTGATTTGAAGCTTGTATAGGATCTTTTGAATCCCAAAGTTCATCAGCAGATTAAAATCTGAAGCTGTTTTCTTCCACCTATCTGGGACATTTTTGACTGACCTTCCCATTCTTGAGGTGGAGACTTTTGATTTGCCCATGAATCAGCTCCTGACCCACCAGTTTTCAATTGCCCATATCAAAGTAAACCTAATTGGAATGATTCCTTTGATATTTAATGAGCAAGGCTCAGCTCGTTCATGGGGCATGTATGTTCTTGCACGAGAGATCTCACGGCAGGCCTGGGGCATAGGCTAATGGCCCATCATTATGTTACTTAGATTGTGATCTTGTGCTGCCAATCTGTCAAAGCCTGAAGCCCTAAAACTGTTGGGGTTGCTAAATGTGTGACTCCCTGTGTGTGGGGCACACCTATGGGAGGTGGTGTGATTAGAGGAATTGGGCGGAGTATGGGGTGGAGTCTGTACTTTGGGCTTTATCCTAAATAGAAACTTTGGCTAAATTAAATGTTCCAGTGAGTGGATAGAGACTAAGCTCAGACAGGTCTAAAATGGGACCTCAGAAGTTTATCTCATTTTCTCCCTAAGGAGTGAAGCAAGCACAGATCCTTTAAAAGAGGAAGTGGGAAATAGGTATGCAGCCAGCCTATGCGCACAGTTACTTTCCAGGTTTGTTACAGGCTAAGTTTAAACTGAGGCCATGTGTACTTTGTTACTGAAGTCTCTTTTGATTGTCCTCAGACTTCTGTTTTTTATTTCATTGCTGCCCGTTTGAGCAACCAATAGTGGATAGTAATCAGAGGGCCTTAGTAGACTGGAGAATTTTCCAGTAATATCCCTTGTCCAAACCCCTGGGAGACAGCAGACTTCTCTGTGAGTTGGGTCTGGTCTGCATATTGGACCCTTCATTTCCCTTAGAAGGAAGTCTACTATTGCCACTACTCTTTTTTTCCTGTTAACAGAGGAGGTCTTGATGCAGGGTGCAGGTGGTGTTGGTTTAGGAGGCCCCACCATCCCAGAAGGATCTTCGCCCACCTCATCAGTTGTTTGGCCTCCTAGATCCAGAGCCCCATACCTGCTGTACAAGGTACCAGTCCTGCTTGTCAAATTGCGAGGAGGAGGAACCTTCTTCTTGGTACGTGCCGTGGTGTGCTTCCAGCCTTCACCTTTAACAGACCCTTGGCCAACAGTCCTTTGACCAATTACCCTGCAGGGTTCTGAATCCATCTGCTTCTTCACCACAAGAGAGGTTCAAGACTCCTGGGAGTCTGAGACTATAGTGTTGCTGAAAAAAATTGGTCTCTCTTTCGCTTGTTCACTCCAATACTGCATAGCCTGTTCACTTCTTCCTGTAGCTCCTTCACCTGGCAACACAGCTCCTCAAACACAGCACGCTTTCTGCAGAATAACTCTGTCATCCCAATCTCACAAATAATCATCAGGCACTCCTGGCAGCCTATGACCTGGAGAGCTACATCTACCATCAACAGGTCTGGCTGGCTGGAGGCCTCTGACATGGCTGGGTCAGTGACCCTCGCTACAGGGGATCGAGCTTGACGGCGTGTCAACACCACAACTAAGGAAGTTTAAACTACGATGCTAATAACACTGGGGCTAAAAGGATCTCTTTGCTCTTCCTCACCAGGTACTCAGTCCATTTGCTGCCTCTATTAGCTCCACCTGAATGGTTGGAGAGGAGCCCTTCCTGTGTGAACTGCTGTGCAAACCGATGTGCCATGCTCCAGGTTGCTCATAGGCCCTGGAACCATTTAAATTTCCCATGGTTGCTCCTGGCACCGCCCCTTCCTCACCTGGTTGGCTGCTGAGGGCTTCCAGATCCTGACAAGGCTTGGGGCTGCTGCAGGTGTTCCTGAACAGGGGAACCCCGCTGTACAGCTCAGTCTCACCCTCAGGCTTTCCTTCAGTCAAGGCCACTTTGTGGACTTACCCACATTTTAGTTCAAATGATGATTTCGTACTTTGAATTATAGTCTGCAAGAGCCGGAGGAGTCAAAATAATATATTGTCAGATGCATATGTCAGTGTTTTAACCAAAGCAGCAGAGTCTTCTGGTCATATCCCACATGAGTGTGGAAAACCAGGCCAAAATGGAGCTCACAAACAGCAATCAAATAAATGGCTACTATAAATTAAGCAAGTGGGAATAAATAAAAACTTCCCAAACCAGGAAAGTAGTATTTAAAAAAGTAAAATAATTGTTTGCCTTGAAAAACATCTGTAATCTTGAGACTTTTTTTTCCTTATGGGAAGGAAAATTGGTGGTGAACGGGTTATCACATTTCCTTGATACAGACCTTTTCTCTACAGAGAGCAAAGGCCTGATTTCCAGCTCAGACTAAAATTGGGTGTTTCCATTGTTTGCATTTCCAAACCTTCCTCTAGCCATTATTTTTTTCTTCTGCCAGGTCCACTGTTCCCTGCTTTTGCTCTCTGCTTGATGTTCTGACTGTTTCTCTTTTGCAGATCACAGAATCATGGAATGACTTGGGTTGGAAGGGACCTCAAAGATAATTTAGTTCTAACCCCCTTGCTATGAGCAGGGACACCTTTCACTAGACCAGGTTGCTCAGAGCTCCATTCAATCTGGCCTTGAACACTTACAGAGATCACAGCTGGCCTCTGCTTCCGGAAACACCCAGTACACAATGATATCTTCCTGCCCACTTTCCCCAGTTTTAATTTCTGGATGAGCTGTGGTTTGGGCTGTGACTTCCTTTCTCTCCCGTTACTCCAGGTAAAAGCATCTCTGCTCCAGCATTTGTAGGAGGAGAATCTGTGAAGGTCAGTAACCAGTTGCATCAGCTTCAAAGATGTGCCATCCCAACATCCATTACGCCCTTGTATTAAATTCACAAGCACTAAGTGGATATGTATGTATTTAATAGGCCCTTATAAGTTTCAAGCTTGTATATATTCAGAATATAAATTATCATAGTTCTTTCCTTATTTTGGAAAAGGTCCCATTTAATTGAAAAACAAGTCTTTCCTATTAGTTTTTCTGATAACTTACGGATTTTTCTATCGCCACAGACCCAATTTTATATTACATGATATAGGCAGGTTGAAAATGTAATCATTCCATGATCATTTTCTGTTGAATTCTTTATTCACTTCTGTTACACCTATTTACATTTCTGTGGTATTGTATTGGAATTATCCTTAGAATTCCATGCATTTTTTTCCTAGGTAAATTGCAATTTACTTTTAAAAAGTAAAGGAAATACCTAATTAGTGGTACTGAATAACTGATAAATTTTGTGCTTCTTGAGCTTCTCTCAAAATTAGAGTTTACTTCTGTTTGCATTTAGATTTCTAACCCAGTGCTTGGCCTTTGGAGGAGAACAAAAAACGTTTGCTTAAAGGATCTATTTATATCAGGTTACTTGCTTAAATATCCCAATAAATAATTTCATTCTGTAAATCTTTAAGTTATATTTTTCATTATATATATGTTTTGGAAAAAAATTGGTCTTCATCTCGTCCATGACTATCATCATCTTTATAAGCCTGAATGGTCTCATTGAGCTCAAACTGAGAGACTACTGAAGTTCAATGACATAGTGAGAGGCATCTGCTGGAAATTTTGCACTTGTAACAGATACTATTTCAGCACTGAGAACAACATCAAGGACTTGAGCCTATATGTCTTTCACATTTAGAATTCCTACCAAAGTCAGAGGAAATCTTCATGAAGCAGAAAAGTGTAATAGTATAATTATTCATCTGCTGGAAGATGGCATATTATTCTAACACGTATTAAAATTGATACCTTTGTAAGTTTCTATCTCAACAATTTTGAAAGCAGTAAAATATGTGCAGGAATTGTTAAGTATTTTTTCTTTTCTGAATCATAAAATTTTGCCCTTAAAAGTTTACGGAAAGTCAAATACTAAGCAAATATTTTCTCCATACAATGGTATCCATCTTTCTACACTGTTTTTGTAAGCAAGAACTGACAGAAAAGATGATAAGAAAAACCTACTAAATAAAATTCAGTGTGTCAATTCACTTTTATTTTAAAAATAATTTTAACTGACACTAAATCAAAGCATTTTTTGTTGTGATTTATTGGCAATGCTACATGTTGAGTTTCAAGTGAGCTGTTTGTCTCCCGAAATGGACAGGAGAAAAGACACTCTGAAATTACACCCAGAAGATGTGAATAACTCTGGTACTTCTCACTCATTTATTGCTTAACAATTAGTGTTAGTTATTGCAGATATGAAAATAAGGACTTGTGTTGAAAGTGTTTGCAAATAACTTTTCCATTTTCTGACTAATGTATCATCTCTAGATGACAGCAAATGGAGTGAGGCAACAACCACATCATTCATCATCTGGTATGCATGAGAGTGTCTCTCTTGTCTCCAATACAGCTATGCCACGATGAGGCTATGACCCGGAACTCTGAAAAGTAGGTACCATCATACTGGCTATCACAAGTGGCGCACTCTTTTTTTTAGGAAGTAATTTCTATCAAAAGCGGTAGTGTAAGTGACTAGATCCTTGCAGAAGTTGGTTACAGAATAATTTGTTTAAAGGCTATCTCCTATATGCAAGGGATATTGTGCTTCTGCTTGGAAAAATGAGAAGGTGTGGTCCTTCCCAAACACCTGATTTTACTGTACTATTTAGTTTTGTAAGTATGGATTTAGTTATTATTATTATTACCCTATTAATATCCCCCCATACGCATTTATAGGTCTTGTTTATGTATAAGAATGGTTGGAGTTAGAAATGTTTGATCCTGCTAAACACTTGACCCTTACCCTTCATCTTGAAAGGTTTTTTCATCACACTTAGCTTTGACCATGTGAGTCCAAAGTGTACATGTATTATGGCTCCAACATCTTGGCAAAGAGCTGCTCCAGCCTTGGGGGCTGAGTGCCTCAGCTCTACCTTAAACCTTTGGGTCTGGTCCAGCGTTGTGCTTTGGAAAGGTGCCAGGTCAGATTTGCTCAAGGCTGAAGTTCTTCCATACATTCAGGAAAAGGCAGTAATATGGGTCATAGCAATGCAAGACTTTTCACACATCTCAGCAAACAATGCTGTACAGCAGGAGCCGTGTCTTCCCTGACAAGGTACTTCAACCACTGGGTCATTCAGATTGATCCAAAGAGTCAAGAGCCTTACTTCTTCAGCTTGGACTGAGCAGTCCAAGTCCACTAATTTATTTGATGTTACACCTCTATAAACAGCTGCCTAGCACAGATAGTGCTTGTTTTGACCAAGAGGTAATATAGGTTCAACAAAACATGGAACTAGATTCCAGACTACTCAAACCAGTCAAAACAAGTCAAGTGTCTTTCCAAAGCCCAGCCTGCACTGTCCTCCTTTGATAAAAGGCATCTCAGTGCTGCAATTTGGCAGTCAGCAGGCTATAGCACTGAGAGAGAATTTCAAATTCAAAGATCATCCCGGTCTTAAAATGTCAACAAAACACCTGCTCTTCCAGTGTCAGGAGGCCACTGATGAACCACAAATGCCATTTTTAATTATGTACAGATTACTATATGGGAAGTTTAAATGACCTATGTCAAATTTTTGGTGTAAACTTATAAAGCAGTGACTGCTTAGTTTGCCAAAACGCTCAGGACATGCCTTTTAAGACAAGTTACTGGTAATACTCAGCAGCACAGACCCAGCAGTGCCCTGCTGTCTTTCCTGTGACAAGCAGAGTATTGATCCCTGACATCTCCACTGCCTCAATCAGCCTCTTTTTTAGATGTATGGCATTTTGAAAAGCAGTAACTAACAGTAGGTCAAAACCAGATATTTTATTTTCTCTGACAATCCCTTCTGGTACCGTTCACAGGATGGAAATATTTGTGGCGCAGGATTATCAATAAGCGCTGCATGCAGAAGAAGTCTTTAGTTCCAATGAGCAGACAGAACCTGTGTCCCTCAGGTTCTATCTGACTTTTGTTGATCAAGTGATCTGATGCTTGAATTGTTCTTACAGGCTTTGCTTTCAATAAAACGAAACGAAACAAAACGTTTTATTGAAAGCAAACAGTAAACTCAAGCTGTGGCTTGAGATGCTCAGGTTGATCTTTAGGAAACAGGAGAGTAATGGAGCAGTGGTAAAGGTTATACAGAGAAATCAGTTTATCCCACCCATGGAGATTTTGAGCAGCTGTCTGACCTGATCCTTAGACAATGATGGTCCTGTTTCAAGTGAGAAGCCATAGTAAAAAATGTCCATAAATAACTTCTAAACAACATGAAATATGTGTCCTTTTTTGCTGCCTTCTTAGGATTACTGAAATTAACATTCTGATTTGAAAAAGAAAAGCAGTTGTTAAGCCTGGATATTTAAACTGAACAAAAGTGTTTTTCCAGTAGTGACTAACAAAAAGGAAGAACAAATATAGATTTTAATAATGGTATATTAAAATTAAAATGAAAACATACATGGCCACAGAGAACTATAGTGGGAATGTCTCCCTCCTCACCAGTCCACAGAGGTTTGCACATATGGTAGCCCACTTTGCATTGCTTGGAAACTTTATCACAACATTTGCAAAAAGTGATTTGTGTTTTGGGACAGTAATTCATTTTTTAGAAACTTTCTTTTTATTCACTGCTAGAGATGGGCTGAAGCCAGTTGTGCCTGAAATGAAACCAAAAGCCTCATGAGCAGATGGCCTAGCATGTTCAGCAAAAGTGCTGTCTGGAAATGTGATGTATTCTTCACTAATGAAGAACCTTGAGGACTATGCTCTCTGTTTACCGTCAGCCTCTGAATGTGTATCATTCCCTTATTCTCACAGGCACTGCTGCAAATGAGATATAAGAAGTAGGAGTAGCACTAAGATTTAAAAGTCACATTGTATTTTTTTTTGTTCTGTATTAGTTATATTAGATTTGTTTTGTGGGGTTTTTTTTGCTTTCTTAATACCTAGCAGCACAAATACTTCTAAGGGTTGACTTGTCTATGTATATTTGAACTGGAATATATCTGCATGTGTAAATTGAAACCACACTAAATGGACATTGTGATACCCCTTTCAGTGTCCTTAGCGTAGGCTTCCTCATCTGATTTTTCTCCCAATTTATTCGGTTTAGGGTGGGGAGGAAGAGAAGGAGACAGTTCCTACTTGCTTTCAGCCATTCTCAAGGTTAAAGTTTCCTTCTCCATCCACTCCTTTCCTCTGGTTAATGTAATGTTTGCCTGGCTTCCAGTGTCAGATCTCAGAGTGCCTCTTGCCGTGTCATCACCTGCCATTTCAACACAGCCTATTATGTTCAAGATCAAGACACTTAACCGTGTTTGAATGTACAAAGATGAATATGAAGGTGTTTACTGATAAGGTGGGTAGTTAAATTCCCGTTATGGTAAATGGTGTCCTTGAACGGACAGGCATTACCATCATAAGTTCTGGGCTCCACTGAGCATAACTCTTCAGTAAGCACCAAGGGGACACCAAAAATCAGATGTAAATACCTGCAAAAGAAGTTTAAGGTGTTAGTTATGGATCTGAATCCCACTCTGGCTGATTGCCAGCAGTACTTTTCCTTTCTCCCCAAAATTGTCACTCAGTCTTTTCGTATTTCCATTTCACTTGTTTACCTGCTCCCCTTGCTCCTACGTGTCTTGTTTAATTCCTTGTTTTGTTGTCTCGTATAATCATTTGTTCCGGAACAATGTGTTCAAAATCTGCTCTTGAACAAGACAACCTTTGTTCGTACCTGGTTGAACTGTTGCTCTGATAAAATGCCTTCCTCCTCCTGGCAGTAAGTTTGACACAAATCATTTATCCTCTCACCTCAGCATTATATTTACTGTACAAAAATGCTTGTTTGCTTGCTTGTTTTCTGAGGGAGGGAGATTTGTCATTAAATTTTGATTCTGTTAAAGAAAAGTGAATTTTTAATGACTGATTAGTGTTTTAGCTATCAGTTTCTAAACCAACACTGTCTACAGCCTTGTTAACATGCCTGATCCTCAGGCATGCTAATTTTTAAATCCTTTACAATCAAAGAGAGCTGTGGAAGTTTGATGTATCTCCTGATTTCTGTGAAGGGTTTTCTCCGTGGTGGTTTGTGACTGTGTCTATATGAACAGCACAACAACAGTGCAAGAAAGAGTTCACAGAATCTGTGTGCAATGCACAAATTATGACAATAACACTGAAGAATCCTCACATTCCCCCAGATGTACCTCTCCAAGCAAATATGAGAAGGCTAGCTCACATACAACAAAACTATATGCTATATTCTAAGCATCATTGGGCTAGTTTAAATCTGGAGTGATTTAATCTACTTTACTGCAGCCTAAGTGAGATCAGGATATGCCTGTATGATCAATACAGTAGGCATGTTGACCTAAACCTTCTGGAAATAAATAAATACTGTCAGGAACAGTCCTCTTGCAGGGAAACAGACAAAACCACCTGACTTTAAACAGACTTTTAAAAAACACATCTCTTATGAAAGCTCTTGGGAGCAGGAGTTCTTTCAGTCTCCCAGGGCATAGCAAGCAAAGCAAGGTAAGTTATCTTGACACCAAGTCCTCGAGCAGCAGATCTTTTGGGAATGAACAAAGTGCTCTGTAGAGCCAGCCTGGTTTATCATCAGAGTCATCTGTATCCTTGAAAAGTACAGCTGGGGTTAGGGAAGCTGCAGAGAACACTTATGTTAGACTGACATGCTTCTCCAAGCAAAGGAATCATCATGACTTCAGTTTCAGGCTAAGTATTTTTAGTGCTCTTTGCTCCTGAGGGGAGATTCTGTCATAACCCATTGATTTGCATGGAGCTTATTGTTAGATATAAGGTTGTTGGTTTGGTTTTTTTTCCTTTTAATTATTTTTTTTCTTTAAAAAAGAGAGAAATGTACTTGAGAAAATTCCATGCTTTTCAAGACTTTTCTTTATTACACTAACCCTCTGTGAGTTATTTCCAGCAATCCTGGACTTTAAACTGGGAATCTTTATCATATTAAATAGTTACTATGTTGTGCAAATAAATATATACATATGAATATGTACAAATTTCAAAAAATATTTCTTTCCACTGTTTTGGTAATCTCATGTAATTCATTGACACTTTGAGAGTCATGCAATTTAATGCAAACAATACTCAGTTGACCAGTCTGCCAGGAGAAATAAGTCTGTATTGTAAAAAAAGAACAAAGACTGTATTTTTTTTGTCCTGGTTTTCTGACTCCTCATTAAATAGTAAGTTACTTTTGACAGCTGTTCATTTTTAATTTTGGCCATATGGAGGCATAGTGGAATGATGTTTCCAACATTCTACCTATTCAGGATTACTAAAAATGAGGAAAGCAAATGTTAAATCCACAAAATCATACAGAAATGAAATTTTCTTTAATTTTTTTTCCCCCCAGAGAAAGTCAAAAAGAGATTTTCCCAAATGTATCAACTGAAATTCTCATAAAACTTGACCAGACTCTGCTAAGTGACTGGAAGCAGGAAAAATTGTTGCAATCCTGTCATGAGTCAGTAGGATTTTGGGAGGTGAGTATTATTGGTTCAAGTGAGGATACAATTCTTTGTACTTCGTCCTGGAATTCATGTTTACAAATAGCCCCTTAGTGCAGTATTGCACCACAACTCCCCAGTTTTGATTTTTTATTTTTTAAAATCATATTTGTATAAGCTAAACTAGTGGTGTACAGACTGGAGAGTGGATGGCTTCTGCTTTTCATTCACATGTGCTGGCAACAGAGAAGTTCACCTCTGTTCCAGAAGAGAAATGTGAATGCTAAGGAGAAGACACATGGCTCCACCAATACTTTCAAGCTGGTATTTCTGAAAGAAGCAATTCAAAAGCTAGCATTTCATCAGTTTATTTACTACATGCCAGAGTCTGGTTTTCTCAGTTGGTTGTTAAACAAAACAGCTGTCTACTACACATCTGTTTACAAAACGTATTACCAGATTGTGCAATGAAAGATTAGGGAACCTTGTTTTAATTTGAAATGAGATAGTGCAGCAGTCTTAGATCCAGTATGTGTGCCTGAGTCTTTGCTTTGCTGTGGAACAGTGCTGACCAAGTAACGCTCAATATCTTTCTACTGTCCTGCTTTAGTGATCTAGACACGTGAGAGCAGCCTTTGGTCACATCGTTTGAAGCTTGGGGAGATCAGTGATCAGAAGACAAGTCAATGGAAGATTTGTCTTAATTTAGCAAATTATAGCAAATACATTGATTAGCTGCTTATGTATTTTACAAATCATGATTGAGAGGCCTAAACATGGGATTTGAAGACCAGTGACAAGAGGAACATTGTTGTGCACAATCTAAGCCTCCTCTTTCACCATGGACTGAGTTGGGCTAATTAACCTTTCATTTGTTATGTACTAAGCGTGTATTCACAGATGGATATTGCCCTTCAGCTTATATGAGATAAATAAAAAAGCTGCAAGAATCTCATGGAATGTCTGAGCCCTGACTTCCGATTTGAGCCTAGTTTCTATCTGTGTAGCTTCTCACTGCCTTATTTCATTTTCTCCACACTTCTGCATGGGTTGAAAATAATTTCTTCACTTGTGAAAGATACTGTGCTAAAAAATACTTGCAAGGTCTTTAAAGATGTAATGCGCTGTTCCATTAAGTCAATGACCCAAACCCTATTTGAACTAAGGCCTATCTGGTTGCTTTCTTTTGGATGGTTGTGTTGTGAATCCTCAAAAAAAACCAGTCATTAGGAAGCTCTCAGCAGCTGTTCTCTGAAAATCAGAGCCACTGAAGACAGTTGCAATACCAGTTGTGTTCAGATGGTTGTTAAAGCGGATCTGACAGAGCTTACTGGAGGCAGCAAGAAGCAGTGCCTTTCAAAAAAAAAAAGGTAAAGGAGAAAAGAAAAGAAATCAAGATGTTAAATAGTAAGAGATCAGAACGGACCTAATCTCCTGTAAGTAAACTCTTTCCCTCAATTGATCTGGACCTCTTGAAATGTGCAAGGAGATATATAATCAAACTGGAATGGCTCTTGCTGTGACAAAGTTTCTGGCTGTGTGTGATAACAATTATTTTTTAAGTATGAAACTCACTCCTTTATGTCATGGAAAATTCCCACAACTTCTCATTTCTCAAGGGGAATTCCAGGCACACCAAGTGAAAATTGTTTAAAGGAACATCTGTTTTGTCTCATAAATTATGTGACAACATCTTAATAGAAGCACAACATGCCTGTATATATTTCTGTGCTTTCACCCATTAATTACAGAGAATATTAAGGTTCTATTTTACTGTGCTTAAAACATCTGGTGCCAAAAGAAGCAGCAAGGAGAAGGGAAGCATGGTTATGTTATTAGACTCAACAATCCCAAAATACTGATCAGCACTCTGTCTGTTGTTTCTATATTAAGCTAGTATTTAATGTGCAACTCATTGACATGTATGTATTATGAAGTCTATATTTTAAATAAATATATAACAGTGTTCTATCCTATTGTGCAGTATTTTTAATAAACTCAATTTATTACAGTTAACAAAAGCATCATGTGGTCTAAATTCAGCCGACTTTTATAACCAACTTGGTAACACATCCAAATTTTAATCTGGTGTCCCTGAAGACACCTGCAAAACTTTCTTAGAATCCAATGCTACACTGGGAAGAACATTGAAGTCAAGATTTTCATTCAGTCCTGTGGTCTTCATGTGCTAAACAACCAGCAGATGCAGAACAATCAGCCCTGTCACAGTGGGAGCAATCCATCCATCACATTTTCGGTGACCACAACAGTCAAGGCACAGTGTTGAGCACTGTGTAGGAGTGAGAACCAACACTTCAACACTTTGACCTGACTTCTCAGCCTAAGCTGGTCACAGCAATGCCAGGAGAGAAAAGCAAATGACTGGGAATATCTACAGGTTTCTAAAGGAAGGCTTCCACTTGATGTAAAACTAAAACAGCTCCAAATTCCAGCATCTGTTTTTGTGCTTTAAATTACCCCAAGTAGTTTCTTCATTTTCCAAAATTGCACTTCCTTAAAATGCCTCCTATTACACTATTACATTTTATTGTGCATTAAACATCTGGTATCAACAGCCTAAACAACAAAAAAGCATGATTATGCTGTCAGACTTAATAATTCAGAAATATTAACCAGCTCTTATACTATCAGGAGTTTTTCATGCAAAATTGGCCCTTAATGTGTATTTTGCACTTACGAGACTTTGCACATACCAGTGTAAGATAACAGTGTTCAATCTTTCATGTAACTAACAGAGTTAATTTGCCTAAATGAAATCACTTTATCAGCAATACTCTTGCCCTGCAAAAACCAAGGGATTATCATAGTCTGTTAAAACACACCAAACTGTGATCTGGAAAATGGGGGCGGGAGGGACTTCTTCTGTGCAATAATAGATTAGGAAAGCTATTTAGCCTTAAGCAAACTTGAGAGCTATGGAGGCTGAACCATGTGGAAGGAGACCATAAAGCTCCTTGCCTGTTCAGTAACCAAATGACTGCTGCTTAGTTAGCTGTAAGCTTCAGTTTGAGACCTTTTGCTCCCATATTTAATTAAAACATCATTGTCATCTTCTGTGAGTACTGAGCTGTAATACTGCAGGCCTATTCAAGATCTGTTTCTTAATTGGTCTTAAATAGGTTAATTGTGATTCAAAGAACAAGTCATTACTAGTGGGATGCAAGTGTATGATGTAATGGGACAGAGCGTGAACTATTGGCTGTAATGCCCGATGAACAGCATAGTTATTATTTTAAGGTTATGGTTGGAAACATTTTTATTACATAGATTTCTGGAGTTTCCTTCACCAGCCACCTCCTCCTTCCTACTTTTGCTCTGTGAAATCTACCCCTGCAGCTGTTACAAACTTCACATTCACTGCTCGCGTGTCTCTGCACTAATGAAAGGGCTGGGAACCTTTGGTGAATGGCATAACACCAATAATGGGGGGGTTTAAGAGACGTTTTTCTTTTCTTTAGTAATCAGTTGCAGTCTCAAGACAACAAAACCAATGTAAGTACCTGTGAAGTCTCAGTGCCTACAGAAAACAGCCCTTGAACCCCCACGGGGTCCACAGATTGTTTGTATGAGAGTGGTATGAATATGTACCAGGGATTTAGTAGCAATGTCATTGCATTATGAACACTTACAATCAAAGCATCTGAAAATGGTACTGCAAGTGTTTTCTGACTTGTCTGATATCGCTTGATTGAATAACACTCCACAGCTTTGTTTCTCAGTTACACAGATACTATTAATATATTAAAGTTTCTGTGTGGTGGGCTCCAGATAGCCAGCCTTTTCAGGAAATCTTGAAATAGTGTTGTATATGGAAAATGTATAATTATATAATCCTCAGAAAGTCTAAGTAATTTAGGCATTCAGCTAGGTTGATACAGATTTTGCATGAATGTTTTAAGGAAAGTTGCATTTTTAATCCTTTTACTGGCTTCTAGTCCTACCAGGCACATAGTAACATCCCCTGGAAATTGAACAGAGGGTAATGTAAACCTCTTCAAGAGGCAGCAAGACTACTATCTTCCCCAAATAACCCAAAGCACAAGGGGCTGGCATGTGCCTTGGCATGAGGAAAAAAATTCTGACTAACTTCTCTGGCACTTGCCTTCACTTTCACTCATGTCTGCTTCAAGCTATGGGTCCTGGTACAATTGTACCCCCTGCCCTTTCAATGGCTGTAGTCTTGGGAAGCACAACACTCTCTCTTCGTATTTTTCAGAGTTTTATACCACTCACAGAAGTCCTGGCACTATATGAAGGCATTTGCAGTAGCAAAGTGCAAAGAGGTATTCAGGGAATCTCCAAAGCGTCTAAGGCCAAAACTGTTGGGGTATGGCTTTCTCAGATAAGAATTTGACATGGAGAAAGCAAAAGGTATTCAAATCATGTATTTTAGTTCTGAGTCTGAAAGGCTTTCCCATGACTTTTTGAACATTTCCTAATGCTGTTTTCCTCTGAGATGTTGTTCTTTAGCCAGATGCCCTGAACAGAGAAAACTGTGTCCCCAGCTTCACTCTTAGCTTTCTGGTCAGTGTAGTCTCCAAAGAGCTTAGCTGTCAGCAGGATTCATAGATACAAATTTGATGCAACTTGGGGTTTAACAATGAATTGTTTTCAAAATTAGGACAAACGTCTTAGTTGGCATTGAAAAATGATATCAGGACAGTGGAGAGCTGAAGTGCAATTCTGTATTTAGGAAGTTCCTGTCTCCTGCTATCCTGACTGGTTCTTTACTTGTTGGTTATAGCTCTAGACAGTAGAGTTTTCTGTCATGACTAGATAAATCTGTATTCTTCCCCTTATTCTTGCATTTGGCATAATAATTACCTAAAGAGCTTGTTTTCAAGGAGGTACAAAAAAGCATGTTTAACATGCCTGAGCAAACACCCCAAGCATGCAGGCAGTGGTAATGTAGCAGGTGGATGGCAAAAACAAGGTTATTTTTAGGACTCTGCAAAACCTGAATCTGAAGACTCAAAGCATGTCACATAGGTCACTGAACAGCTGTTAGACTGTGAGCACTCTCAGTCTGCATTCAAATCAGTGAGCTGGAGGTAAAAGAACAGATTTTCAAATACTGTGTGTTCTCCTTCAACTGCTTTTGTTAATCATAGAATTATATAAATATAAAATGTTAAGGGATTGGAATGGACTTTAAGGATCATCTAGTCCCCCCATTACCATGTGTAGAGACATCTCACACTAGACCAGGTTGCTTAAGGCCTTATCCAACTTGGCTTTGAATACTACTGGGGTTGGGGCACCCGCAGCCTCTCTGGGCAACATGTTCCAGTGCCTAACCACCCCCACAGTGAGAAATTTCTTCCTGATACCAAACCTTAATTTCCTGTCTTTCAATTTGTACCCATTGCTCCTTGTCCTATTGCTAAAGCTCCTGATGAAGAGTCCCTCTCTGGCTTCCCTGTAGGCCCCTTCAGACACCAAAGGGTTGCAATGAGGCCTCCATGCAACCTTCTCTTCTCCAGGCTGAACAGCCCCAACTTCCTCAGCCTGTCTTTGTAAGGGAGGTGTTCCAGTCCTCTTATCAACTGTGTGGCCCTCCTCTGGACTTGCCCCAACATTTGTGTGTCCTTATGTTGGGGGCACTGGAACTGTGCTCCGCAGTTCAGGTGGGGTCTCACAAGAGCAGAGTAGAGGGGGAGAATCGCCTCCTTTGATCTGCTGGCCACGCTGCTTTTGATGCTGCCCAGGATTCAGTTGGCTTAAAATATTACAACTCTGAAATTGTACAATTGAAACTTTTCAGCTCTGAAAAAGTGGCAGCCCACACTGTGGGCTTCATTTGACCCTATAGATATCTGCAGAGGAGACTACGTATGAGTTACTTGACCCCTTTGTTAACACTCTTTCAAAGTGTGATCCATCCCATCATAAAGCAGATGTCAAAGACAGGTCAGATACATTCTCCTTTTGTCTGGACCACTAAAGAAGCCAAGAAGAACAATCCTATGAGTTACTGCAGATGTCCAAATTTTTTGAGATTATTCAGTCCTTATACCTATGCTAAGAAAGTCAGGCCACATTTTTTACTACATTAATGTTCAGAGAAACTGGACTCAGGAGAACACTAAGCAATAAAACCCAAACAGAAAGTGTTCACTGACTAAATAGGGTCTTTAGATGGTCCATTTAGATGACAACAGCAATATGAGGACTGAAAGGAAAACTCAGTCTCAAATTTTCCAGAGAAAGTGTAGACAAATTAAATATTATTAATCTTGAGTCTTTTGGCAGTGGGAGGATCAAAATCCTCCAAAACTGCCAAGAAAATAAGTGACAGAATTATTGCTGATCACTACCCACTGAGATTTAAGGACTTGCACAAGTCAGGGTTTGCAGGCAGCAGTAATATCTCCCATCAAAGCAGCTGAGAAATTGTCACTGAGGAAAGTCATTGAGAAAGCCGCAAGATTTTAGGTACATAATTCTTTTCTCTAAAGCATTCTGCTTTTTCAAACAAAGATGGATAAATTCCGAGCTAAATACAAATGGAGAACACTTGCCTGGTTCCACAGTACTGACTAATGTAAGGCCATATTTCATGCACATTTAGTGGTACACTATTAAATGATCTTTCTTGTATCAGTATTTGTGGAATATGGTCCTAGGTGAATATTAATCTCTTGCTGAAAAATTACACCACCATTCAATCATACATGAAACTTAAATCACATGAAAAGAACAAAAAGTTCGCAGGTGTGGTTAGGAACAAACACAGAAAAATACTACAGTAAGTATTTTTTACAGTAAGTAAGTCAGCTGTTGGGGCAAATCGAAGAGTCAAGTAACTCAGACACATTGGTGTCTATGTGAAGGTATTTGCTATATATCCCCTACACATTTTCTGTTCATATTTCCTCAATTTCACTATCCTCCACTGACAGAGATGATTGAAACCTACATTGCAACTTGATCAATATCTCTTTTTAAAAAGTAACATGACAGAAACCAAATCTTTGAAATCTAAACACTCTTTGTGTCCAATTCTTCCAACTACTGTAAGCTAACAAAAAAAAGAATCTAGGATTTTAAGTAATTTTTGTTAAGCACAGGATTTCAGTCCTTCTATACCAACAAATTATTTCCCCTTGATTATACTTAAAATAGACTAAATATTTGGGAAAAATGAAACAGAATTTTTCCTACAGAAATCCAAGGGCACATGACCTTATTACCAATGCTAATTTGGCAGATGTGGACTGCCTGTGTTGTCACAAGGCAAATACAAGGCATTTTTATATTTTCATTTGCTCTTTTCCATTCATCCAGATGTTGGTAGCATCTAAAAGGAAGCTGTATTACAGTACCCTCTACATTCTTTCTTGTATTACTTACAGCTGCAATTTTGTAATTTTACAAGTCAATTACTTTCCTATTGCTCTACAGATTCCCTGCCTTTTTGAATTATTCTTTATATAATTATAATTGTTAACTTAGAAATGAACCTATGTGCACCAAGACATAAGTCATCCTGAAGGTCTGGAAAAGAATCAAGGAAGAAGAAGAGAATAGGAAAGGCAGTTAGGAATAGGAGGCCTTTTTCAGATTGCAGGAAACACCCTTCTAGCCAAGGGTCCAGAAAAGGGAAAAAAATTAAAGCATAAATTCTAGTCCTGTGAATGTAAATACTAATAAAGATAGCAAAAGAAAATATTGAAAATAGTTTGATAAAAGTATAAAAGCAATAACAAGAATGTTTGTCATAACAGAGAAGAAATTCTGTGAAACAACTTTTGAGGCCTGAGAAATTACTCAAATATGAATAGAGCTGTCAAGAATCATAACACCATAGGAGAAAATCTGCATGAATTCTCTGTGTTGACGGCTGCTCTAGAAGAGGACACACAGGTTCTTGTACAGGAACTTTTCTATACAGGGAACAAGTTGTAGAAAGAAGTATAGAGTATCATGATGAGGAGAGAATGCCATGAGAGTCTTGCATGGAGCCTCTTCTAGAGGCTGGAGAAGAGGCTGGAGCCTCTTCTATTTGAATTATAAATAATCTGGAAAGAAAAGTAACAAAGTTGGAGATGATTTTAAACCATTCATGGTAGTAAATGTCTACAAAGGGTTACAAAAGGATCTCACGGTACTGAATGACTAGGAATAATACAGGAAACTCAATATCCATAAGCATCAAATAATGCACGTAGGGGAAAACAATCGTAAACTATGCATACACAGTGAGATGCTTTAATTTAGCTGTTACTGCTCAGCAAAGAGCTCTTCACTCATTGTGTATATTAGAAGTCAGAGGCAATAAAAAAATCCCAAATAGATTGTTAGAAATTATTAGGAAAGGAATCTAAAAACCAACCAGAAAGATCATTATGCCGTCGTGAATCCCTGTGTGTCCCATGAGTCCTGCGTGCTATTCTGGTTCCTTCCGTATCAGGAAGGATACAGCAGAAGAAGAGTGTGAAAATGGTGATCAGAAGAACAGAGAAAGGCTTCCTTCATGAACAGGGATTAAATAGACAACTCCCCTCAATCTGGAAAAGGAAAGTTTGAGGGCAAGTCTGTAAAGTCACAAACACCATGGAGAAGAAGAACTGGGAACAACTAGTAGTTGCCTCTGTTATAGAAAAAAGTGCATAACCAGGTAGCAAAACAAAATTACATTATTTTTTCACATGGTAATTAAGTTGTAGAGCTCATTTCAAGGATATCATAGACTCTGTACATGGGTGTAAAAATAGGGCTGTTTAAATGGAAAGATGTGTCTGACACATCCAGCCCATAAAGTACATAGGACTGCACAAAATGGGAGTGTGTTTGAAGGGAGTGTTGTGATGTACATGCTCTAGCATTGTCATATAATATTAAAGAACATGTACTGGATAGGATAAACTGTGGCCTGACCCAGTATGAGGAGATGTACAGAGTCCAGTACATCCCAGAAGCTTTCCAGGTTTTTACTATCTCTAGTTAATAGCAGTTTGTGCCTGTCTGGTAGATACAAGTGTCTAGAACTAGCTGGGGATTTCTCTATTCGAGAAACATCTTTAAGAAACAACACTGCCTTTATGTGCCTCATAGGATCACTTTGTAAGAATAAAGAAGAGGTTTTATGAAGAGAAAAAGATTAAGAGTTACTGTTACTGGCCTCATTTGGGGGACTGGAGGGAGATTAGAAAATCTCAGAAATTTCAGAAAACAGACTTTTCTTTTGCTTTCTAAATAAACATCCAAACTCTGTAAGGCAGTAAGTCGTGCTGTAAGTTATGTCCTACCTATCTCTGGTAATAGATGCAAACATCTCTCCTTATGGTCTCTCTTAATGATGGACATTCTTCTTGGCAGACAAACATTTTGCTCATTTCTGTTTTTAGAGATGTTATAAATCTTACCTCATGCTTGGTGCTAAAACTGCTTGCAGCAGGAATGGGAAAACAATGGTTGCAGAAAAGATTATGCTTCAAGACATTAAACGAACATAGTACCAAAGCCTTCTGTAGCAATAATTTTGCTGTGTCCCAGTATTTGGGGTCTTTGTGCTGTGTTATTTCCCACATCTGGGCCTTGGCAGGTGGAGAGGTGCACTTAACTTCCTTCAGCTCTGTGCCATTACACTGTATTTGTTTTCACTGTTTGCACAGATGTAACTGTAAAAACTTTGCTTGAATGGGAGCTGTGAGAGCTTGGGAAAACCCACCTGGAAAACCAGCTTGTTTTTTTAATATATTTTGTTCAGAATAGCTTACCAAACTTGCAGGCTTAGGGAGAGCTTGAATAAAACCAGCGTAGAGTTTTAAACGGGGGAGAGTGGAAAGGCTCATGAAGCAGAAGTACAAAATAGTAGTAAAAAGACTGGATGGCAAAGAGTTAATGGGGAGTCAGAAGCAGACGGTGCCAGTCATCATCGATTTTGCAGATGAAATGTATAAAGAGTGTAGAATGGGACAGTGGAACCACCAAAAGGTGGAGTAAGAATTTGTCTGACTCCTCTGCCCTGGAGAGGATACACCCCTGCTGCCCTCCTTCCAACCTGCCGAGGCTGTGGGAAGTAGGCTGGACTCTGAAAAATGGCAGTCTAGGACTAAGGGTTCAGTAAGACTAACAGATTCAACATGGACATTTTGTGTCTGCTGATGACAAATGAAAAGCATCTCTTTATAGCTGGTAGCTGTGAAGACACCGTGGCTTTGCAGCAGTAGCACAGATGCTCCAGGCCAAAGATGGGCTTTCAAAGTGCCCATGAAATTCTTCTTATGTGGAGCAAGGCTGTACAGATGTGCTGTAGAAATGAAGGGTCTGAAAAAGGGCACAAAGAGTTGTTCCTGACAATGATTCACTAGGAGGAAAGAGCAAAGTTTCAGTGTTTGGAATGAGTCTAATGAACTCAACAGCTTTCCTGTCTAATCAATGGGGGAAGGAGCACCTCTGTATACTGTCTGTACAGATTACTGTTATAAGTTCATTATGATTGGTCAGAAATATTGCAAAAAAAAAAATCTGTGATAAGGTCATGGATTGAGGAGTGAATAATTTTTGCTTTTGTTTAATTTAGAAAAGCGATATTCACAGCACCCTAGATGTCTCCATATTATTTTCATCCCCATGAATCCTCTTGTTTCCCAAGTGGAGCAAGGGTCTACGCTTCAAAACTGAGCTGGATGCCAAACAATAGAGAATAGAAGGGAAAATTTTCCATCAACTTATAAATTTCTGGACAGTTAAAACCACAAACACTAGCGCTTCCCATCTTCTTTGGAAAATAAGGTGCATTCTAGAATGAAATCTCTAAAGTGTGATAGTGCACCATTCATTTCTGCAAAGGTCGCTTTATTTTAAAATAAAACCCTTGTTTTAATTTGTGGAAGGTGTGACTATTCAGACAATTGCTGGTGATGAAAATGGGAAACCCAAAGCCTCAGTAATTTTAGCCTTTGAGGGAAGAACAAACTAAACTGTTACTATTTGCAATACAGAATTAGCCAAACATAGGCATGATACACACTTACAGAAGGGCATCCATGTCCCGAAGAACTTAATGTTGATGAAGATAGGAAAAAGCATATTCAAAATATAAGGAAAAAAGGATTTTTTCCATTATAAATGAATAGAACTGATCATTTCAAGGATTTGTTGGGGTTTTATAATGTATTAAGTGTTTCATACTGTCCTTTGAGTAAATTATTCTTAGTTGGATGATTTCTTAAAGGTTTGGAAACAGAAGACAGGTTTGAAAACTGAGTTTTCTGCCCATGATTTAAGTAAATGTTTTTGCAGGAGTAGCTCAGTTCCATATCTGATCATAGTGAGCAAAATAAAAAAAAAAACAATAAAGAAGCTGTATGTTAGAGGCCAAGTCCTGATACAGTATAAATGGATGTCACTACTCTGACTTCAGTTTTGCTAAAACACTTTGGACCTATCTATCTGGGAAGACTTTCAATCTATCAAGTACTTAGCCTGAATTTTAAAAATAAGCAATCTTATTTTTCTTCCAACCCTATTTCTCTGAAGCATCAATATGTGCTTTTTGCAAAAGGATATGAAAATTAAACCATGAGGTTGTATCATCCTATTCACAAATCTGCAGCCTCCAAGGTTGTGATCTGCCCTATAATTCTTTTTTTGTTGGTGTCCCTTTTAGGAACAAACCCCCTGAATTCTTAGTATAAGTTATGACTTGGCACACTTAGAATTTTGTTTTTTCTTTTGTAGATTTATTGACACATTTCCCAAAAGCATGGATTTGTCAGGCTCTGGCATTGTCTATGGTATGGAACTTAGAGCATCTGTTATTGGAGGTGGTTGCTTTGCTGTCTATACCTTGCTGCATATCAGGATGTAAACTCCATATCAGCATGTGAACACTACATCATGTTCATCCAAAATAAAAGCATGAAAAGTTGAAAAGAACTGAAGGAGCTTGAGGCATGTCCATAGCGAAGCTCAGAGTGTAAGTAAAGAGACAAGCCTAAGCCAGATACAACTTGAACTGTGTATGCGTGATTCTCACGGAAGAGTTACAATCGACCAAGTGAATTTCTTACTACTCTCCTGAAAGTTGCCAGGACAGAACCTATTTGGTGATGTGAATCTGTTACTTACTTGTTTGTGTTATGGCAGGGAGATAGATAGAAGCTGTTTCTTAGTGCATCTTGACTCATCTTATTCTTCAGTTTTACAAATTGAGGATGGGACTTGGAGTGAACTGGTCTGTAGCACCATGACTGGCATTTTGCATTATTTCGGTAAAGAATAACTCCACTGCAGTCAACTGAATTACATACAAGGAAATATTGTCTGTGTTAATAGAATCTAACTCGTTCACTTCACTGTCATAATTCACATTTTCAGTGACACAATTTGGTAGAATCAATTATAATGAGAGTATTGTAGCTAGTGTGGAGTACATATCAAATTTAATCCATGTGCTATTGAGAACATCTTACTGGACATTAAGGAATGTATTTTGCAACAAAACATTTACAATAGAAATGAATCATCGGCAAACAAATCTGCTTTACTGTATCACTGAATGCAATGCAATGCTGTGCAATTTTTACCAGGAACAACTGTCCTCCTGCTACCATTAAGGGCATAAAATTATTTGGTATTCTCCTGAGAGAGTGATTCACCCATCAGAAGCATTTCCTTTAACCTAATTTATCTGTCGCTGTCAAAAATACATATTTTAAAAACTTTATTTCTAGAGAGTCATTAAGTGATTAAAACCAAATGATAGGAAAGCAGACAGTTGGTAGCACAACATAAATCATAATTGAAAACATCCTGGTAGTATACACCGCCAGACATTTTGAATGGTTTGTGAGGCTCTGAAGAGTTCCACGGTAGTATGGCTTTTTAACATCCTGCTCAGTAGTTAAAGGGTATTCAGCCTGATCTGCCTTTGTTGATAGCTGATATTATTTGACATTTTAACAAGGTTCTGTATTTGCAGAAGCATCTTATGGCACCACTTTCAACATCAGAGTCTATCACAAAAAACATTTCAACTGTTTTGCAAACAAACTTTCTTCCAGTTAATAATTAAACAGAGGAACAGCTTGCGGTATATGCTTGGAACTAATTTTACTATATATAGTTGGAAATGACAAGAGCACATGAAGATGTGACTGAAGCCTGGTAGCGTTTAAATACTCACTACTTCCTCTGTTACCTTGACTAGTGTAAAGTTGGTTCCCAAGGTAAAAACTAAGTGGTCTGCTGGCATATGGTATAACCTCCATTTGAGCGCTAAAAGCTGGATACTGTTTTTGTGAAACAGATGTTGTTGAGTGCAGCAATGCACAACTGACTCTATCTAACAGCTGGGAATCCTTCGTGACCCATATAGCTAGAAATAAACATGGTCCTATGCTTGGCAAAAGTGTAAGGAAGCAAATTTTCATTTGTTAAGGGCTTATCAAAATGAAGAATAAATGTTTTTAGCCATAAACTGATTTTATTCACAGGAGTAATCTTTCCAGCAGCTTATGCGATGGCCTCATAATATTACAGGCACCCTTTGCCAGATGAAGGCTGCAGTTGCACTGACATATAGTGCAGATGGAAAATAAACATCTGCCTCAATCAAGAGAGAAGACCAAAGACAAGGTTGACGAATATTATCTGGCATGACTATCTTTGCAGGAAAGCATATAAATGCTACAGGACCAAAACCACTGGCATCGTCTGGTGTTGTCCTTATGTGGTTACTGACCATGAAGAGAGATGATTAGTATGCACTCTCCAAGGAGGAGTAGTGCAGATGCTCAGGATGATATGATTCCAACTCACTAGTATGTGTTTTGCTATAGCAGTACTATGCTAGCAACAGAGCAGTTTGAAATATTTTTGTTCTCAGGGTTTCAGTGACATTTTGTATCCTCAAATGTACTTCTTTTTGGGTGATGTGAGGAAAGAGGATGTTTAGTAGCAATTATGTTGTTAAACAATTAAAATATTGATATAGTGGCAATTTTCAGCAATTTTTTCTTAAAGATGTTTAGAAAAATAATATTTCTGTTCTGCTTTGAACACAGCACGTTGTAGAGAAAGAGTTACATGTAGAGACCATTCAATTGACAGCAAACTGTTCAACTTATTCCCATTTTACCTTTGGGAGAGGGAGTAGTACACATTTAAGGTAACTCTACATACGTGCATGTATGCACAAACCTACAGAGCCAATATGGAATTCCTCTGATTGTCTGATTCTCCCACAAAGTATTACATACTGCAGGTTGGCTGCAGCTTCACAGGTTTTGTTTTTTAGGAGTGTTTCTTTGTCAGAGTAAAATAGGAATCTTACCCGTTTTTGGTCATTTTGACGGCATCTGATTTCATATCTAATTTTTGAAAATATAAGTTCAAACTTCCTGTAATTTGCTCCAGAATAGAGTTACCCAGGCATATTAATGATTGTTCAGTCTTAATTAGTGGTTTTGACCTGGTAAGAATGACATGCGTGATGTGTATTAGCTAAATTAGTGGGAAACTTATTTAAGATAGAAAACAAATTTAGCATGAGGATGAAGGTGTAAATTTGAAATTTGGAGATTTCAGATCTAAACAAATCCTGGCAAACTACCAGCAATGTGCCCAACTGAGTTAAAAAAACCTGACAACCTCATGGTACTGAACAGTGTTTCCATTAGGCTCCAGAACTCTGAGCCACAGAAGAATCTTTGTTTTCTTTTAGAAATAATAATTTACTTTGTAGATATTAACTAAAAGGTGAGCTTTTGAAGTCCAAAAATCATAAAGGAAAAGGAAAAGGAAAAAATGAAAAGGAAAATGAAAAGGAAGAAAAGGAACGAGCACATACAGTCTCAGAGTGTTTATGACAATCTCATGGTTGTCTCATCTGCTTTCTTATTCTTTTCTATCTTACAAATAGAACTTCTCCGCTTCGGGGATTGTTCCGGGAACTTGGAATTTGACTTGCAAAGTTTAATGGGTGCACCAAGCTGTACTCAAAATTATATTTTCCTGCCATGTGCCATACCAGATTTATCAAATGCAAGGGTGCAACTACAAAAGAGACAACAATAGCACCCTCTGTGCCTCACCTCCCCAGTATATATCTGTTAGCAGGCAGGATGCAAGCCCTAAAACATTTGCAAGTTTTGAGAGTTTCTTACCAGCAATTCTCCGAAGTCAACCATAAGAAAAATGTACGGGATAGGTTAAAATTGGCAAAACCTCAGTTTCAGTTTGGGATATTCAAGAGGACTTTGACATTTTTCCCAGTTTTTTTGTTTTGTTTTGTGGGGTTTTTTTGCTTGTTTGTTTTTGCTTGTTTTTAACAAGGTTGCTTCCCACCTCTTGCCTGCTTCAAACAGCAGTATGTTTCCTTTAGGCAGTTTTCTTCCCTTATGTGCTGTTTTTATTTCATAAACTAGTCCTCAGACTTGTCTTTCCAACTGCAGCCCCAGCAGACATCCTCTCTAATGCTCTAGTCTTAAAAAATTAATTTGAAGTAATAGACTAAAACAAGCTTGTTAAGGATGGTGTTAGCTGAGCCAATCACTAAAAGCTCTAGTTTTCAAAAACATATACACGTCTATATGTGTGTATGGCACAGGGACAATAGGAAAGTGACTTTTTCTGAACGTGCATGAAGCTTCACAGGCTATGGCAGACTCCAGAATGGACAACAATAATGTAACAGTACCCCGAATATCACCCAAACACTCCACAAACCGTCATTTTTTATGACAACCATTTGCAACAATAAAAGTGAATTCTCAATGTATGTGACAATGAGACAAAGGAAAACTCATATCATCAAGTGAAGGAAATTAAAAGGTGGGGGTAACAGCAACATTGCCAGTGAGGGCAGAACAGCTCTGGTGACTTCTCTAGATATGAATAAGACATGACCTTCTGGATCACAATCAAAAATAGCCCTAAATTTGTTCAAGCACCGAGAGTCATGGAATGATCTCTCAACTATTTCAGTCACATTGCCATTTGGCACTTGCTGCAGTTAAAGCACTTACCACAACACTTTCTTCTTAGCTTTTTTCAAACTTCTTCATTCTATGTTGGATTTCATTGGTTGTATCATTTCAGTCCCAGATGAGTTTTTCTTTCTGATACATAGTCTGAGAATTGACAGACTGAAATCGCACAACCAACCTCCTATATTCATCAGTAAAAAGTACTGCTTGGCAAGTGATGTCAAGATGTGATGTTTCCTATTTATCCTGACAAACTTGGAGTGTGGACTACAGAATTCAATGTTTTGTACAGTTAATGCAGAAGAAGGAAAGGGTTATAATGTTTCAATTTTTTTTTCAGTTACATGGTTTTTTGGGGGTTAAGTAGCTCTATCACAGCTTGAAAAATGAGTAGAAATTTCACTACAATTTTGCCCTGTCCTGATGTTTTCTGAATAATTTTATTATTTCAAATTCTTAGTTTTAATCTTCTACATTCCACAGGCTTTCTGTTTGATACTAAATAGCAGCACTAAAAGAAGTGGTGAGATGCTGATAGAGTGAGATGACAGATTTTTGTCATTCCTAACATGTTAGTCATTTGTTTGGTCTAGTATTTCTGCATAGGATATCAGTATGTTCAATGATTGTGGGTTTCTCACGTGATATAGCCTCCATCAGAAATCTCTATGTTTCATGCCATCACCAGCAATATCTGTGTTTTCTATCAAAAAAACAGGCATTCAAAATTAACCATAGCTATTTCATAACATTAACAGCCTTCTTTTTTATGGGGCAGAAAATGAATTATATATTTAGAACTACTCTGTATATTTACGGTTTGCACATAATTTTCACATTTTAAATATTTTTGAGCAACCTGAAAACTGGTTTTGTTTTCTCAGTGCTGCTGTGATTTATTCCTTAATTTTAAACTAAAATGGTCATTTCGACCCCTGTATACTCAGTGAAAAGATAAATATTTCCAAAGGACAGTACACTACACCTTCCTAAATAATGTTTTGCAGATGAGAGGAAGTGCTGTGTTCAGGTTCAGCTGGCTTAGAATGGAAAATTACTGTTTAGGCAGCTTGAGTTCCCCCAGATAGATAAGTCTGCAGCTGAACGCAGCATACCACAAGGCATCACATGTGGAAGACACTTTCCTGGTTCCTCATACCTTCCTACATTGGTAACATGGCAGGTATTGAGTTTGTCTTGACATTTAAACATGGAAATGAGGAAGGATGCTTTATTAGGTGTTTCACGTGTGTGTGTATACATATGCACAATATGTGTAAAATGAAAAAAAAAAAACCACCCAAACAACAAAACCCTGGGTGGTCTTCCTAAGACTATGTTTTTTACTTGAGACTGCTTAATCCCATTTTTAACATAAAACTGCACCTAGGAAAAGTTTTGAATTATTACAGTCACAAAATGGAGTGTTCCCAACTCTGCGTGTGCCTTAGTATGCTTGGGGTGCAGCACCCCCAAAAGGAGCAAAGTGGGCCCAGTGTGTGCCCTTACGCAGACATTCCGAGGGCATTTTCACAGACTTCATCTCACTTCTGCACACAAAACAGAGGGACTGTGCCCTTCACACGGGGAATGGCACAGACAATGCACTGCAACTTCGACACCAGCTGAGCTTTTTCACACAGCTTTTTCAAGCAGGTAACTGGCCACACTCAAGGCTTGTCCTGTGATATGGGTATTGCTGCCTGGATTTTAAAGGTGAAAACCCTGAGGCAGAGGAGTGATAAGCTGCTTGAAACAATGTGATGAGCTAGTGACAAAGCAGGTTTAGAAGGCCCATTCTTCAGTGCCTCAGCCCTCAAGATTGTGGCTTTCCTGGCTCCTACAAAGCCATGGTTTGTTAATTATGTTATTTTTGTCAAATCATGTTTATGGAAGCTAAAATATGGCTGCGTTACTACTATCATAATATATATATGAAAGCCTGAACACAAGGGAGCTAGTTCTACAGGCTATTTTGATTTCAGTGAAATAAAAACATTAATAAAATAATTTCAGGGCTGTATGAGAAATTCCTTTCATAGGAAGAAAAGGAACAAACCCAATAGTATCACATAGAAACACAATATTTTCTTTTTAGAAGAATGGTAATATTTCTCTGAAAGTAACACCTGATTAAGCAAACATTGAATAAGGTCCATTATGTCTGTTTGAAAAAGATATAAGTTGAGATATTTTAAGTTAATCAGATGGTAAAACTGCACTAAGTTCTTACCATTAAGCTACCTCACCTACATTGAATCCTGAATTCTCATTACAACTAATCATATTTGCATGCAAAGTAAAAATAATTCAGGTACTTGAAAATTGGGTATATTCTTCTCTCAATAACCAGGTACATCTCCTACTAGCAGTAATGGCAGTTAGATACAAAGTGGGAAATATATATACATATATACATATATACCTATATACATATATACATATCTCCCAGGTTGGCAGGTATAATTACTATATTTTTGAGAGGAAGAAACAGTAAAGACGCCTATATATTCCCAACACCAATTTCTCTTCACAGTGGAGGTTTTAGACAACGTATTTATTTATCTGCAATGGGCAGCACAGCTTTGCTGGGGATGAGATTTGTCTCATTTAACCTAAGCCACCAAAAGTTAGATTCTATATCTAAGCTAGCTGTCTAGAAATGCCTCTTTCTCTTCACCACCTTGGGAGCTGAGACAGTTGTTTTAGAAGGGGTTTAGTATCTCTCTCTCTCTTCAAAGCATCTTAAAATTTGAAATAAAAATTAGATGAAGTACCTGCTAGCCTAGATATCCTTTAAAAAATGTAACAGTTTTTACATAGGTGCATCTTCATGTGAAGTAATGGAAGTAAAGAACAGGGGCAGTCTCCAATTTCCAAGTGAAAATTAAGAATTTGTTTGTCTTTTTTTCTACTTATTTCACCCATTTCTGAAGACTGATAAAGGAGAGAAAGGTATATCACTTGGCAGAGTCAAAAGGTGAGATATATAGGAGTTATACATGTTTTTGCAGCTGTGGAATCTCATTCCCAAGGTTTTCCCTCACGTGGAGTTGGTCAAACAATTACTTGAAAATAGGATTTATTATTAGCCTCCTTTCTGGGAACCAAATGGTTTCAGTCACCTTACCTGGTATCAAAAGAAAGTCAGATACAACATTCTCAGCTCTTGTTTTCTTCATTTGTTGCATATGATTGGTCGGGGAAACTTCTCCTAAAGGAGGGATTCTTGAGGCTAACCATCAAATTTGTTGAATTTCAGATACACCATCTCAATTTAAAAATGAATTTACATTTCTACCTAATATATTTCTGATATTTTTCTTCTTGTTCCCCTCTAAAGTCTGAAGTTTGGTCCTTAAATGGGATACTTAATTTATCTGCTGAATGTATTTCATCATCTGCTTAAGACTTCCCAGTGTTTTTATTTGTTTATTTTCAGTGTTGATTTTCTCAGTTATATTTAGATTAGTGCAGGATTTATTTGAGCAGTTAATTTCAGCTGTCTCTGAAGAATTTATATGCACTTAATGATCTCAAGTTTAATATTTTTGGGAAACTTAAACTTGGCAAATGGGTTTTTAGTGGTTTCAGCAAGGCTACCACACCAAAACCCACCTTGGTCTTACAGGGTGTTTTCAGGGTGGAATTCAGAAGGGAGGTTGAGAAGACCAACTTTCAACTGCTGTAGTCCATCCTGCTGTAAACAAAGCTGCATGGTATAGTCTTACAAATTCTCTGGTGGAGTTGACATGTTTATTTTTTTGGCTAAAAGGAAACATTTTTACCACTGAAATGGAGCCTTCTTGTCCTGCAGCATGGCTGAAAAGAAAGCCAAGCTGGTTAAAACCAAAACAACACAATGAAACCAAACAGTGTGCAGCTGCCTCCTCAGGAATATCCCTGCAAGGCAGACAAATGGATACATTTATTTTCCCAGATTTATTTGCTAATGTAAACATCCCAGTGCAAGCATTAGCAGTTCAAATCATTATATAGTTCTGGGGCAGTCTTGTGAGGAGATTAATTTCATTAAAACAAATCAGTAATTTGAGATAGCACTAACTGTAGATATATTCTTGTTTCAATATAGTTCATTAAGCAGTGCCAAAGAAACCATTCTTCAGACAAATGCTCAATAGCTATGCATCACCTTTCTAGAGGGGTAAACTGGGCATAGTACATTAATAAAAGCTTGACTTTCTTGTAAGCTTGCATCTCTATTGACCAAATAAAACAGGTAGCACTTTTTTTTTATATTTTCAAAAGCTTTTGAAGTAGAAGATGAAATAATTGTATGCTACTTAGCAGGAGAAAGCACCATGTTTATCAGTTTAAAAAGAGGAAACAGGATAATTTCCTCTGCTATTAAACGCTCTAACTTGCATGTCCAGCTGGCACCAAGTAGCCTTAGTGGGACATGTCATATCCGACAGAGTCAGAGGCAGTGGCTGCATTGCTCAGCAGAGCATGGGCCAGAGCACCACCAAGGGCACAGCACATTTCCCACCTCCCTGCAGCCACCCTGGGCTGCCTGCTGCCCCTCTTCAGTCCTTACTACTCATGGTATTGGCTCTTTCAATGACCCCAGCCCAGCTTCGCTGCCCAAATTCAGCAAGGTGCTGTCACTGTAAGGTGCTGTGTGTGCAGGCTGGTGACTGGCACAACTGCACAAAGCCACTTCGCGCTGCAGGCAGGAGGGACGTGGCTTCTCTTTGTGGGGGGAGGTGGAATCAGGCTTTCTCTCCACAAGCACTGGAGCTCATGGAATGCCCATGCCACAGCCTGGGCTTGCGTCCATATGCTGTGGGCTTAAGCACAGACTCATTATAGTATAACTATAGCCAATGAAACCCAAGTCCCTCCAGAAAAGATGTTAGAGAGGCTTAAAAATCTCCATTTAAAACCACATCAGATTTTTAGTCATACCTTTTTAATGTACCATCCTTAAGCAATGGGATGCTGATGGGCAAGATGGTTTTGCCACTGCTGTGTGAGTGGGAAGGGCAGTTGAGACCACCAGTGAAATTTTGACAGTCCTTATTCCTCATACAAGCATGGCAGAGCACTTCGGCCATTGCCTCTAATTAGGTTCTGGTGCCTTAATGGGGACAGTCTTTGTGGGTAAATAAATGCTACCCTGAGATATCTTTAACTCTGCATTGTTTTCTCTACATAGGTGAGACACTGCCTATGCTTTACAATTTTTTTCATGATGTTTTATGGCTTGTAACACTGCAGTCTCTGAGATGTTGCATGGTACAACTTAAACTTCTGCCTTCTGTCCTGGGTGCAAAGCTACCTGCATTCCTCAGTGAGGATTTAAGCATGCAGACAGATAGAGGCATAGTTTTCTCTGACATGTGAACAACCAATTTTATTCTAAAATATATAGATAAGGAAAAAAACTTCTTGTGTGGCTTCTTTTCACAAATTAGACTGTTCATGTTGTGAATTTGTGAAATTTTACAGGGATTAAATTGTCCAGGAATTCAATATGGATAAACCCTTTGACTTACACCAGGAGTGTCAGATCTCAGTCTTTGTTCAAGTGGGTTTTGATAAATCTACTGCACAATTTTTGTGCTTCATTTCAAAGCCTTGCAGAATGTCTTACTCTGCCTAGATTAATAAGGTATAAACAATGTTTAAATAGATGGGCAAAAAAGCAAGCCGGTGACTAAAAACCAGGCTCCCAGCAGAAGGGTGAGGGAGAGCAGAAGTTTAGCCAGCTGTTTCCATGAAATGCAGAAAGGAGGCAGAATGCCACTTGACAATTTTTAATTCTTCTGGAAGGAACAGTTGGAGATCATATGCTCTCTAGCAGTTAGAATACCAAAATAAGTGCTCCTTTTGCCAGCAGCAGTAGGAAAACACGTTTTTGTCCCTTCTGTACTTTGTGCCATGTTTCCTAAAAATCACATACTGGTATCACAGCCATGTTCAACCTGTGAGAACATTTTATTGAGCTAAAATTTGATGGTACTGCTGTCTCATGGGACACGGTCTCCTTGTATCATTTAAAAATATAGGGAAAAAAAAGAAAGCTCCTCTCTTTTTATATGTCTGAAATCCTTTGGAGAAAACAGTTCTTCAGAAGTGCTTTTTTTGAGTCCTGAGGGTTAGTCATGTCTGGCAAGGATGGGGAACCAAATGTGGTGTTTTCATCGGTAAAAAGGAAATAGACTAGCTTGGGTTCTTGGAAGTTCCCAAGCATTCCCCCAGCAAATGACTGAGCTGGAGAGCCACAGAAATCCTCAGTGTGTGCCACCAGAGCTGGAAAGCTGGAAACTTCGTCACAGCTTCCTTTGTTGTATGTTAGTCATATAAGACACATCATACCAGAGCAGGGAAGTGGTATTTCTCCGTTGCCCTTAATAATCTGTCACCTGTGACTAGGACCAAAACCCTAGCTCTGGAGAAGTCTTTCCTACTTTTTTTAAAGAGAGAAAAGGCAAGTGAGCTGAGGATAGAGATAGAAACAGTGCCTTGATTTTCAGGAACCACATCATACTTTTTCATCACTGTCTCCTGGGTCTGTGTTATTACAGTAAACAGTGGTTTGCTATATGAACACTTCCTGAAATCCCTCTGCTTTTTCAGACCTACCTCATTCTGTTTCAGTGGGGACAGTAAATTGCAGACTACCTAAAGGAAAAACAAGTAAAATTATATGCTCTCTGATTATGGAAAATCAGAAACAAGGACATTTTTGGCAACATTAATCGAAGAGTGCTGTGACATATCTTTTTGTTCATTCAGAGGCTGACTTCATCCTCTGACTCATGCCTTGATTGCTGCTAGCAATTGCTGAATCCCATTTAGCACTCGGGGTATTAGCTAAGGCAGAGATGCATTGTAAGCATTACAGAGTGCTGCTTAGGTGGGCCAGCTGATTCAGCCTAGAAGACCACGTGGGAGCATGGCAAATCTTCTATCATAAAGAGAACTTGCCTAGTCTAAAAATTGATCTCAGAAAATGTAGACATTCTCAAAGTCATTATACAGCAGAAAATCAGCGGGGTGGAAGGAGTTCTGGAAGGTTTTTACTAAGTTGTCTGCTAACGAGCGTCATTTTCCACCACCGCTGGTGAATGTTGGTATGAAAAGTATTTTCTTTCAAAAGATTCTTGCCATCAGGTAATGTTTTCTTTAGGCTTCCAACCATCTGCTTCTTCTTGACATTCCTTATAAGATGTTATTTCAGGGTTAACAACAAAGAACAACTTCTAACTTAAACCATCTGTGGAAATGGACACAGTCTGCAAATACTGCATGATACACAATGGCTGATTTGTACCACCTAAATAAAAGTCACTTGTTTTAGTGCTTTGAGTCACAATATGAATTGTCCTGGTTCCCTATCCAGCAGATTGCTAAATGATGCTAATAGTATATGGCCTATTTGATACTACCACATTTAACTGTAAATGGATAAAAAGTGAGCATTTACTGTTTTGAAATCCATACTCTGGGGGGGTTTTTTGTTTGTTGTTGTTGTTCTTGTTGTTCTTGTTGTTGTTGTCACTATTCCACAAACTAAAGAATTAAAGAAACCATCTCCTTTCATACAGAAACTCCCCTAATTCTCACAACCCTCCCACCACTGCCTCCACTTTTTCCTAATTTTCCTGCCATAATCCTAGGCCAATTACCTCAAATGGCCACATTAGTTCCTTGAATAAGTCTTTTCTTTATTAAGCAGCTTTTGACAGAATGAGAAAAAAAGCAATATTGAGGAATGTCACTATAACAATGTAGATTGTATGCCTGCATTTTTTATTAATAAGGTTAGACTCTCTGAGGGACTAAGTTACATTGTTTTATGAGATTAAATTATTAGACCTGGAACTGAGAAGAGCCTTGTCCTATTGTTGAAGAGGCTGCTGGGGAGCATGGAACTGCAGGGAGCATTGGCGAGTCATGGTGAGATCTTATTTCTCCATAGAGAACTAATATCCCAGCTGCTCCAAATGCACCTGAATGGGTACTAGAGAGCTGAGGAAGCTAACTTGCAGCAGATGGGACCAGACCAAATGGTCAGTGAAATGAGCACATTCAACTAATGCACTAACCATCTCTAAACTGTTCTCCATCAATAATTTAGGGCCTTATGTCATAGTTTGTTAAAAATTATCTTTGATTAGTTATGTTATTAATACAATATGCACATTACAATAGTGTCACATTTTCTATCCATCAGAGTCAGAATAAGTCAATATGAGTGCATCAATAATTTATATTGGGTATACTAGTCAATTTTCTGCATGCAATAACATTGCCTGCTGGCAATTACTGAATGCAACTGGTGATTTTACCTCTATATTTTTAATTAAATCATATTCATTTTCCAAAATATGTGCAATACTGGATTATTTGGTGGTTGATGTTGATTTTTAACAGCAGAAATGGGGTTTTTTTTAATGGGGCTCAAAGCAAAATGAAAGAGAACGTGCATTTTAGAAATAAAAGCAGACTATTCATGACTTCCTGCATTTTGCTTCCATAAGATCTAGCAAGGAGCAAACCCCTCTCTTGGTTTTTCTGGTACAAGTGTAAACAGAATACAATATCCTTCATTTAAATGCATTTGCAGTATCACAGAACCAAATCTGAACCCCTGGTTTGTGACCCTTACATATTTAGTTTCAGGTAAAATAGAAGCCCACTGAAAACTTTATTTGCATGATAGCCTCAGGATAAAAAATTAGTTACAACTTCTTTAGGATTTCTAAATATCCTTTTTGGGGTTTTGGGTTTTTTTCATCAGTAAGGAAGTATCCGTGAAAATCTACCTTTAAGGAATTAGCCTGCTCAACTGGAAAGGTCAAGTCACTCTATAAGTCTGTATTGCAATGTGCAGTGTAAAGATGTTTATTCTGCTCCATCTAGAACTGAGAGTACTGCTGTCTGTGTCAATGCTTGGATAATCTAAGACTTATCATTTTTAAAACAAATACTCTTTACTTGTGATTCAACAAGTTGTGGAAACCTGTTCTGGAAGGCGGGTTGTGTATGTTGACAACCTCAGGCATTTTGTCTTCGTGACGCTTTTTCCTTAGTTTTGGATGCTTCTGTAAGGCTTTCCCCTTTTCCCACTCACTGAGACTTTGACTTTTGGAAACTAGGAGCACTTTCCATGGATTATAGAAAGTGGGAAGATACTTGTGTGGTTCCATGTATTCCATACGAATTGTGCAGTTCAGTAAAATAGAAATCTGCCAGAACCAAATTATTTCCTCTGCTTTTCCTTTTACTGAAGAAGGCAAGGAACAGATTGTAGAGGCAGAAGACACAAAGTCTAGCAGAATGGCTGCAAATCAGCAGGTTTGCCTGGTGGCATTACTCATGGAGAATTAAGAATTCTCTCTTGTAAGGCAATGAAAGAGTCTTCAGTAGCAAGTCCCCTGGGCATACACAACAGATAGCAAAAATACGAGTACTACCTGCTCTGCTAGTTTTATCTTTAAAATAGAAATATAGACTCAGTTATTGTTTTTCTTTACCAAAGGAAAACAGGTACAGATGAAGGGAAAAAAAGAGGAAGGAGTCAACACTATTCTCTTAAATGAGATAAGTTAAATTTACTGAAGAACTCTGTAGGGTTAGCTACTGAAACTAGTTTCTGGTCATTTCTCTCTCAATATACCTCTGCAGCTGGTAGCTCAGCGTCTCAATCCTTACCTCTATCATAGGCACAGTTGAGGAAATAATTTAAACTTTTTATTGAATTAAGAAGATTTTTCAAATGTAACAGAAATGCTGTGGCAGTCACAGCCTATACCCCAGTGATAAGGGATCTACATGTCTCTGCAGTAGCTCTGAGCTGCCTCCAGATCCACTCCTATTACAGCTGCCTTCTGCTGTTGGTGCATTAGACATGCTTGAAGTGGGGTTAAGGTGCTTGGCCCCCATTGCTTTCCACCTGCTCCCTGAACAGTTTGTTTTCATACCATCAGCCCTATGCTTGCTGCTCTTGTTCTGCTCTTTTCACTCTGAATGGTCTTCTTCCTCACAGTCACAAAACATGACAGAGTTCAGGATACCAGCTGACACTTGCATGCCATGGAGCCTTGGTAACTCAACTTAAGGAGCTTGTTCTTGCTCTCTCTTTTACTGCTGGGATATGAAGCTTCCCAGAAGTCATCTCCTTTGTCTTTCTTGTGTCAGGTGTGACCTGAATTTCATACAAGCCTCAGTAACCTGGTTTATGTGTTAGAATTCCCCAACTTAGGAGGATTGCATCAATAGCATATGCTATCATCATCATGTCCATCAAAAGCAACATGTATTTCCCTATAAAGGTAGACAAGTGTTATGCAGCAAAGATGTGCAGTGCAGCACCTCTCTGAAAGCTGGAGCCCCTTAGTCCCATGCTGATTGCTCTGACTACTTCATTTTGCTTATACCAGGATCATCCTGTAAATGAGTTGGAGGCCTTGTGGCATGAACACCAAGAAAGAGAAATGGACTGTTAGTCTCTATATCAGACTAGTAGCATACACCATACAAAACTTCCATTTTTGCAGACAAACATACTGCTTAAAAATATTTAAGCAGTTTTTAAAGCTTTCTGACAGTCAATTTTCATTTCCTTGGATTACAAATGCAAAAATGAAAGAAAGCAGAAATTACCCCTCGAATAAATGCTGAAGTTTAAGGATTTTTAAAACTCTTAATTATAGCAAAGCTATTGTCATTTAGAAAGTAAAAAGAGAAAGCTGAATCCAAAAAATGGTTCCAGATCTAATTTCTGTAATAAAAAATTTGACATCATCATCCTGTTCTAGTCATCATCATGAAAAGCCACTTAAATTGCAGAAAAATATCCACTCAGGTTCAAATTTTGGCTACATAACAGAGTATTCCTGTTCTTCTGTTCATCTCTATCGATCACCAGACAACCTGAGACCAGTCTTTCCAAGGCACAGTATGAGTATCTTGAACACAGTGGAACAGTGACCTTGGTCACAAACTCAGGATAGGGGCACATGTTCAGAAGCCCACTCTGAAACTTGCACCACAGGGAAGAAAAAAAGACCTATGAAGAAAGTAAATTATCTAAAGCAGAAGTCTGTACCACTCCAATGCCCCTATAAAAGCAGATGGCTTCATTGTTAGAAGTAGATGCCAGTTGTATTAATAACCTCAGAATTAACCTAGTTAATTTATGATTACAGAATCAAGAGTTCTCATAGTGAAGAAAAATTAGGTCTTCAGTTGAACACAGCCATTTCTGTTCTCTCTGCTTATCTGCAGAGCATACAATACCAGTTCTGGATCTTAATCAACAAGTATCAGACATTGTTATTTCATCAGGATTTTACATTTAACGAACTGTGCAAAGCTGGACAACCACAGAGATAACTGTACTGAAAATACATTCTTAAAATAACTCCTCTGCATATATTATAAAAGATCATAGGGAGTATCAGAATATTTTAAAATACTTGGTTAAGTGATCTCAATTCATAAGCATACTATTCCTCTCTTCCACAATGATGCTTCCTCTAAACATCTGCTGGTATGAACTACACTATAAAGAGGAGCTATCAACAGAAGGGAATTTTAATAAACACTGTTCTTTGTTCCCTGTATTTTAATGACTGATATAATTAGAATGAAGGTTAAGGGAATATTTGTTTTCCTTCCCCTCAGGGCTACTTTGAAACAGTTTGACTTGCAAACAGCATTTCAAACTCTTGCAGCTATAATGCTTAAGCATTCTGGTGTTGTACAAGGGAGAAAAAAAAAAAGAAATGCTTACACAGCAAGAGCATCACCCAAACTCTGAATATAGCAGAGGAATACATGGAAATCAGCAGTCCCACACTTTGTTGACACAATATCCCCTACAGATCCAACATTGTAAATCTCCCTTCCATAATACAGACAATGATACATGTTCCAGAAATATCTTGATGCTTGGTAGCTCAGGTTTTCCAGGAATTTCATAGTTAGAGATGAGCTGTGTGTCAATACTCATATTCACTTATATCAGTAATTAAAATATGATAGTTCACCCAACAGCTTAAAGTAGACATCATCTTCCACTAATTCAGACAAACTGACATCAGAAAAAGTGAAAATATTTTTTTCTAGACTTCACTACAAACAGGTCAGAGACTGCACATTCCTTCACAACAGCCATCATCATGATAGAATCAACTCTTAATATAAGCTTGATCCACAACAAGTGTGGATTCACAACTACCTGTCAAATTAGTCAGAATACAGATTTCATTCTGTCCATATATTTTATGAAGGTCTGTGGCAACTGGGGGAGGCTAGATGATGCTTGATTTAGCAAGCTGCATGCATAGACAGTACTTGATCTGTCCTGCTGTACAAAGACAACTCTCAAAAAATTTTTGGAGATTTTGAACTGGTTGAATCAGTTCATACTAAGTCAGCACTTCTAAAGTTATAGAGTACTCAGAGTTTGTGTTCAGTCAAGACCCAAATCTTTAGGCACTCCGAAAGCTGTGAATCACCATCAGTCCATATAGATTCTGGGACTGGATCCAGCACCATACCTAACTTTTGGGTACCTGGCCTGCAGATTCAGAAGTCTAAGTTTTTCTCTTTTCTGGCTGAAATCTTCATCATGAAGATATGGAGATCTTCACACTTTTCTAAATGTTTTGGAGGTAGAGCTATCATTTGGCCCTACCAAGTATTTATACTGAGGTATATCCAAAAACTGCCTGTTCGTATGGAGGTTAATAACAGTGTCTAAGTCCAAACCTTTCAAGAACCCTTAGATGGATCTTGCATGCCAGATAGAGTTACTGTGGGCAGAGAAGAGCAGACGTTTCTGGAGTGGATGGTGCAAGCAAAATCTAACGGTAGTTGTTAGACAGTTAGTCAGTAAGATTATCAGGGAGGAAAATACCCCTGTAAACTGAGGGGTAATTTTGAGAACCAGATCCACTATAAAGCAGCTTGAATCAGCTGGCCAAGATGCACAACAAATAAATACTTTTCCAAGGCTTTACAATTACCATAGGCCAAATAACACAGCCGGACAGAAGCACAGAAACACAGCTTGCAGCACTGGGAACAAAAGTAGCAGGATACTCTGCCCTAGAATGTGGTCAAGCAACTCAGACACTGTCCTATTTGCAGAGCTCTCAGTGGTGGGCTGAGAGGGCTGACACATGCTGGTTTTGGTGTTGAGTTATGCTAAAACCAGTCTGGCTACCTAACCCCGAATTAACATCCTGGAAGTGAGGCAAAGATTTGGCAGATAAGCTGCTAAACTGACCTGGAGACACGAGTGGCAGGCAACCATTTTACACTGTACAAGTCCAGTCTAATTTCATACAGCTAGGTTCTTCTAAGGTATTTCCCCTTGGAGTGTGTGGGGATTCCTTCCTTGGGTAGGGGATACCCCACAAGTATACTCCTCGAGGTTAAGAAAAAGATCTGCCCACCAGCATTGGCATGGTGAGTTATATCAATCTCTACTTAAAAATGGTTTCTTTTTGCTAGCTTCAACATAATTGCTGTGATACAGTGCAATATGATATCCTATATACTGTACACTACTAGTAATTTTAGGTTTTATACTGTGTAGTAAATAATCCTGATTAAGATATTCTGTCTAATCATTTGCCATAATAAATAATTCATTTTCTATAAATACATATGATTTGCCATCTTTAATCCTGCAGGACACGGTTAATTAAACACTCGGCAAAGTTTGGGGCTAAGATTGGATCCAGCTGTCCCCAGGCTCCTCTCTGAGAAGGAATTTAGAAAAGAAGGGTGTCCACTCTGCACCTCATGGCTCAATGGCTGGGCTTCTCTAATAAACTTTGTCTGAAGCTCCCACTCCCACCTGCGACAAGAAATCAACTTATTGTAGTTGTTATAAAGGAGGTGACAGGCTCCCACATCCAGTAAAAAGGAGGCAAGGATTTGGGACCATGAGTATATCATATTCACTACAGAAGGCTGGAGATGTAGGGGTGGGAATGCTGAGTTATAAATACAGGAGAGCAGGTGATGCCAGAAAGAATGTTGCTAACATTCTTCTTCACATACTAGGAATTTTGAGTAATCTGATAATTGAACTGAATATAGTTGACTCCTTCTCATCCACACTGAAGGATCAAGCCCAGTGCCTTGCACTGGTGGTTGGCTGCTCCAGACGAAAAACTAAATGTATAGTATATGTAACCCTATACAGATCATTATAGAACATTTTCTTGACCACACCATCTTGATTCAAGTTGTCAGAGTTCCACTGCCTAGACTTAGTTCTATGAAATTATACTCATGAGATGAAAAGACGTTTTTGTTGTTGTTACTATACTTAATCTGTAGAAATAAGAATCATCATTTGTTAGCTCAGTCCTGGGTTTTGGTCATCACCATAGTCAGGCAGTACTGTACTTTACCTTATGCACAGGACACAAACAAAAAGGGTACAAAGACACCAAAAAAAAAGCAGATACTAACAATCACTTTTGCAAGGAAAAGAAAAAAAGCAGTCCTAGGATTTTAGTGGCTTATATTACTACAATATTACATAAGATAACCAGGAACCCTCTAACTTTTGCAGACATATCCAATTTTTGCTATCTGATACACACCTGTAAGGTGAATTTTAACTAAATATCAAGAAAGAAACAGGTATAGAGATGACCCAGTGGGTTTTTTTACTGAGATAGTATTGGATGCATCAATGCCAAATGTGAATTGCTTTTGTTTCTATTTGGTACAGAAAATGTTGTTCATGAAAAGGCTTGGTATGAACACTCCTAATCTAAAGTAATGTCCTTCATGTATAATACACATTTATATTTGAGTTTTGGGGGGAGGAACAACATTTATTACTGAGAAGTATAGAACAGCATGTACAAGTTGCTTCATAAAGGTGCTCTGACCCTGCTAAATCAGAACCTTCACTAGTAACAGTACAAATCTGATGGTTTTCCCGCTTGTTTTTAACAGAAATACTTCAGCTTCCACCTCACTATCCATTTTAATCCATTTTTCTTTCCTATTTAAGCAATCTATAGATATGGTTTATGTTTTTGATGAGATACAAATTATTAGCATCAAAAATACAATTAAAAGTTGCTCCCTGATGTCAAGACTAAAGTGGCTGCAGTCTGAAATAAGCAGAATTAACTCCAAAACAGCATCAAGGAAATGGCAACTTTTGTCAACCTTTCCCTGTGGCTGAATCTGCTGGAGCACCACTGAGATTAGAGTCTGGGGCCACCTCACACCCCAACTCTGGTCACAGTCCCAGGGTGAAACTCTGGTACGCAGCACACAGCCGCACTCACTTGGGGAAAGTGGGTTGTGATAAATAAGTAAATAATAATAAACAATAGTGGCAATGCCAGGAGGAGCTCCAAAGAAACAGCATCCCCATGTTCAGCTGCCAGCTGCACAAGACTCATGTGCTTGAGCCTTTGTGGCAAGAGGTCTTTTCCTTCCAGCAGATGGTTGTTGCTCGGGTCAAACCTTGTCATGGTGCCTGTGCTGCAAAGTCCCTTCAAATTTACAGGAAATTAACAAAACTAGACATAAACATAAGAGAATTAAATGACTGAGTTTAACTTCCTGGGTTTAGATTGCACTTTCCCTCCTGGCACAGATTTCACTGTTTCTTCTCTGGGAACAAAGGCTGCATTTTGCGGGATCCTTTCTTTTCCAATCTGCCTGAATCCTTTGCAAAGCAAGCCTTCCAGAAACACGAAGGCTTCTCTGTCTTCACCCCATCCTGCTCATGATCACGATTTCCTTGGTCCTACAAAAATCTGGCCAAAATTCTATGCAGGAACAAACCTGAACTTCAATCATTCCTAACTTTTAGAGATTACATTACATCAATGAATCCCCACTGAAATATTAATGGTAGTGGTAATTTGTCAGTAAATGTTACTAAAAGCATGAAAAGGCTGGCAATACCTTCCAGGCAAGATCCCATCAGTAATACCAACTGATTATTGCTATAACCAATGCTGGTACAGTCTCCTGGACTTATTAATATATAATGCTTCCATTCAGATTTAGATTAATATTTCTACAGAATGATTTCATGGGACACTTTAAATTGTGTGAATCACAGATGCTGTTACATTTATAAGAGCTCCAAGCATGGCTGGGGTAAGGACAATTTCCAGCCATCATCTTTAAAAAAGAGTTTCAGCAATTCATCCAACGTTTGAAATTGGTTACACACAAATAAAACTTTATCTCAGGCCAGTGATAGTTTGACCCTACTTAATAACAATTTTAAACTCTTTTCACATAGCTGTGATAAGAAAACATAATTTTGCAAGAACATGATGATCTACCCAGCTTATGTTCTGAAGGGTGTTTGGTAAACACAGCCTCCTACTTTAGATATTTTTTTTCTCCTCCTACAGAGTGGCCTGAAAGGGAAATTCCAAAAGTTGCACAAGAGAAGTTATCACTGCATCACCATAATGTAGCAGTGTGACCTCAAAAAAATGCAGTCCCATTTTTAATGTTTTGTTGTTTGGAGTTTTTTATATGGAAGGCTGTATTTGGAATATTCCATTCTTTTTGGTTATTGTTGGAGACAATCTGCTAGCCACAATTTCACCTGGTGCAAACTTGCATCATTCTCCTAGGACTGATTCAGCTTCTCTGGTTTGTAGTGTCTGGAAATCTGGGGGACTTTCTCCATTATTCCATCCGGATTCTCCAAAGTGTTCTGCAGGGCTGCTCCCTCAGGGGACTTCTGTGTGTTTGTGACCCCTGGTGACACGCAGCTGCCTGGGTGTGCAGCTGGTCCCTGGGGGTCTCCCCAGCCCTCCCAGTTCAGCTGAGCTTGGAAGCACTGCTTGGGTGGTGTCCAGCTCAGAGGTTTTCTTTGCACTTTGCCTTAAAACAGCTCAGTTTCTGCTATTATTTATGCTGTAGCATCTTCCCTCATATACCTCAGGCTACTGGCATGAAGAAGCATCACTTAAAAAGTAATTTAGCAAATAAGTATACTTTCCCTAGGGTGCAAATAAGAGGAAAAGTTGTAGTAAATAGCTAATGTAAGCAAAAGGTGCCTTGGGGGAACCCTAAGAATCAGTTCTTTGAAACCAGCAATAACTTCTGGTGCTATTGGTCCTGAGGCAGCAGCAGTCAACATTGTTTAAAAAAGCTCCCTTATGGTGTACTCATTAATTAACTGCACTGTTTGTTGATTCTAGATTGATTCAGTTTGTTCTCAGGAGAGCATTTTTGGAAACTCAGTAATGCCTTGATGCAGAATTTCATCTTCAGGCCCTAAATTCCCAGGATGCTGCTTTACTGGGACATATAGGAGATGAAGTAAAAAGGAGAATTTGTTAGACAAAAATGATAATAAAAATATTTTAAATTCAGATGTAATTTTTGAAGATTTTCCCCACAGAGCTAAAAAATTACCTGCAGCAAAGTTTGACTGACAAGCAGGCTTTATCAAACAGAGAATAAGACAAATGGAATGCAAAACAGAGAGGAAGGTATTTGCTCCTAATTACTCGAGAAAGCATTTTAATTAAGTTGTTTGCCAATTATTGCCTCATTTTTAACATTCCATAAATATTTAAACACATTTCATAAACTTTTCTTCACAAGGAAACACTTGCAAATATTGTTAAAGAGATTCTTAGGGCTCTCAATGCAATACACTTTAAAATTTAAGCTTTATTTGCTCTTCTTGTGAAAAAATAAGCAAGTAGAAAAATATGTCATTTCATATCAGAAATGGCATATCTATTTGTCTATATCAAGTCTATATCAAGAAGATATTTAAAATATCTTTATGTGAGGACTCCCTTCTATTACATGAATGAGAAACTGGGAAACATTATTGAACTTGAACTTGAAACAGGCCAGTGAAATGCAAAAGCAGATAAATGCAGATACCTCTCTTTTTCCATACTCCTTCAAACTGATCACTCAGAGCTATTTATAGCCAGTCCTGCTGCTTAAAAGTATTTCCATTCAAGAAAAGTTAATTAAGAAAAAATAATAAGCAAGTGGCAAGGAGAGAAAATGGAATGGTCTCAGTAATGCTGAGGCTTGATTCAGCCTTCATCTTAACACACACACAGCTCTACCCTTCATCCACAGAGATTTGCTCAAGCTACAAGCTTGAACCTTGTCTCCCTGGCCTCGTTAGAGCAGAAGCCTCTACTCCTACACTCATGTGCACCGAGAGTGGAAATAAAAGTGTCAAGGCTTTTTTTTTTTTTTTTCGGTGTACGGAAAACAAATGCCTCTTTCTCCTCATATTTTAAAGGCTTCCTGTTTTTATGGAGCAGCTGACTCTATTTTAAACTTCACACAGGCACTTTATCTGTTTGTTTACTCATTCATTTGTTCTCCCCAGAACTTTCCTTACTCGTCCAAGGTTTGTTTGCTTAAATAACCACGACTTCCCTTATCTCAGAGCTTAACTTTGAAACCAGCTCCTGCCCCACCCCCTTTGCTGTCATTAGTAATTTGTGCCCGGATGCAGGCTCTGCCTCATGATCCAGCCTGGTCTAAAACACCAGGGATCAGGATCGAGAGGGACACAGGTAGTTGGATAGGATGAGATTGAAGGGGAGGAGAATGACGCAGCTGGGAAGTCTATCTTTGCGTGGATTCATCTCAAGGGTTTTCCCAGCCCTCCAGCACTCACTGGGTCACTTCTTGCAGAGTGGGTCCCTGGTGGCTCCCTGCCATCCAGAGCTGTTGTTCAATCTGTTTGCTCAACAGCAGCAAACTCTGACCCCAGAGCAGGAGGGGGCCAGATATGGAAGGAGGCACTGCAAGTGTCGTCTCTCTCTCACTGCATGGAGGATCTGCAGCTCCCCAGCCGTGACTGTGTAATGGACAGTACAGACTGTCACTGTTTCTTCAGTGGTGCTTAACTTACAGTTTTCTTCCTCAAGACTTGATAATTTATAGCCATAATCAAATTAGAGCACAGTGAAGCTGGCTTGTTCCACTGCACTCAGGTTTTTCTCAGTCTGCACATCGGTATGTTGGAATGACAGCCTGGAAATGATGTTTCCTTGAATGTCTCAGCCAAATTTATAACTAGCTCTCTCTCCCTGCCTATTTGTCTCCTCCAGTTCCTTACTCAGACTTGGGGCAATTTATACCTGCAATGAAGCAGCCCTCAGCTGTTCCTGGAGAGAGCCAAGTTACAATGTCAGAATAAAGATAAGTTTGCAAAACAGAGTAATAAGTTATTAATTAGTTCAGAGGGAAACTTTTGCAACCCATACTCTCAAAGTCACAAGGGAGTCAAGCAAAAATTTCCAACTAAAATTATTTATTCAGAAAATGCCTTTAAAAAGAAACAAACATTACTGCTCATTCAAACCGTTCCTATTACAAGAAAGGAAGATCTCAAAGGAAATTTTCCCTAGCAGGGGGCGTTCTTTGTAACTTAGTCACCACATAAAATCCAGGAAACACATTACATGAAATATTTTTTCTTTTTTCGCTACTGATTTTCAGAAACAAGACAAAGAAAGAGGTGACAAGCCCCTGAGAAAGAAGGGAAAAAAAAAATCAAACAAAGTTGTAAACAGCCAAAAATGGAAGAGGAGACCTTTTAACAGGTAAATAGGATAAAGGACAAAGAGTGTTTGAATGAAGGTTAGCGCAAGGGAGTCCTGAGGCTGACTGAGGCTCCTGGGTCCTGCCATGCTATGAATATTAAGCAATAGCTTATCTTTTCCTCTGTCTTGCAACACACAACTCCTCTCAGAGCCCTTGCCAGTGGAGATGCTTGTTCATCATTGAAGGCTCTTGTTCACACTTAGAGTCCAGAGAAGGCACATACCAAAATAAGAAGCGCTCCCTTTTTTTGCTGCATGACTCCTAGTGGGGTGTTACCCCCACAGAAATCAGCAGCTTCTGTCCAAATTGTCCTCAGAAAGGGACACAGATGGTATCGACAAAGGCCCTGTGGCCATGCTGAACAGAACACCTCATTCCAGAGCAGCACGACCTCCCTGATCAGGGAACATTTTAACTCTGCTCTTTAGAGCTCTGAGACCAAGAGCTGCAGGACTTCACCTACACTTTCTAACATTTCAGTGCTGAACTTAGCCAGAAAATTATGTTCTCATCTAGCTACTCACAGAGAAAATATACTAGCTGAAGGGCAGAAGCTCACAGTAACTGATAACCTTGATATTTCACTGGGTATGCGATTCCTGCAGCTCCGAAGTCTTTGGGAGGAACTTGGTAAGGCTGGGGAGATGGGGGAGAAGGAACTGTGCTTGATCTCAAAAGTATGCCTCCCCTTTGAAGACAACTAGAAATAGTAGAAATACGTAATAATACAGCATTCACAATTTTTTCTTTTACCAGTGTCACGTGGAGAAGCCAGATGCTGCCAGGTGTACTGCAGAGCAGGGACTGCCCGTACTTGGTGTGTTTGGGGCAATCCAGCTTTTCTTCCATTTGCTGGTTTGAACCGCAGCTCCAAGCAATGAGCAGTCTCAAGTGAGAGGGAAGCATGGGGACATCGGTATCTGTGTATCAAGCACAGATTTACCACGAGGCAGAGAAACAGGTTTTAGTGTCAGGCAATGCCTGTCTGAAGTCTTTCCTTCTCCTGCAAGAGCTGCATGAAAGAGACAAGTGCTTTGCTTAAGGACTTGTTTTTCTGAGTCTGGATTTTTCTCATGGCAATAAGCCAAGACTTCAGGTTTGGAGGGCTGGTTTTACATGGTCCTTTGAGCAGAATGAAGAAAGTCACACACAATCAGTTTGCAAGGTTTTGATAAGATACGTAGGAAGAACATTTCCTTTCTGTCACACACTGTGCTCATGTATGTTAGTTTTTTTAAACTTCATTCTACCGTTTGCTGAAATTCAACAAAATTCAAGGGTTTAAGGAAAGAAAATTGCTGTGTGTCCTTGTTAGCAAAGCTAACCCAATAATCAGTTTCACAGAACCACGGAATATTCTGAGTTGATGGCGAAAGAACAGCACGGGAGCAAACCAGAGATCTTTGGCACCTCTCACACATTTGTTACCTTTGCCTGCATTAAGGAAGACAACTATGGGAATCTGGAGTAACTCCAAACATTTGCCAGCTGGTTTTGAATGTTCTCAGCTGTGTGTGCTGTTGGATAATCTTAGACTTATTTTGTGCTGTTTGTTGCTGCCAGATAGTGTTACTGTTTAATGACAGTGTTAGAGGAGGCAAAAGTAGGTCCAGCTTCTGAGCTAGAAATAATCCAACATAGCTCTGGCTGAAAGTTAATGCAGTCTGAAAAGAGAAAAAAAAAATCCTCCAGTGCATTCATTTGGCTGGTCCTCCTAATACTTGTGGGAAAACTAAACAATTTTCAAACCTTTAGTTTTGGTTTTCTTCTCTGCCTTTATTAAGGCCAGTACTTTTCTCTCATGTGAAAAAATTCAAGAAAGCCCTTGCAGAATTTCTGTCAGATCAGTCTGCTCACCAGGAGAATTTTCTTGGTTACTTCAAAGACTCACAGACTCACAGAATGGTTGAGGTTGGAAGCGGCTTCTGGAAGTCATCTGGTTAAGCCTCCCTCCCTTAACCTTGCAGCAAATTTTAATGATTTTCCATCCAGATTCATGGAAATTTTCTGATTTACTCACAGATCCAAACAGAAACTTAATAGGCAGTCAAATACTCCTGCCTTTTGAACACTTACCTAGCAGTTCAACGACCCACTATTATCCTCTCTTAAAAATAAGATGCTCCATCTTGACCCCTAAAGTCACAGTCATCTTCTTCCCAGCACAAGGCCTAATTAAAGACACAAGTAGTCTGATGGAAATTTTGCCAAGCTCTGTGAAAACTGCATCAGGATTTGCTTATAAAAGGCAATATTTTTATTCAGTGAATTAATTCAAAACAGATTAAACTCTCAGTTAAAAATACTATGGGTCTGTTCAAAAACATATGCTTTGGTATTTTATCTGCTTTTATTTTAAAAAAATCTCCTGGTCAGGTTTTTTTTTTAATCTCTCCTTGAAATTCTCCTCACACTTTCAGCCATCATTTTTCTTTGCCTTATAGAAATGTTCCACTCTCTTATTTTAAATAGAGAAAGTAATCAATAATTTGGATATTATTAACCTGTTCACACCTCTTCAGTCAGTCTGATATGTGGGAAAATTTATGCCACCAAAATCTGTAGTTAGCTGCCAATAATTAACTCACATTTCTAGAAGTGTCTAATAAATCAGCTATGTTTTTTCTCTAGGAGTCCAGAATTAAAAGTGTGGTGAGAATACTGTTCTTGCAGACTCAGTTCTTCTAAACCTAAAACTTGTGGACTTTTCTGGACAGCTAGATTCTATCAGTAAATAAAAATATGTCACTCTCTTCTTCCCAGAAAAGAAACATTTCATCCCAAATCTCAGCTGTTTTTGGAATGTTGGAATGTTTCTTTTTGTTCCTTGGAAACACATAAATAAACAAATATTAAGTGCATACACATTTCAAAAGCCTTTTTGACTACAAATACATGATAAACTAAAAAAAAAGTTCCAACACGTGGTTCTGAAAATATTTGTATCTTTTGAAACTATAAGTACTATTCACACTGAATTGAGATCCTGTGACTCTGTTGGATTTGGACTGTGCCTGTTATTTCGTGAAGGGGTGTGGGAGACCCCCAGAGCCAGCCTGGACTCAACAAGCCTCTGCCCAGCCTGTGACACCCAGGCAGTTTTCCCAGAGCGAGCTGGCTCTGTCTGGGTGAGATTCAGGGGGTTTCATCTTCTCTACCTTGTCATCCCAGAGCCTCTTTCCACATACACATCACACCCCCACCACCACCCCCAAAGGCTACCTGTGTACAGAGACTGGACAAAATACACAGCGTGCTTCAGAGCACCTCCGCTGCCCATCGGAGCAGGACCCTGGTGTAGGCATACACCCACGCATCGGTTTACAGGCAGCCTAAGCAGGGTTTCCATGGGCCGGATTAACTCTCATGGCCACATGATTGAGATTACATGGACGGGAGGGCCACAGAGGTGATTAGGGGTCTGGAGCATCTCTCTTGTGAGGAAAGACTGAGAAAGAAGGCCTTGTTTAGTCTAGAGAGGAGAAGACTGAGAGGGGATCTCATCACTGCATATAAATATTTCAAAGGCAGGTGTGAAGGGGATGGTGCCAGACTCTCTTCAGTGGTGCCCAGTGACAGGACAAGGAGCAATGGCCATAAACTAAATCAAGAGAAATTCCATTTCAATAGGAAGAACTTCTTTACACTGAGGGTGGCAGAGCACTGGAACAGGCTGCCCGGGGAAGTTGTGGAGATGTGGTCGTGTCTCTCTGGAGACATTCAAATCCCACTTGGAGGCATTCCTGTGTCACCTGCTCTGGTTGAGCCTGCCTTGGCAGGGCATGTGGATGAGATGATCTCCAGAGGTCCCTTCCAACCCTAACAATTCTGTGAGATAGTTTAAAGGTCTAGAAGTGCCCTTACAACTGTCATTTCACTCTTACCTCTAGGACACTGAACAGCCAAGTAACCACCATGAAGGAGCACAGTGTTTTGCAAGAGGGAGATTCTCTCAGGGGGACTTGAAATTGTAGTTGTGTGATGTCCTCGTCAGCCTGATACAGGCTTAAGAAATGAATAGTAGTCTTGTTCAAAAAGAACAGGAAAATGGTTCAGTACTGAAAATGTTCAGATCACTGCATAGACACCATGAGAGCTCCTGTGTGCATCTGGTGCTCTGGAGATGTGCAGCTGGTGCAGGGGGTAGGATGAGCAGCAAGCAGCTGCTCTCCAAGGTACGTTCCCCTCGGGACTGAGCATATCTCTAGTCAGAAATATGTCAGGGAGTTAGTGCTGGCTGAACCAGAAGTCCCACCTAGCTGAAACAGCCAGTGGGGACTGCCTGGCAGTGCTGCCAGGGGAGTCACAGTCCATAGATTTGGAGAAGACAAGGAGCAGCACTGGATGCCTCTGTGTGAGTGCAGCCCTGTGTTTCAGACCCTTCTGAGTGTAGCCCACCTAGACTATGAGGGACAGACAGGGGCCAGCCCCCGTCTCCCCCCGAGGCTCTCCCCATTGCCCTCCTGCCAGTCCCTCGCACAAGGGAACTTTGTGCTTGGCAGCTCAGCCCATTCAGCACAACTCTCTCATTTGAAATGGTGTTCTCACCTGCTAAGAAAAAGCCCAAGCATGCACAGAGAGACTGGAGTCCACGCTAAAAATCCTGACTGACCAAGAGGTCTGAGGGGGAATTTAAGGATCCATCAAATAAGGGAAATGTGATGGACCTGAACGTTACACTTGCCAGCTTCTACTCTGCCCTAGAAATAGGGGAGGAGGGGAGCGCCGCCTTCTCCAGATCCTGTCATTTAATAAACCTATGCTCAGTTTGACTATTTCAAAGGAGACCAGATCCCTGCTTTCTTTAGAGACCTCTGTAACCTGATGCTTAGGGTTATTTCCATCTGTGGAGTTCCCTTATTTGTCTGGGCTTAAAATATTGCACTATGACTTCTCTCAGCTCCTTGCTTTGAGCTGTGTCCCTTTTAAACCCCTCTCTAAAACTTCGGACTCATCCCATTTACTGCATTTGGAGTCCAGTGTCTTCCCCACCTGAAGGCCTCTGTCATTCTTAGATGCTATACTAGACTTGACCTGTAGGCCAAGAAATATAAACCTGACACAAATGGGCAGTTTATCCTTCACCTTAAACAGGAACTTCTTTTACCTCCTGAAGGAAGCTGGATCTCCTATGGAATAAATGCACTCTTAGGTAATTTTAGTTTCCAGTTCAGATGCAGTTAGATTAGTGTAACTAAAGGACCTTTCTAAGGCTGTCCTGACTCATTAGCAAAATGAAGCCTTGTGCAAAGGGAAAATGAAAATCCATGCTGTTGAATGTAGTTTTCAGTCACTAACTCACAGAATTGCAATAAGGCTCCCACGTCCCAACTCGCACTAGAAGCAGCCTACAGTGTTCCCACACATAATATGGATTTACTTTCCACCATTCTCTTGCTAAACTCTGGTAGATATGACTATTTAGTGTTGTCCATTTCACAAAGATACAAAAGACTGAGAAGATGCAGTCCATATTTTCCTTGGTCCTCAGCATTTCTCCCAGATCCTCCTTGTTTTTAAATTGCTTCACCTGTATCCATTGATATATGGGCAAACATATGTCAAGATAAATCTTTCACCTTATTCTCCACTGACACATTACAAAGGTAACAGCTGCCACTAGATTTCGATTAACCTTTTTAGGAGATCTTTTACTAACCTATCCCCAATCCAAATCTCCTATTGCTGAGTGTAATTTGTTCCACATCCAGACAGCAAAAATATCTATGTTCTGATTAAATCTGTCTTACATAAAAATTAAAAATTAAGAATTTTTGAGTTCATTTTAAGAACTAGGTGTAAAGAATAATGCTGAAGAATCTACAAGTGCAAAGAGATCCCCCATCTGCATCACTGTCCTTTAAAACCTGTCCCCTGGGTCTCTTAGGTGCAGCCAGAAAGAAAATATCTTGTGCCATATCTGCATATACTAGATTGCTGTCTGGATTTTGCTAGTGAATACAGTTTTCATTTAAGCTTAGTTGAGAAGATAGGCATGCATCCATTTTTATGTATGTCATCCACTTCTGCAGGGATAAAGATCAAAATCCTTAATATCCTTCTTCTAGCCTTCTTTAAACAGAGATTTACACACAGATTTATTTCAATTCCAGTTGATAATGACTTGTAAGAGTCTTGATGTCTTTGGAAAAATCAGCCTTGGCAGTTCTCCATTGACCCCCATAGTCAAGAGCACCACATCAGTTTGAAATGGCTTATTTCTGTGCCTGAAAAGAAAATCCAATCTACTTATATATTAGGTCAATTATTTAAATTAAATATTATCATAAGTCTTCCTTTTAAGTGTGCTTGGCATGATTTGGGTTTGTTGTTTTCACAAGATATTGGCTAAATATTTATTGCATTGTTATTTGGATTTAACATAATCTGCCATCAGCACCAGGGGTTAATGGATTTACATTTTGCATTAGGGGAAACCAGCATGTGGGTTGTATTTCAGCTACAGTAAGCGGTACTATGCTCATGAAATACCAAAAACTTTAGTGCAGCCTAAGTTATTTAGAGGAGAAAAAAAATCAATACAGCGTAGAAAATAAAAAGAGTAAACATGCAAATTAACTCCTGGCACATACTTTGTTCTGGGCTGTAATACTCCTTTTAAGATTACCCCTTTTTAATAGCTTTCAAAAGAATTTCTTGCATAATGGCATTTTAGTCATCATGTTAATGTCAACAAACAAGGCAGATTAATGCTTATAATCCTGAGCTGTCTCACACTCTGCTTATTAGAACAGTAGGCAGATCTTCATTAGGATGAATGACATCTGAATCTATAAGCTCATCACAACAGAGGCACCTTCTTGCTGTGGTGTCACCCTGCAGATGACAATGTCGGCCATTATGAATGACACTCCACAATTCGTTACTTCCTGCCTCAAATTGCAGTTAATCTTTCATCCAAACTGTACACATGTGCAGCTTTAAGTGGGCTATCACAGCAAGTACCCAGTAATGCTGCAAGCACATGGAGAATGACAGAAGGTAAATTGCTTGTCAGGAGGTCTGCATTTCAATTCACAGCATATTCCAAACACGTTGTGGTGAAAGCTCTCCACAACAGCTGCTTTCATTGCTAACTATTTTTGATGTAAATGTCAATAAAGCTCCAGGCCCTTTCATATTTTTGGCCAAGACTGTCCATCTTTCCCTATGCAGGCTGGCAGGTTGAGCTCCATTTATCTACTCTTAGGAACATGTCCTATAATAATGATTGTCTCTGGAGACCGTTTAGAGTGATTGAAAGCAGTGATTGGGACAATAGGCTGCTGAATTTCATTGCTGGATTGGGTTGACAGGTGACTGCTTTTATATCCTCTGGAGGAGAGATGGAAATAAAAACACAGTTATATCTAATCAACAGACAGGCATCTACCAATTGCAAATCTATACGTTCAGTTTACCCTTCTCATTGGAACAACTTAACCACGAATTATTACAGCACTCTCAAATTTCTCCAGCGGTCAGAGGGTTTTCAGAAGAAAGGAAGATGGGGAAGATACGTGTTGCCTCACTAGAGGTGAGAAGTAGGGAAAGAACACGTCACAGACCATATAGCTCTACCAGTTTCAGCACCAGCTGCTGATTTTAGTAGCTGCAGTTAAGACCTTCATTTTGCTTTAATGAAAATCCCTGGGTGTTACAGAAAGAAGGAATTTCATTTTTAATCAAAGAGGCCGTGAATGTTATACATTGCCCATGAATTTTAACACACTGTAACACTGTCCTTTTTTTTTGTCTTGCATTTAAGCAAAAAGTTCTGTAAACATATTAAGCTTACTGTGGATATTTTTTTCTTTTATGAAGTTGATAATTAACATACCCCTTGGTTGTCCAAAGGAGATGGGAAGACGATCAGGTAGAATTCTGAAAACAGTATGGCAAACAGTCTAAAATATTCACTCTGCACCAGCATCTGGCTCTTTGGCAGACCCCAAAGACTGTTGTGCTGGCACCTTTGAAATTCCCCGTGAGTCCATGTAGTTGCCCATGGTTACACAGCAGCTGGGATCTGGCTTCCTCATCTTCCCTGCTACCACATTCCCCCCCACCTCCATTTACCTTTGCTTCTGTAAATCACATCCACTTGTGTCCATCAGTGGTTCCTGTTGCTATGTAGCATCCCTTTCTCTCTCTAATTTGCAGACCATGGGGTAGAGGGTAAGTAAGAGTTTACCCTTGCCTATTTCCTTTTGTCTAACTCTGCACTGGTGTAGTTTTGTTCACATTTTACACTGATTTTTGTTTACTAGAATCTCTACAATACTGAGCAGCTTTCTGTGGCTCTAGGCAATGCTGACACAAGTTGTGAGAATAATATGATTAAAAGCAGCTAAGTACCCAGATGTTAGAGTCACATCTCTAACAAAAACCTAATTCAAAAACTCAATGCCATACTATCTGAGTTCTAGCCTTCAATTAAAAAAATCCCAAGCAACTGAGTGCTTTTTGACTTCTGTAAGCCTTATATAAGAGCAGTTTTATTTTGAAATTTTGGGGGTGTACTGGACTTGCATGGCGAAGTTTTGGTAGTAGGGGGGCTACTGGAGTGGTTTGTATGAGAAGTTGCTAGAAGCTTCCCTCATGTCCAGTGGAGCCAATGCCAGATGGCTCCAACATGGACCTGCAGCTGCCCAAGGCTGGGACAGGACAATCAGTGATGATGGTAGCACCTCTGGGATAACTGGTTTAAGAAAGAGAAAAACAAAACTGTGGAGTAGGAGCAGCTGGAGAGAGGAGTGAGATTATGTGAGAGTATCTCTGCAGACCCCCACGTCAGTGAAGGAGAGGCAGGAGGTGCTCCAGGCACTGGAGCTGAGATTCCCCTGCGCCCTTGGTGCAGCCCATGGTGAGGCAGGGTGTGGCCCCACAACACATGGAGGTCCTTGAGGGAGCAGAGATCCACCTACTGCTCACAGAGGACCTCACAATGGAGCAAGTAGATGTACCCAGAGTTGGCTGTGAGCCCATGGGAAGCCTGCACTGGAGCAGGCTCCTGTTAGGACCTGTGGAGAGGGGAGCCCACACTGGAGCAGGTTTGCTGGCAGGACTTGTGACCCCTTGAGGACCCACACTGGAGCAGTTTGTGAAGAGCCTGTGGGAAGGACTCACGTTGAAGAAGTTTAGGGAGGACTGTCTCTCATGGGAGCAATGCCATGCTGGAGCAGGGGCAGAGAGTGAGGAGGAAGGAGCAGAGACAATGTGTGATAAACTAACTACAGCTGCCATTCCCCATCCCCATGTGTCGCTGAGGGGGAGGAGGAAGAGAAATCAGGAGTGAAGTTAAGCCTGGTAAGAAGGGAGGGATGGAGGGAAGGTGTTTGAAGATTTAGTTTTTATTTCTCATTACCCTACTCTGATTTAAATGGTAATAAATTAAATTAATTTTCCCCAAGTTGAGTCTGTTTTGCCCATGATGGTAATTGCTGAGCAATCTCCCTGTCCTCATCTTGACCCACAAACCTTCCATCTTATTTTCTCCCCGCCTTCATCCAGCCGAGGAGCAGAATGACAGAGCAGCTTGGTGGGCACCTGATCTCCAGCCAAGGTCAACCCACCACAGTGGGGAAAATACCTACTATGTGACAAATATTCATAGAAAATTTTACTTCTCCATGGAAATAAAACCAGCTCATTTGAATAAGGCTTACATTATAGATTCAATGCAAATTTTCTTTGGAAAGAGAAAAAGAAGCAATTCTTTCCAATTCTTGAATAACAATTTTTTTATACACTTTTGCTGAAATAAATGCAGCTGATAGGTTGCCAAAGGAATAAATTCTAGTTTAAGGCCTTAAAATCAGCTTGGAATGTTCAAAACCTGATTAATATTATAAACACTGAGCCCCTTGCATCAGATCCTGAATGCCAGCTTACCAGTTTCTGCAGGCTTCTATAAACTGGGGATAGAAATACTCGATATCTTGCAGGTCAGGTGAGGAGGCTGCATTGCCAAAGAGCATTATGTTTTGTTCTTTTTATTGAATGCTCTGGTTTCATCTGGGACAGAGTTCATTTTCTTCTTAGCACCTGCACAGTGCTGAGTATTTGGATTTAGTATGAGAAAATCTGTTAACAAAGGAAATAAAGCACATGAAGTTTTGGTAAATCTATGCAAATAGGATATTACAAATTTCTTTCAATATATTGGTTAAACTGACAGACTATAAAGATCAAAAGTAAATTCCAAAGCAAAGAAATAGATTGTCCAAGAAGAGAGAATACATGAAACAAATAGCCCATGCTTTGTTTACATACCAGTTTGAATCTCTGTGCAATGGGAGGTTAACAGTTGGGTTGAGAGAGTCTAGCAAGAGGAGCCCATTTCACACGTCTGATAATGTAGCTGTCACTCAGGCTCCATGTCTTTCCTCATCCTTACCCCAAACAAAATTGTGTGTGAATCCAGACCTTAAATCAGGTTGGCTTTTCTTTTTTTTTTCTTTAAAAAGTTGTCATTTCTTTCTAAAAAGAAAACTGGATGAAAAATTGATTATGTTGTCAAGAAATGCACTAAAAGACAGCAAATCCATAATATTTAGAAGTTAGGAAGCTTTCTGCATACAGTAACATCCACTAAGACATAAAAGTAGAAAGTTACTGAGTTTCACTACCTCACTACAGACACAAAAGCATTACAGTGAAAATACAGACCCCTGTTCTAATTTATTGCTTAAAAAACCTGAAATAGTTTAGTTTTATTCACAGAAGTTTGGAAATACATGATCTTTCCATCATTTGGGACTAGATTGTCCTAGAAGGAGACTCAGAAAAAAGGAAAAGCAGGGAAATTAATGCAAAGTTATTTAAACAGAGAACGTAAAGTCATTTTGGTCATTTGTAGAAGTGTGATTGTTTCTTTGAGTAATAGTTTTTAGAAAAATATTGCCCAAACATTTGCAGTAATTGTTCTCAAATTGTTTTTGTGGGCAAGCTACCAAAGGAATATGGCCAGCTGAGGCAATTTTCTATTACTTTGGAAATAACTTAAAAGTGAAGAAGCTGTTTACTTGCTTGCCTTTTATTTTATATAACATGAGTTACTGTCAGATGTCTTTTGTAACCAGCATTCACCTTTGGTTCTCTCTGCTTGTCCAGAGACATGTACAAAAGATTTGACATATGATCCCATGTACATGAACAGCTTAGGTTTGCTTAGATCTTGTGTAAATGTTTTGTAGATTTTCCATTCTCCAGAATTGCTGTGGGTTAGATAAGCCCTCTCTTAAACTCTGTGCAGAGCTCATTCAGTAAAGGCTTATGTTAAAATTATTATCCCAGAGTAAATGTCTACAAGGACTAGATAACATCTGTGACCTCTCGTGGAGATGTCTATGGGTGTACATGTTAGATAACATATCTGTGCATCCCCATACCTCCGGTAAAAAGAACTTGGTATCTGTTGAAGATTTTGAAATATCAGTGTTAATAAAAGTCCAATCAACTGTCCTCCTCATCAGAGGAGATTTGATCTGGTATTTCAATTGTTAACAGGCATTCCCTTTTAATAGTTACGGGGTCTTAACATTTTTCAGAATTTCATTAAATTTTCATTTAAGTTATCCTATGTAGCTTTCGGCACCTCATTGAGGTAAGCTAGGCTCAGTGGAAGGAGAGAGAGACATGGTTCAAGGGTGTGAGTCTTAATGCATCAGCACAAAACTCAATCAGCCTAAGTTGTAGGGCACCTAGATTGCTAACTTGGTCACTTCAATTACGAGTCTAAACTTAAACAGAATGAATTGGCCTCAGTAAGGTAAAATTCAATGTAGATGTAAACACACTTGGCAACTCCCTGGCATATTGGGGTGTCACACGCTAAGCTGGTGTGAGACATTATCAGCTCTGAAGAATGAGTGGTTGATAACTATTCCATACTCTGTGAAGCACTGTGTGAAACAGCGGCCTGATGCACCATGCCAGATCGACAGTTTCCTATTAAAAACATTTCTCTGAGGGAGACCAATATTTGAGGCCTTTCCAGGGATGGAACCCACCTGAATAATAGCTAATTAATATAAAACTATTGATTTTAAACTTCTTCTGTGTATTTTCATTCTTCACCAGAGTACACAATGAAAAATTTCAGTAAAAATATTCATTGTGTAAAGTGAACTCTGGCTTATTAAAATATTCAGTAATCCAAAGAATGCGCTAGCAGACCAACTTGAATAGTCTGTGTCACATCAGCAATGCTGTAGCTTCACTGGGGTACAGAAAGAGCATTTGGCTTCTGGTGGGTGTATGTAGCTCACAATATTAGATGAATAATTAATCTAAACTTCTCTTAAAGAGGGATGCAAGGCATAGCCTTGAAAATGTCCTAAGCAGTAAAGCAAAATTTTGATATATGAGGATATGAAAAAGTCTGTTAGGCAAAGTGTGTAATAAGGACCTTTTATTTAGAGTAAAGTGACTTTTTATTGCCTATAACTTTACCATTTAATTTTTCACAATGGGGGAGTTAATGTTCAAGAGAGGAGTTCCAATTAGCTCACATCAAAAAGTCAGACGGAGAGTTTGTCTCCAGAAAAGTGTATCACTGTCCTGCTGTTCCTGCAATCCAGTGCAGTGTCAGTCGTGTGTCTCCTGAAATCTCAGTTCAGCTTACTGAAAACACATCTACCATGATCTTACAACAAATCATTGAGGAAGCAAATTTATGCAGTAGTGACTGACTGTTACACAATTAAATGTGATGGCATGAGGTATCAGAGTAACATGGAAAATTTGTCCATTGCTATATGTTATGTAAGGGATGATTCATCCCTGAAAATATCTCAGAGAAGAGATGCAACTCAATCATCTTCATGCCAACTGCACCTCTGACATGATTATTGCTCCTTTGAAAGCAGCTGAGTTCTTTTCTAGTGGCATCATTAATTTGTGCTATTATAAGGCCAGTCTGAAATTTATGAAGACGAGTTGGCATATAAATACATGTCCAGAAGGAATGTGAAAGGAAATACATTGAAGTATGCATGATTTCAGGCATCTATTTCATTGAGTAGGGCATGTCTTGAAAAGAACATTTATGAAAATGTTCCAAATGGTGATTGCTGGGGCAATGGTGGCTTTGGTTTTTTTGCTTCTTAATTTTTTTTTTGGTTGCTGTCATTGGCATGATGATAAGGAAGAAAATGAAGAAATGTGAAAGGAGAAGCACAAAACTGACAGCCCATCTTTTCTAGCATTGATACATGTATTTGCCGTTCTAATATTCTATAATATATTGTTACAATGGGAATTTCAGTTGGTTCATCCATTCACACACATGGAGTAGGTGGATTTGAATAGTCTTTATTGGAACAGAACATTGTAAGATACCATCATAAAGTCTGTTTTTATAACCAGGCAAAGTTTTGACCTTGTAAAGTCTGCAACTGGACTACAGTTTTTGACTCCAGCATAAATCTGTGCTGGAAATATACTGGAAAACCCAAACAACTGTTTCACTGTTTTGATTGTGACATCCTACTGAGGTTTTCCTGCTTTGCCGGTTAGAGCCTTTTTAAGATTATCCAGAGACTGAAAATAGTAGAAATATTATCAGATAGAAAGATTTAAGTTGCTAGTGCCTTTTATAAACATCTTATAAATGTTTTATAAACAGGTCTGAGACTCCCATGACCCACTCACAGAAAATCTATGAGAGTGATAAAAGTCACCCTGTGTGAAGCATCAGGAAAAATGTAAACCTCAGAGAAATTCTGGTTAGGTTCTGAAGTTCACAGCATCTCAGATGAACCCTCTGTATGAAGCTGAATCACAATCCAAAAAAAAAAGCTCTACTGCATGAATAGCACAGTAATTGGCATTATCTATTTATCACTGCTTGCAAGGGCTTTTGTTTTCAAGAAATGTACTGAACTCTGATTAGAATCAGTGATAGAAATAGGAGAGAGTAGGCATAAATAATGTTTCAGGCACATTTTTTTTTTTAGGACATAAGAAAGGGTAAGAAAAATTTTCACACACTTTTTGCATTCTGCTGGGGTATTGATCAACCTTTTGCATCTTGAATGCTGTGGGCATTACAACAAAGCATTTCAGTCATTTTAGACCAGCAAAGCTTCCGGTATGGGTCAGAAAGACCAGGCAACAGATGCTGCACACATAAGGTAGAATGTGTTCCCCACGAAAGAGTGAAAAAGTTTAAAAGCCACAAAGGAGAAGTGAGAGGAGATAGCTACCTCCCTGCTCAGTGTATGGGTGTGGATGAGTCAAGCGAACACACAGCGGGAAGCTGGCTCCTGATTTTCCCAGTGCACAAGATCGTGTTTATTAGCAATTCCTTCTCACTTTTGTGCAGGCACCAAGTCTGCGCTCTTTAGCTGTCTGCCAGCAGGACGGTACATTGGGGTGGGGAGGGAAGGAGCCCTTGCTCTGGGATGGTGGTGTGGGGCTGTCAGGAGCGAGCAGGCGGCACCGCAGACAATTGCAGGCAGGGGGGAGAGTACACGCTTCTCTCGTGGCTCCCTTTGATGCCTGGATCAGATCGTCTCTTGGACCAGCAAACTCTAACACCTCTTCTGAAATCAGCTCCAACTGGTGATGAGCTACATCTGGCCTGTGAAATGAAAATAGCAAAACCTTTGATTGAGTCCAAGTTAAGTGGATCTTCATCATCTGCTCAGTCGACTTTTGCCAAGATGAATGATACTCTGACAGTATTCTAATAATTTCTGAGGTGGATTCCCTCCTTTTTTCATCCATCTGCAAAGAACAAACTGCAAACACTTTGAAAATTTACTGCTATCTAAGGGAGAAATTTTGCTCTTTTCAAATATATCCACGGCATTTCACTAAGTGAAACGGAGTGCTACATGTAAGCCTGAATCAACCTAAAAACACAGACCTCAGTGCTGAAAGAGGAATCAGATTTTTAAATTTATTGCAGTGCCTGTTTTTACATTGTTTATATGTCAGTGTTTTTCCTATAAGCTGTTATATTTGATTGGACCTGGATATTTTCTTTTTGAAGAAGACAAACTCGCCTGACGGAAATAATGGTCTCTGTTTGCCACCTCTTCCACAAAGCAAATAAAAGCATATCTTCAATAATATGTTCACAATGGAGGTTTTTAAACAAACAGAAACTTTGGCACTTGGAGTGCAACTGTACAGTGATAATCTGTGCTATTCTACAAATTTTCTGGAAAGCACTGGATTTCTGTACTTACTGTACAGTGCATTGACTCTCCAAGTGCTGAAGGTAACTATTAAATGGCTCCAGCACAATTTTCCATGTGTCAGTATTTCAGTTCATTAGAAGATATTCAGCAGCCATGCAAAGCAGACACCCACGGCTTGCTTGCCACAGTGCCTGTCTGTGGCAGGCACAGAACACGCCAGGACTCTGCTTCCCTCCTGGCCTTTCAGTTTCAGTGTAGGTCTTGGTGTTTTTCCAAATGAGGTACCCAGATATCTACACACTGATAGGAAAACTCTTTCACCTCCTAAATATGAGAGGGTGTAACCCCTTAAAACCTAAACTTGTCTTTCCTTCTGAGTTCGGGGAACAGTGGACTCTTCACCTGCCCCTGTTCTGCAGAGAATGCAGTGACCATTTGCTTCACAACACACATTTAACTAAGTTAAGGCAAGATTAAAGCCACAAGAAGTCAAGCAAAGCAATACCTCTGTCTTTTTGCCATGGAACCATGGTAAGATCTAGTTCCTCTCAGTTTCCCGCCTTACTGAAAATGAAGAGTTTTACCCTCCTGCAAAACAGCAGCCTAGCTGGCATTTCTCTTTCTCCCTGGCCCTCACAGTTTGATATCTGCCCTGACTGGTTAAACACTATCAGCTCTTTCCTGACACAGAAGAGTGGAATAATGCTGTAGCCTGTCACAGATTTCAGTAATGGGTTGTTTCTTTTCCCTGCATCAAACAAAATCATGTTGATATTTGTTTTCCTTCAGCTGATGTAAGAGATCAGAGGACTTGTCTAATTTTACACATAGCACATTTGACACTATCTTTCCCCCATATCCATCGTCTCACTGGCTTTAATTCCTCTGTTTTCCTCTTTTTTTCCTCTGTCTTCCCTTTCCTTTCCACTTTCTCTTCATGATCACTCTTTCTTAATCTCTTGCTTGACTGCCTTCACCTTCTCCAGACGCACTTGTTGGCCCTGTCTGTCTGAGGTAATTTCTGAGGTGCTGCTGGCAGTCCTTTTCCTGTGGGGACTATAACCATGGGCTTTATTTACTTCCTACTTCCCCAAAGGTGGACTGCATCTGGCTTCTAAGGTTGTGTTATTCTCCTTTAAAGATGCCTTGCTGCTGCCATGTGTCAGCATTTCTCCTGGACCGTGGTGATTTTTTTATGCCATGAGCTGAGATGCCACCTCACCAGAGGGTTTACAGTTATTTAACAATGTTAGATTTGACCCAAATTGCTTTTAAGATTTTGGGGATCAGTTGGTGGGTTTGAAGATGTGGATAAATTCTTTGAAGAAAGGAATGATAGTTTTGAACAAATCAGATTTTTGTTAAGTTCTAACCTGGTATAATGCAGTCTCCAACAATGGCCACAGAAAATTGTCTTGTCTTTTCTTGTGTCTGGCCTTCAATGATTGCAAACAACAGATAGACAGTTAAATAGATAGTTACATTTTGTTATGGAGATGGAAAATACAGGGAGAAAAATTTTATCACTGGGATTATTCAGAGCCAGATTTTAGAGGGAAAGACTAGTAATTAGTCTCAGTTTAATTGCTAGTGGGAGATAGTTCACATTACCAAATGATTTGATGTTTCAGCACAAATGACAAACTGTGTTCAGAGAGGTCCAAGACTCTGTCAGCATGGCTGGAGACTAAATCACCTTTCCTCTTTATAGTAGATTGAGTTGTCCTTCCAAATCAGGGTTAAGGTCACTGGCAGGGCAGTCTGAGAATGAGAGCATCTGTCTGAAATATACCTGGACTGCGCATGTATTCAGAAATTCAATTTCTGATGCTGCCAGTCTCTTGACCTTCACAAGCACACAAAGCCTATGAAAAGGCAAAAAAAAAAAAGGCAAAAAAAAAAGCCTTGATTTTTTATTTGACTTTAGCTTCAGACTTCTGAATGGACCATGAAGAGCTGCTGGATATATTACAGAGCCAAAAATAATCATGCGCCATGCAGAAAAAGTACATGCATTTTATCTTAATTCTAGCATAGCTGCTCTGTTTCTTTTCTCCACATGCACACACCCCTCTGCCTGCAAATTGTTTCAGGTCCCCTCATGCTCCATTGATGACAGCTAGACATTTTCTAAAGTCCTTGAGCAATCATGCCTTGGAGTAGATACCCTGAAATCACCACACCAAATAGACAAGTGCAGGAGTCCTAAATACACGTTTGAGCATTTCTCCCCACAAGCTGACACTGGGAGGGATGTTTTGCATATGCTGACAAAGTACAGGCTTCCAAGACCCTGGGGAACCAGTGTCCCTCGCAGCCGAGCGGCGGTGGCCGGTCCCGGGGGGCTGCGGGGCTCCGGAGGGCGGTGCTCGTGGGGTCTACCTGCTTTAGCTCCGCGCAGCAACAGTGAGAGCCATATGTGGAGCTGCAGGAAAACAGATGCTGTTTCTCCATTTGTGAAATCAAGTTGTTGGAAAGTAGTCAGCTTTCCGATGTACGAGAGAGAGCTCATGCGATTAACCTGCAGAGACAGTATGAGCTTCTTTTTTTTAAGAAATATTTGTCAATATTTCCGAATTATTGGTGGATAGAATGATGCAAGAAATAATGGTATGGAAATAATCAGCTGATAAATGGCTTTGATAATAGGCAGGTTTTTGATGACCTGTGATTTTCATAAACAAAGGGGCTGTGCGACCTGGATTTTGACTGCCAGATCTGCTTCCAGGCATACGTTTCTAGATGTACTGCAGGTTTACTGTAACATCTTGATTTATTATATAACAGACATAACCAGCCAGTTCAATTTCTTCTTGCCATCAAAACAATAACATTATTCCCCTCGTATAAAATGAAGAGTGTTGTGTTCTCAGAGAAGCTTCAAACATCTTTGTGTTAAACCCAAAATAAATAGCTTTTCTTTTATTATCAGCTGAAAATGTGTGCTATAATAGCAAAATGCATAATTATTAAAAAAAAGTGAATAATCTGAACTGATATTCTAAATCACTGTAACATAGTGAAACATAATTGTATGTAATTTGTTGTCCTTTAAATATGCAATTTATCTTATCAGAAACACAAAGATTTAAAGCATCAGCTGGCTCCAGTGTCTCCAGACTGATAAAAGTTGTCTTATCTATTACTCTGGTTAACAGGACAGTTTAAGGTACTAGACACAAATAAAAAAGACTTCCTGGAAAACAGCAAACAAAGACTAGTGTTCTTTCACCCAGATTATAGTCTTTAAGACTCTCTGCCAAGCTCCCTAGGATATTTTGTCACCATTTTGTCTTCACATTTCTCTGCAGTGTATCTATTTTCCACTGTTCAGACCTATGGGAATCTGTCCTAATTTTAGCATTGAATCTACCTCTCTCCAGCAATATAGCTCTTCTGTTGATTGTATAAAGAATTTAGGATATTAGTTGCTCAGAATTACATCTTGGATATCTAAAATAGATGGGGTAGGAGGTATGTAATCAAAAGTCAGACTCCAGCTTGAATTTGTGTCAGAAGGTAAAAATTGTGCCAAAGTTAACTCCAAAAGATTTAGCTGCATGAACACTTTGTCCATGTCTTTTGAATTTCTTCAATTAAATAAACTGTGTCTCATTGTTGCGATGCGATACTTGTTAGAGGTGAGGATCACAGCCACACCAGTGCTGATATTTGTGTTCAAACAATGGGCTCTTTTACAAATCATAAAAGGTGCAACAGTTCAGCTTACCTTGCCTTGGCTCCCAACCAACAATATTACACAAATCGTGTAAATTAAGCTAATTCCATGTTAGTGACTGGCACAAGAATCCTCTAGCACAGTAGCAATTTCTATTGAAAGGATAAAGATCATCTTTGCAGCTCCTTCTCTGGAGCTGATCCGAAACCAGTGAGCCTCAAATGCAAATCCTTGCATTCAGTGAGCAAGGAGCTTCTCCCTGAATTGCCTCCTCTAACCAGCAATATGTGCACTCTGGGGAGGTCTGTAGGGGACTGTATGTGAGTTTATCTGTTTCTCTTTCTTGAATACACACATCTGTGAACATGCCTAGAACTAAACAAAGGTTAATGGCTTTAAACTGAACAAGGGTATGTTTACATTAGATGTTAGGAAGAAATTCTTTTCTGTGAGGGTGGTGAGGCACTGAAACAGATTGCCCAAAGAAGTTGTGGACGTCCCGTCCCTGGAAGTGTTCAAGGCTGGGTTGGATGGGGCCTTGAGCAACCTGGTTAGTGAAAAGTGTCCCTGTCCAACACAGCAGCAACTCCAGTCATCAGTTTGATTACACAGAGGTCAGGGGAAATGCGAACCAGTCACCTGCAGTGTAAGATGCATTTTCCCTGGACAGTGGGTTCAGGGCTGACTTAAAAGGCAACCCATCTGTCAGAGTACAGGGCAATTGCAGTCTTTGTAGCCAATTATAAGTCACTTGTAAATGCAATTTTGTCCTTCCCAAAAATATATTAAAAAGATTTAAACAATCCCATGAATGAGTCACTACTCTTGTGTGAGACTGGACTACCCAGGGTAGGTAGAACTGGTAACCTCTCAGTCAGAGCACTGCTCTGTGAGCCATCGGTGCCAAATTACTCCTGAGGATTAACTCTGACTTATAGAAGTATTCTTGACCTTGACTAAAACTCTTAGATTTTGTTTCTTATTGTTGTTGCATGTGCATAGGGTTGGTTTTTTTTTGTTGTTTTTCTGTTTCAACTTTACATCACGTTGGTTTTGGGGTTTTTTTTAATCTAATGCAAAATAAAGGAAAAACAGTTTGAATCATGTGTCCTGTTGTGGGGACCAAGTTAATTAAAATCCTGATGTATATATACAGCTGATACTCCTCACCCTAATGAAGAACATTAATTCTAGAACATGTGTGGCTGTAGTCACATTGCTACAAATTACTGGACTCTTTCCTTTATCTGTTTCCAAGAAAGTCTCCCCCGGTTAGTTAGGAAAAAAGAAAAATATGATGCCTTAGTTCTAAGCAGCATAAATTACATGCATCAATCAGAGGAAGCTTAAATTAAAATACACATTTGGCAAACAAATATGAATATGTTGATCTCATCTGTGAATCAAAATGATTTAATGCCAGTACTGACCCCCCACTGATCAACATGAAGGTCACTGCAAACTGCTTGATTCTCATTGAGAAATGTTGCCTTGTCTGTTAAAGATGCAGTTTTATACATTCCCTAATGCTCAATCTAATCGGTAATTCCAGTGTAGCAGAATTGATTTATTTTAGAAAGAAAATGCAGAATTCATTTTTTTAAATTTATGTAATCCAAAACAGATAGCTAAATTAAAATGTTAAAAAAATACATGTGGTGGATGGGTCTGGGCTGAAGCCTTTCCAATGTGTTTATGATGTTTTCCAATCTAGAGGAATACTATTTGTTAAATAGAATGCTACACCTTTCAGATATCAAGTGATCATAAATCAGTCTTCCCTTATCATCCCGTTCATGCGTTCTGGCTATAGGAATAACTAGTTGTTTAACTCAATTATCAGGTGAGAAGTGGCTCTGAATGGATAATCCAAGGCCAGTTGGGTTGTCATTGCTCTCCAAAGGTCTCAAGCAAACAGATGAGTAGGACACTGGTTTTACCAAACTTGAATTAGTCTTTGCCTTTTATAATCATTTTGCCTACATTTAGTATTTTTTGAATTAGGGATGGAGAAAATCATCCTGGCCCCAGGGTAGATGGAACTGGGAAGGACAAGGGCCGCACTGTGGTGGGATGGTACACAACATCAGAGCTCCTGATGGGAGCAGAAGCAACAACGATCCACATCAGAATTCACCCATGGGGACAAAGTCCCCAGTGAGACACAGGGAAAGTGGTCAGTCCAGGAAATATTTCTTTCTGTAACAGACCCAGTGGATAGAATTCATGATGTTTAGATACATTCACACATATATGGAAATGGGGTTTTCCCATAGGTATGAGTGTTTTTACATTGTTGTTTGGGAAAAATTGCACTTTCTAAGTAAACATTTCACACCTCTCTAGCTGGGGACTACAGCAGTGGTGAAAGCCGTATTCTCTGTTCTGCTAAAAAATAGAGTCCTTTTTTGCTTACAGTGTGAAATGGTGGCTTTTGATGTCCAAGACTCTACATTTTTCTTTCTTAGATAATCCTTGCCAGTCTCTCTACTTACAAATTATTTCCATCAGAGGATTTTTGCTATTTTTTTTCCTTCTTCTTCTCCATGTGGAGCTGACACATTCTCCAAGGATATTCAATAATCAGGTCTTACCTTCTAAATCCCCCAATAGCCCATCTATAGTGTGAAAACCTTTCAAAGCGTATCCCAATTTAAACTATCTACTGGGAAAAAGCAGGAAGAGACATCTTAAGAATGCATTCTGACAGCAACAGATCAGATGTTCGCTAAGGAGAAAAACAATTTTGAAATTATTGTTCACCTTGAACAAAGCTTAATTCATGAATCTTTGGCATTTGGATGAGAAGAAACAAGAATTCACTCACCTTTTATTTAATAAAATAAAACCATCAAAAGCACATGCTACTGTAACATTAAAGTGCAAGCCACAAATGAGCTGTTTGCATCTTGGGGTTTATTTAGGTCTCAGTGGCCCTGATGAAATTCTCAAATAAAGTATTGCAGAACAATGCTTTACTGAGGGATGATATTTTTGTGCTCTCTCTACCACATAAACACACTGTTTAATATAATAAACCATAAAATTATGAGAACTGCAGTTTACCACACATCTTTGATTGCCTTTTCTGCCTTCCATTTTCTGTCTTAGGTAGTTTCCTTCCTTGGTCCATTACTGAAAAATCCCTGAGTAGCCAGATGTAGCTTCTAGTATCAATTGGATATAGAAATATTTTGCATCTCTTGATAGAGAGGGGGTTTTGTCATTGTCAGCCCAGCACATCTGTACATAGAAGTCAAGCTGGATGGTCTCTGTTCAAGTGAGGCATCTCTGAGTTCTAGGGATTAAAGCCACTAATGTCTGTTTTGAAAGTTGGAGAGCATTTAACTATGGCTCTCAGGGTGGTCTCTGGCACTTGCTTTTACACCAAGGCATGTTGGAATAGTAAGCCACTGAAACCTGGCCTGGATTGCTAAAAGGCCATTGTAGATACAGCTCAGCACCAAGGAGAGGAAGTAGATACACATGATACACGTCTGTTCTGTCCTTTGAGGCAGAAAGACTCATTTATAGAGAAATCAAATATGAGAATCCACCTATTCTGACAGAATGAGGTATGGCATTGTTGGACCACTCCTCCACACCTCAAGTTGCTTCGTATTAAAGCCTGCTGAGCCAGGGCAAGTAACATCTTACCTCAGTGCCTCAGAAAATTTCAATGTCCATAAATTCCAACACTTTTGACAAACCTGAAGGTGACGAAGGTTGTGTAAAGGGACAATATTCTTATTTGAGTTTTGATCAAAACTACATATCATAAATGTGCATAATGCTGTTTCCAGCTCTGTGCCTTCAAAGCCAAAGCTCCCCCTTTACCAAGCTGTCAGAAAAAAATTGGTCATTGGTTATTTGCTAAAAGTCACTCTTTTTTGTCTGTATGGAGCCACTTTGGTTCAAACTACTCCTACCTCTAACCATGAGGAGTGAGCAAGCCTCACTGTTCACCAGCATTCATGTGTGATTGACCTCAAATGAAGTGTGAAGACACAAAACCAACAGGATAATGGTGTGAACACTCCCATCTTCTCTGCTGCAGAATTTTCAGAGCCAAGTAGAGAAGCAGAGCTGAAAAGCCATTTTTTTCTTTGAAACTTTATTTTCCTTCTCTGAGGAAGACAGATGACATGAGAAAGCATCCCTGATACAATCGTGCTAGAGCAGAAACTGGTGGTACTTCTGCACTCTGTGATGGAGTTTGGTGCGGTCACACACACAACTAAGACAATCTAAAAGATCTGACTACTGAAAATGAGATAATCCTTTGAACATGTACATCAATCCTTTGAACTGCACACGTAGAAACCTGTGGCCTTTGCCACTGCTTACACTTTAACCAGCATCAGTACCAGATCTTTACAGGAATTCTACTGTTGAAGCTTAAGATAAAAATGCCAGAAGCCAGAGACATCCTTTCATTGTATAGATGAGGAAGGAAGAGAGAAAAGACAATGGGAAGTTAGTACTAGCTTGCAGATGGGGGAAAATGCTGCTGGTGACTTTGCTTCATTAAATTCTACATCCTTGTCAAAAGTAAAACTATTGTAATGTCAAATGTCTCTACTTTTTATCTGCTACAGTATGAAAAAGGAAAGAATCTTTTCCTCCATATCATTTTAGTTTCCTTCAAGAGGTTCTATTTTAGCTATTATTGTCTTTTTTAGCCAAATTTCAGACTTCTTTTTCAAAGCAAGCTTTTTCATCTTTATTTGCAAGAGGAAGAAGAAAGATTTTTTTTCTGCCACAACATATCAGTTATTTTCTTGCTGAACAAGTGCATCAAAACATCATACTAAGATCTCTTTACTCAGCAAGTTCACTTTGGGATGAGTTTTGAATGTTTTCTGTTTGCTATCATTTATAGATTTAGTCAAAACGATAAATCCTCACAAAATAAACATTATCACTTGCAACATTGATGGATATTTATTTATCAGTAAAAGGAACATTGCGCTTTTATATATGCAGATTAGCTCCTAAATAATAAACAATTTCCCAGCTATGCAGCTGGAACTGGTTGATCAGATATAGTTTTATCTGTTTGAGTGAGTTGACCTTCATCTATTGATCAAGGGTAGTTGGCAAGATCTAAAGTAATAACATTCTTGGCTTCACACATCACTTTCATATTGATAGGGTGGAATTGTTTCTGAGTCCAATACTTATCTGCTGGTGAAATATGGGAACATATGAGTCTAGTCAGTCACACCCAAAATATTGTGGAAGCTAGAAGCAACATATGTACTTCCTCGAATTTCTCCCACTGGTATGGAGCATTTGGAAATGCAGCGACTCCTTGGAGAGGCGCTTGCTCAGTATCTCTCTAGTGTGTGGCATCCCCTGTTACAATCTGGAAATTGCTTAAACCGTTGTGGAAAATCAGCTGGTTCAGTGACAACGCAAAACAAAGTGAATGTCCCAGTTAAAGCTTCATTCCCAAGCCTTTAAAAATGTCTCTGTTAACTCTACAAAGGCGAAATGAACTCGTCTTCCTGAATGCCTTAAAAAGAAGGAAATAGGACCACTCTTCCCTTGGGGTGCAAATGAATCCTGCTAACAAGGGTTAGTCGTCTTCTGTCACCTTCATCCTCAAACAGATTGTTCTGTCGAGTGGTTTTTTGTGCCTTGCTGGGGAAGGAAAGCCTTCAGCATTCCACCTGGTACCCACACTGGGTGGTGGAAGAGAAAGAGTTGCTAACTGTAGCATCACCTTCTTCTCCCTTCCTGTCTTTTAGCAGAAGAACATCACCCTCCTTCTTTAAATTATATCGAAAATATTTTTTTATTTGTTCCAATCTCTCACTGAATACAAATCAGGGTAAATAGCTCTGAAATGGCTCTACAGCTAAGAGCTATTACCTATGTGTTTTGATCAGTTTTAACAGCAATGGTCTATAGACCTCAATTTCCTGTTCTGAAGTGCTAAAATTCATGAAAATAAACTCTAAGGCTTAGTAAGCATCCTTTAATCAAATAAAATTGTCAGTATGAATCTACCTATGCTAGTGTAACCTTATAAAAAATGTTTGATAGTAGCTTTTTGTGCCGTGAAAGCTAAAACTGCAGTACACTACAAATTTTGCAGGATAAATTTGATACATCAGTGACGCTTTGTGGGTTTTTTCCTTATTTACACTGTTTTTCTTCCTTTCTGTCTGTTTTACAATGTTTTCTCATCCTTCTCTCTGTAATCCTCACCATTTTAATTACCTGTTTTATAAAATCATGTCTAATTAGAAAATTTTAAATTCCTCATTACAGCACATTCTCATGCAGAACTTGAAATAGGAATGATTATGAACTGTTCTAATAAGCACCAGCTTTGCACTTTTTAAAAGATTGGAATTGTTGTTTATATCTGTGTGCATATTAGTTTACCTCAAGATGTGCTAGATTACATTAATTATCTTTGCATCTGCAACAGAGAACGCTAATGATCGATGCCAACCTAATTCCTCTGAATTTTTGAAAAGTTTTGTTGTTTTTTTTCCTCTTGACAATGTGTATTTGTGATACAGGGACATTTAAGAGGGATGGACAGAGCTTGCTGCTGGAACCTGCAAGACCACTGTGTTTCATTGTGCTGCAGACTAATTGTAAACACCTTTTTAAGAGGTCGGTGAAAAATTCTGATTTTGCAGCTAGCTGTACTTTTATATCACTTCAATCCTGATCTGTCTCAAAAGCAAGCAGATTTATTACAGCAGTGTCCCCATGTGGACTTCTACCAAAACAAATGTGACCAACTGAATTTTGGCTCCAGTTTTGATGCGAACAAATCCTTACTAAGCAAAATACAAATAAATGGTTTTAATAGTTTTTAACCAAAGTGATTTAAGTAAGAATTTAGAAAAAATAACTGTCAGCCAGTATCTGGAATTAGCCTTCTGGAGCCTTTGTGCAGTCCCTGCCTGCTTAGTTCAGGCTGTACAAATCCCTGTAGGTGCTGTTATCAGAGGTAGCATGTCTTTTATAGGCACAGACCGGGCATCTCAGCTCTCCTAAGGACACAGTCCTCTAAGGCTGGCCAAGTGCACAGAGAATTCAGTATTAAGTGGTCAAACTCCAGCTCCTTAGCACTTGATGTAAGTTTATAAACAGACTCAAAGACCCAAGTGAATAAATTTGCTTTATGGCTCATGAGAGTAAGTACATCTTTTCAGGTCTTCTAGCCTATGGTCAGAAACAAAGATACTGGGCCAAACTGTCAAATTATTTTTCTTTTCTATTGTTGGGTATTTTCATGGCAAAAGTTTTATATTGCAAATTGAACCAGTGCTGATCATCCCCTTGAAATCAATGGGATAAGTTACAAAGGAACTTGCAGCTTATAGGAACCGAGAGTATAGCAATCGTAAACCCTAGTTAGCACTGAAGAACTTATTTAAATCATTTTACTGTATTTGCTTTTTTGTGAAAGCCTGCGTTCAGACTGTAATTCCACAACATTTATTTGTTATTCAAAGCAATTTGATGAATAATTCCGTAATAATTTGTCTCAGCTTATTGTGAATATTCAGGATTTGAAACATGAACTGTGATTACTCTCCTAAATCAAATGCTCTTTTACTATTCCTTCAGTGAATGACAGTCTTAGAATCAAGTGAATGACTGGGGGAAAAAGGAAGGGAAAAAAGAATTAAACTTGAATATTCTTCAGAATTTGCATAAATTAACTCTTATGGTGGGCACTCCTGCCTTGACAAAGCAAGCTCATTTATGAGAAGCAAGCATAACTGGCAGGCAGGCATATTGTTATAAGACATTTGTTCAGCAATAGTGTATGCAACCTGGAATTATACTTTTTATTTATTAGCTGTGCTAAAGCCTAAAATTGGTGGGAAACAAAAAGGGGAAAAGAAGTAACAGGTCTGAGGAGGCATTAAAAAAAGCATTCTTGAAAAGGAATCCTCTGTACAGTTAAAATCAGTTTAGGTATTCCCCTCAGGCTCTGGAAAACAAACATGACAACATTGCACTCAGGAATTTCAGTGTTTTATGCAAATGCAGACATATACACACATTCTAAATGCAGTGACCTCAGAGGTAGAGGCTACTGTTTGGAGGCTGATTTTTACTTCCTGTTTGTTAAATTTCTTATCCCTGCCTGCTTCTGCAGCAAGCCCTCCACTATTTTCTGGATGACTGAAAACTACAGCTTGGCTTGGCTCTTTTGAGTTTGGTCTGTGAGCTGTGGTGATGTGCTGATGCTTGAGGGTGCAGCTGACACCACTGCAGCTCCGAAGGCAGAGGTGCTTCTGCTGAGGGGGCACCAGGCTCACATGAGCCTCCCACTACCTTTTGCCCTGGGGAGGAATCAAACTGCATCTGTTTGTCCTTGAATATTTCTGGGCTGCATCAAAAGAAGTATGATCTGGTGGTTTAACTCTGGCTGGATGCCAGGTACCCACCAAAGGTGCTCTATCACTCCCCTCCTCAGCTGGGTAGGTGAGAGAAAATATAACAAAAGGCCCATGAGTTGAGATTAGGGCAGGGAGAGATCACTCACTGTTTACTATCATGGGCAAAACAGACTTCACTTGGGGAAATTAATAGAACTCATTATGAATCAAAATCAAAGCAGGAAAATGAGAATTAAAACACAACTTAAAAACACCTACACATGACTAGCACGTCGAGGGAGATGATTAACCCCCTCTATTCTGCTCTTGGAATACCCCACTTGGAGTACTCTGTCCAGCTCTGGGGCAACCAACGTAAGAAGGATGTGGACCTGTTGAAGCAAGTTCAGAGAAGGGCCATGAAGATGAGCAGAGGGATGGAACACCTCTCTTATAAGGACGGGCTGAGAGAGTTGGGGCTATTCAGCCTGGAGAAGAAGAGGCTCTGGGGAGATTTTCTAGCACCTTCCAATACCTAAAGGGGCTATGGGACAGCTGGAGAGGGACATTTTACGAGAGCATGTAGTGATAGGACAACAGGAAATGGCTTTAAACTGACAGAAGGTAGGTTTATATTAGATATAAGGAAAAAATTCTTTCCTGTGAGAGTCTTGAATACACACAGAGGGGGTTAGAGGAGATCCTGGGTGTCAGGACTTCCCATGGAAGCCCATGAGACCAGAGCTGTGCAAAACGTGCTGCAGACTGGATGCAGCCCAGGACTGTTTGCACACAAAGCTTCACATGCTTTCAGAGCACATTAAGGCAAACAGCCTTCTCACAGTTTAGATGTGATTTACGGTCAAAATGATGTGAGCCACAGAAAAGGTATGACCAGGTAGCAAGTCCCTGCAGCAAACCGGTGACTCCGGGACTGCTGAGGACACAGAGACTGAAGAAACATCTCTGACAGCCTTTAAAATGTGTTACACGATGGTGCTTGTGACCCTGCCTTTGCCCCAGGCTATGCTATAGCTGCTAGAATTTCAAATCTCTTTCAGTGAGTGGTATCTGGGCAAAGAAAAGAAATAAATAGGTTTGGACATTATACATTTTCCATTTGGGGAAAGTTAACTTTCCTCAACTTTTTTTCCCCTTGCTTTATTTTATTTCTGTTCCTTTCTAATATTTGAAAGCCTTATTTTTTCACATTTAAAGTCATACGATTACTGGCATCTCAGGTTATAGAATCCCAATGGCTTAAAATGGCTTCATCTGTGCCACTTTGTCATCAAGGCCTGATCATAGTCAAATATTTCAAGTTTTCACACAAAAAAAATATGGGCATCAACATTTTCTGAGCATATTTTATGAAGACCAAAACACCGACTTTGAAATTGAAGGTCGAAGTCTTTCTGTTAAAATCCAGAAGAGTGACACAACCAACAGGATGATATGATGATAGCAAAGAATATCTTGTACCATGCTCTGATTTAATCCTGTTCCTTTTGTCCACACCTTTGGTTTTGTTACATTAAATGTTCTTGTTAGATGTGTGTGGAGAGGGGGCAGGAGGCTGGAAGGAGTGGTTTTTTTCATTTTAACAATAATATCCTTCTTCCATAAAAGATACGAAGCAGAAGACTGAACAGAAAATCTAGCTATTTTATTGCCCCAAGGCATTATTCATTTTCCTGACACATTATGTTTTTAATTAAAATTGCACATGAGTTAATTAAAATGTTCATCCAGCCTTTTTTTTTTTTCCTTGCATGGGTGCCTTGTTACTCTCCTAGCATTTTCGTAGAAGGCCGTTACATTTCAACAAACTGCTGGCTTTATCAGCTCAGACTTCTACTGACAGACTGTCATGTTCTCTACACCTTTTTATCTCAGATGTTCTAATTTTTTTAAGTACCTTCTCTAGTCTGAGGGCTGGTTGGTTGGTTTTTTAAAAAAATGTTATTATTATTATTATTCGGCTACCAGCATCTTCCACTAGTGGTTTCAGCTCAGGTTTATTAAGGAGACATTGTCAGGAATGGGCAGGAAGGTTTCACAAATAGGAGTCACTGACATGTTATCCCACAAGAACTGGTGAACATTGTCAAAGCTCAGTGTTATGGAAACTTCTCAGATTAATCTGCAACACAAGAGCACAGCAATACCAGTGCACAGTAACTTGGGAGCATCACTAAAGACAAGCAGCATTCAAGGAAAGTAATCATCAGAATCCTGCAGACACCTTGCTTATACTGAGTATGTGTATGTGGAATCCTTCAGATTTATGGATTACAGGTACTGAATTTTTGATCACTTGTTCAGAAAAAATAAATTCTAGAAGATAGACACAGACTTTTGTCCATCTTGTTTAGTCTTAAACTCTATTTTAAAAGGTATAGCAGGTTTTAAACAGTTTGAGAAAGTGTTTCTTTTTAGCTGAAAGTGTTCTTGGTGGTATATTAGGAAGGGCAAGAGAGGTTTCTTAGGCTGTGGACTGGTAAAAATTGATTTACTCAATTTTCAAGGAACCTGTTTCTACACTTAAAATTCCCAAGTCATGAGTGGAAGCCTGTCCTGCTTCCTTTTTGCTGGCTAGATAGCATGTTGAAATGCGGTTATTTCCCCCAAGCACCACCAGAGCTGACTTTGGGAACGGAGACAGTGTAGGAAGAGTTCTCTGTCCAAGGTGTCAACCAGCTCCTAGAAAGGAACAGATTTCACAGATGGATCACCTCTGCTTTCCACAGAGGTTGTAAACGTACATGGTGCACTTGTTAAATTTATCCTTATTGAGCATCACAAGTTGGAAATGCATACAAGGCCAGTAAACTATAACAGGGGTGAAAGGTAGAAAGCATGTCAAACAAATGTTTTCTGAAGAGGTATACAGCAAGCTGTTTTGCCTTTGGTGAAGTCTTCAAAGCCTGCAGAAACACATCGAAGTTTGTAACTAACATCTTGCATCCTGGCTGCTGCACCAGCACGTGCCTGGACAAAACAGAGCTTTCAAGCAAAGATTTGTGTTGTGTGTGAGTGCCATGCACGCCTTCTAACAGCAACAGTGAAGCCAAGTTTGAAAATCAGACCTCAAAACAACAGCTCCCGTAACTCAAATAGAGAAGGAGGGATGGGCTGAGGGGTTCAAACTTTGGGCTCAGCTAATATGCATTAGTGCCATTTGCTTTTTTCACACAGCATGAGTTAAGGACAGGCTGTCAGCTGTAACTTTGAGCTTCCTGGATGCTGTCAGCTCATTTCACAACCTTCATATTACTGAAGTGGAGCTTTTTACATTTTATTCTTTGACTTCTTGTTGTATCTTCATAAGAATAATGTGATTTCGGGGGAAGTGTTGAAAGGTTTGAATGTGGCAACTAAACATTTACAAAAGATCTTTAGCCTGAAATATGTAAATATATTTCTCTCAATGGTTCAGATAGCAGTGTTTAATTTTGCAGAAAAATTGCAAAGGGTTTTTTTTTAGTTTTTATACTGAATTTATGCTCTGATGAAAAGCCCTTCACTTCAGGAAGTAGAAGAAATTATTTCTTTTTAAAACTCTCTTAATATGGCATCTTAGATATCTTGCAAAGGGTGTGAAAGATAAGGTTACCAGTCAGGAATAATGTTTTACAACATCATTACCCTGATACCACCCAAAGCAGCTTTCTTTGAATCATATCGTTTGGTATATATCTATATTTTGATTCAAATAATACTCTCCTTGGTTATGCTAATATTGCCGTGTGATATTTACTTAGGCATCAAGAACAACTTCAGTGAAACCCAGAAAAAAATCCCTTTTGCTTTCTAAAAGGTCCTTTAGTTTAAAACATACCTTGATATTTCCTTTGTGTAAGGCTATACTTAGTTCACAGCTTATTAAAAATTTGCTCCTTTATTACTTTTTATTGTCTATACATTCAGTAGAAAAAACCCCAAAAGGCACAGACATGAGAAACCTTGAATACTCTCTGGAGTTCTGGGCCCCTTGATTTACGAACAATGTGAAGGTCCTTGAATGAGTCCAGAGGACGTCAACAAAGCTGGTGTGAGGGTTGAAAGGCTGTGAGGAGCAGTTGAGACTTCGGGTTTGTCTGCTTTGGAGGAAAAAAGGAGGCTGAGGGGTGACCTCATTGCTCTGTCCAGCTTCCTGAGGAGGGGAAGTGAAGAGCGGGGTGTGGATCCCTTCTCCCTGTACCCAGTGACAGAACACATGGGAATGGTTCAGAGCTGCACGTGGGGAGGTTCAGGCTGGACACTAGAAGCATTTCTTTACTGAGAGGGTGGTCAGACATTGGAACAGGCTTCCTAAGGAGGTGGTCAATGCCCCAAGTCTATCATCTTGGCATTTCCATTTTCCACTACTTTCTGACTTGTGCACTAGGGGTTTTTTTCCTTTCCTGTCTCTATTTCCTACTTTTACTGCGGTCTTCGAGTCCTAGTAAATCCCTAGCCCTTCACAGACCAAGTGCCTGTCCCTACCACAAACACCTGTGTGAAATTCTTACAAATTTGTGTCAATAAAATTCAAACGTTTGTGAAGTTGCATTACTTTTACTAAATTGTTCATTTAGGAATATTAAAATGCTGTAAAGGTATACTGGAGCAAACTGAAGTACTTTTTTTCAGCATTTTTAAACATAAATTTGAGTTTGTGGGTTTGTAATAATTAGTTCTTGATTTAAAGTTTTCTTTAACACCAGTGAAAACAAAGGCTTTATCCCATAATTTTTTTAACAGTTCATCATTCTAACAACATTTCAAAAAAACTGGTTTTGAAATGGCCTGGAACATTTTTCCAACATTTTAAAAGGACTCTAAAATGGAAAAAAAATCCTTTTTCTCCTTATTTTTACACCCTGTAATCTGGGTACCTTGAACTTCCCACACAGCATCAACCTTTTGTGCTTTCATGTAGGAAAAGTCAACGTTTAATCATAAAAGGGTTTGAGAGTCTATATTAAGAATACAATCTAACTTGGTAGCTGCTGTTTGAGATCCTGCACGCTATGAATTTCATACAGTAGAAATTAAAATCTGGTATAATTTCATGACCCGTATCACCTTCTTTCTCACAGACTCAAGCTGTGTGAAGTTATTTCCATAAAGAAATGTGGGGATATTGTAGGAAGCAAACTGGATTTACCAACAGTTCAAAGCTGTGGTGAATATTACATTTAAAGCCAACTCCTCTTATTATAGATACGTTTAACACTTCCTGAAAATTCCCTTCAAAAAAGTAACAGTAATTTTCATCAGCTCTGGGAAAAGAGTCATCAAGTATCTCCAGGTGTAATGTATTTTTAGTAGAACCACCCAAACTGTTAGCCGCAGTTGTGAACTCTGCTGAGGAAGTCTCTCAGCGCTGCGGTGGCAAGCTATCTGCCCACAGGCAGTTTAAGTGCTCCAGATAGAGGTGCAAGACCTTAAAAAAAAAATCTAAAGCCATGCCATAAACAGGAAACATTTTTAAAAATAATTTTCCGCTGTTTGGAAAAGGATGGAATAATAGATAGAGAAACAAACTGTTCTGAGATAGGAGCAGCCTGAGGAGACCAGCTTTGCTGCAGGTCATTGATCCTCCCCTGCTCTAGCTCTCATTTTCTCACGTAGGCACTTACCTAATTTTGGCCCTGCAGAAGTCCCTTGGCTTTTCTCTGCTCACGCTCTGCCTCCCTCACTCCCTTTATGCTTTCCTAGCAATTCCCAGGAAGTTGATTTCCAATAATCACCTAATTTCCTGCATGAAGCAGCATAGGACGCCCCAAGACTCCCATCACCTTGCATGATCACTTTTAGCATGCTCAGACTTGTAAAGTCCTGCTGCTCTCTGCCCTTGTAGACACAAAGGTTAACAGAGACTAAGCAACTTTTCTTAATTGTCAAACTCCAGCCATTTAATTTCTAAGACTGGGAAAAGAGAATTTCTAAGAAGGATGTTAACAACCCTCTCACATTTTCCCGTATTAAGGGGCAGATCTGAGATGAAGAAACAGAACAGATTCTTTTCAGAGAAAGTTTCCTCACCTAGAAGTATAGGAGAACAAGCAAGTAAACAAACAAAACTCCAGCCACCTTGGACACATTTCCTGCGTGCTCACAGATCATCCTGCCTAAGCACAGCAGTACTGACGGCCCCTGGCCAGGCCACGGCAACACCATCCAGACCTCCTGGAAATGCAGCAGGTGGTAACCTCTGCAAAGGAGATAAAGACTTGGAAATGGCAGTGATTTGTACGCTATGGAGATAACGCAGAGTCACTGCTAAGAATGTATTTGTGTTTTTTCTCTATTTGTTCACTCAGCTTGAGTAAAGCCATTTGGGGAGCTTTTAGTTTGCTTTTTTCTTTTTATTGCTTTCATTCATGTACATCATTCAAAACTAAAGCCTTGCTACGAATGAAAATATGGAGCTGAAAGTGCTTTTTTTCCCTATGCACAGAGTGACAGGTCCACTGTGCAGACTTGCAGCTATCTCTGCCTATATGAAGATGCAGCAGGATCAAAGGACAGCTGTCACCCCTTAAACTCTCAACTGGCAGTACAAATGGGTTTGCTTCTATACTCAGAGAATTTGGGGTTTCTATGTATGTATTTTTAGCTTTTAACTTCTCAATAGATGGGGATGGTCTCAGACAAGTAGAGAAATAAGACAATAACATATCTGTTTTGCAGTTCTAAATTTCACTACGTATAGTTTTAAGGCCCTTCCTGCATTTCTTACTCCCATTTATCCCCCCCACTCTCATCTAGGTGTGGATAGCAGGTTTACTTACTGACTTGCCAGTTGTGCATGTTCAACAGCTCTAACTCAATGACATCACTTATTAGGGAGATAAATGAGAGCAGTTAAGCATCATGGCCGTAATTGGTGAAACTTTCTGCAATGAGAGCATTATTAAAATGACAGAGTGCTTGTCTGTGCCTGCCCAAGGTGTAGGATTTGGCCTCTCTCCTTTGCCTGGTGGAATGACCCCCAGCAGCACACCTCAAATGCATTGTTTCTATAGGGCTATATATAACCTCTTGTGTAAACTGGCAATGTATATTGATGAATGTCTGTTTCATTTTTAAGAGCCATCTTCTTCTATGTTATTTAAACAGGACAGCTGATAAACATTACACTTTAGTTCATGTTTGTTAAATTACTCACTTAAATAACCTTCTCAGATGCTGATAAATGGCACCCTCACAAAGAATAGCTGCTACTTTTTCGCATAATATACTGGTATTTAAGGCTTTTTATAGTATATCATACACACAGCCTCGCTCTGTCATTCAAAACCCAAACGACATTTTACTAAAATGTTTCTTTTTAATCCTGTCTGGCTAATGTTTCCAATAATTTTTGATACTGCATTTGGGGGAAGGAGGGAAATTGCCATGAGGAGTGGAAACTCCATTTTGAAAACAAAAAAACTAGGTTTCAAATCAGAGATTGTTTCCCTTCAAAAATTCACTTCTCTGTTTTGGGCAGAAGTGTGCCTATAAAGAGCTGAAAAAATAAGACCATTGCAGGAAAACGAAACAAGTAGGAGTAATACGTGGAGAGAGGTAAAGATGGTCAAATATAGTCTGAAGAAGCAAAAAAAAAAAAAAAGCAGAGAGAGAGGAAAAAACCTAAATCTAAAACAATCGTGATGCAATGACAAAACACAAACTAGACAGGGTGCTCCAGACTTCCCCCAGTAGTACCAGGATATAGGACTGAGAAGCCTTACCAGTCTGGGGCATCCCTGCCTCTCCTGCCTTCCTGCAGAAGGGATGTGATCTGCATCTCCATGCCAGAAAAACCTCACCATCTCTCAGGGGAGATGATCCCAGCAGGGGACCCCTGTAGGGTTTCTTGGGAGTCCTGGTCTGGCTGCAGGCACACTATACATGTATGGAGCATGCACAAAATGCATATAGATGAAGCAGCTGTGATGGCAAATCCTTGCCCTTTTTAAATGTCATAAAGTAAATGTATTGCACAGGCTGTGATGTGGCTGGCAAGCAAATGAAGATGATGTCCCTCTGCTCCTGGATCCAAATGCTTCATTTTATAGAGCACATGATTTACCTGTGGTTTGTCTCCTAGCACACACTGCCCAGAGCACCGTGCCCAGAAGCCTGTTTCCAACACAGCTCCATCGCCAGGAACATCAGGGAGGGCGAAATGGGAGCCAGGAGCAGTGGGGTAGTGCAAGCTGAGGCCAGCTGCGTCCTGGCCCCCAAGAGCTGCCTGGGAGAGGAAACCTGAAGCAAAGCGTCACTTCTGAGGACTCTCTTCTAGGTGTTTGAGGAGGGATACAACTCTGGGGTCAAAAAACAGAGAAGAAAAAAAGGCAAATCAAGGCTGGATTTGGAAACCAGACAGGTACCTACCTTGGAAAGATTTTGCAGATATGTTAAGTTGAATTCAGAGCAGCTGTTTTCTTCCTCTGAATTGTTGCTTTGTTTTCTAGATGTCAGGAGACCTTGAATGCTTTTATTGCCATCCTTTCCATCCCTGCGAAGCCTGCCACAGTGGCAAACCTATGGAATTAAGGTGCAGAGAAAGGTGGACATGAATTAGTATTTTAGCCTTTAGGTTGGTCTTTAAGTGTTGTTTCACAGAGTTGAAAGGTGTCAAGAGTTAAGGAGAAACATACAAAGGGACTCTGGGGAGAGGACGTGTTCAGACTGCCGAAGAAGGCACAGAAGGCAATAGGATAGGGGCAGCTAAGGTATGTGAAGTAAAGAATATATTTTTTCGTGCTCGAGGACGTGCCTAAATTATGAGAGGCAAAATGCTAAAACAGACACGAAGTTAAGAGCCATGAGAAGGAATATAAGAATAACCATGCCACATCAAACCATCAGTCCATCTTACTGGCCTCTGACATGTCACAGCAAGATTTAAAGATGCATATTAAGCCATCCCCTGCACTGGAAATAATGTGCTAGCCAAGATGAGCAGGCAGTCAGGGTATTTCCTTCTTTAAGATAGTAGTACTCGTCTGTTAGAAAATAATTTATTCTAATGTCATGTGACTGAACGCTCTCCATAGGCACAGAAATATTTTATACATTTGCTTAATCCTGCTGATTTTTGGCTCAATAATATCTATGAAAGGCGTTACATTAGTTAATAAGGAGTTACATAAAGACAACATTAAACTTTAAACTGTTAAACTATCTGCAATTCAGGTTCATTTATTGCTCCCATTTTATGCTTTTAAGGAACACTATAGAAATAAAGATTTTTTTAAAGACTGGGCCAATGTGTGTTTGTGGGGAAAATGCTGCTTCTCTAACCTCCACTTTTTGCTCACCACCCCAATAGTCATCTTTCTCTTCAAGGAGCCAGAACTTCTTTGCTGTCTATTGTCAACAGTTTTCTTTGCTGTTGACTTTAGCCAAATAACAAAGCCAACTCAACACTTATATTTCTTGACAGGAGAAAACCGAGAGGGTAGTGGTTGTTGCTGTTGTTATTTCATCAAGGATGCTATCCACGTTTACCATATGATGCTATAAAAATGCAGAACCCCATAATATGTATCTTTATTGTTTCCTACATGAGATTATACACTGGAAAAAAATGTATTTTTCAATGAAAGAAAATATACATATTCTGTGTTTCCCTGAGAGTGTCTGTGTTTTTTAAATCAGACAGCCTCTGGCATGCAATGAAATCAGTGTACTTGTGTCATAGATTAACAGAAAATAAAGAAAATACCATCCTTTTAGGGAGAAGTAGAACATACATATTATTTTAAGTTTGTAAGAAAGTTGTCACCTGTTTACGTCTATCATCCTTTAACCTTGGATGGTGCCTGTTACTTGACCTGCACTATAGATGAGTTCCTACTCCCCAAAGACTGATGAAATTTCCACTCTCACCTGTGAAAAAGTTGAATATAGATATATATATGCGCTACATGATAGATACTGCACTAAGTGCCCAGCTTTAAAATGGCACAGTATATAATGGGACAGTTTTTCATATAGACATCCTTCAGCTGAAGGTTTTATTCTTATTGCTATGAAAGGAAAAAAAAAAGAAACAGGTTGATAATGCAGGCACAGAGTAGGATGGTCTCACAACAAATTATAGCACAGGTTATTTCATAGGGAGTTTATTCAATAACAAAATTTGGTATGTTAGTACCAAGCCATCACTTTATCACATACATTTCTCTATGCAGTTAGAATTCACCCTGTGCATTTAAAATTTGTCCTGCACAATGAATAGATTATTAATAAAAGATTTAAAATAAATCTTGTCTTTTCTCAGGAGAAATGAAGAGAGGTGGGTGCCATATTTTGCATTTCACCTCCATCCTTGTGCATCTTGATGTAAGGCAGCAGAATGCCTGCTACTATTTAATTAAACAGGAATCTGGATTAGCTCCAGCTGTGGACCGTGTAATCAGGGTTTGTGAGTGTGTTCAAAAAGGGGTGTTTTCCCTGGCTCATATTTCATTCCTGCATGGAAATCTGCTCTCACTCAAACCTGTCCACATGCTGCAGTAAATGATTTTCCCTCCCTTCTGAATCATACACTTAGGCACCCCCCACTACAATTCTTTGAAAAGAAACAAAAAGGCACAAACAGCTTGACTGGTCCACTTACACTAAGTACTATTTAATTATGAGAGGCTTTGCTTGTTCATGTATAAATCTACCATTTATTCAAGTTTATACCATAATGGCTGTAAGATCTATTAAATTGTTTTGTGCAGATTTATGTTATTCTCTCCAGATGATGACAATTTAATTGTTGTTGCCCGTGGCTTAAGATGAGCTTAATGCTCAGAAGTGAATTTACCTTTCCTTAAACACACGTATCACCATCATGAATGACTAGCACACTTTCAATTCTCTCTACTTCTCTAAATACTATGCTACCATTAAAAATGATAAATTATACATAAAATAAAGATGGTAAGTAGGGCTGAAGCTACAAATCTTTTCTTTGTCCTAATAAAAGAAAATTATCACAAACCCATATATATGTTTGGTGGAGAGTCTACCCCATCCATGAACATGCAGTGCAAATGTGTGTATAAATTCATGAACAGGCACATCCATGAGAATTTGTGATCATATTTTATTTTCAATAGTCTTTTCTGAGTATGCACTTTGCCTCTTCAGATGTCATCGCTGATCTATGGTGGTGCTTTTGACAGAGTATGTCTCAACCAACAGAAAAGACAATTGTCAAATAGATGTTGCTTATTATTCATTTCCATAGGCTGGACATCTTTTTGTGGTAATTTGATACGGCAAGTTTTCTCAAGCTATCAGCAGAGATTCAGACTACAGATGATAATGAAAACTAAATCAGAGTTCATCATGCATAAAAGATTCTGAAACTTTGAATTTTTTAAATTTTGTATCTTGTATGGAGGTTACAGACGGGTAAACTCAAAAACATTTGGCTTTACCACAATATTAGATTTGCTGGCCAAACATCACCTGCCAAAACAAACTAGAAATAAATAGCTCTCCATTTTCAGCAGAACAGAGCCATTTTCCCTCCCTTTTTTATTTCTATTTTAGTCTTTCTTCCAATCCATCAGCATGAAAAGACTGTTGAATGAAATTCTGGAAAATACATCCAAATATTTTAGACTTTCTGATAAATTTTCTCAAGGACATTGTAAATGGCAATTTTGATCACCACAGATTGCATATTTGAGATATACAGAGTTGTATAGGGCCATATAGTTGCATATGGCAGGATGTTTCTTTGTCTGCCGTAATGTCCCATAGTCGGTCTCTGGGCAAAGTGAAATTTTAGATTTCACTTTCTTTCTGTTCCTATTATTTTTTTTTTAAATTGAAGAAGCAAAATTACTCTACATTTTCTTTTTTGTCTTCAGGATCTTATCTAATTAATTTTCTAATGGTGTTCTTCACTGCTTTTCCACCTACCCTTCATGCCAGTCCTTACAAAAAAACTAGTATTACATTACTTGTCTCTATAATGTTTCTCGTCAAGACAGAGGGTGAGGAAGTTTTAATGTCAGTCCTAGAATCTGCTCTGATGAGATTCTAATTAAGTTGCCAGTATAGAGAAAATTAGAAAATCACAGCAGTTTAAAGCTTAACCTTCAAGGAAGCTTGAGCAGATATGAATAACGTTATTTCTGAAAGATGGCGTGAGTGCAGTTGCGGGGCTAATGTGAAGCGATGCATGTTCAGTACATCATCTTTCCACACTGTTAAGTGGAACAAGTCATAGTGCAAGAGTATGTTTAAGTCCTTGAGGATATAAGATATACTCTTATTCTTGAAGGAAATGGTGGTGACAAAGGCAGTTTAAATGAAATCATATCGTCAAGAGTACTCTCTGTACTTTTTATTTCTGTCTCTGATCCAGGTCATGGTTTGACTGTACCTACATCATTTTACTGTTACCAGCTCTCACCTGCCATAAACAACCAGACAAGCTTGTATGACATCTGAATTTTTTCAGCAAACTCAGATTTATGATTACATGTATATCCAGTTTCTCTCTCTGGATGGAGAGCTGTTTGTCTCAGATTTTATATCATGTTCACCATTCTACTTAATTGCATATATATGTGATGCAGCAACTACAAATACGCTTACATTCCACTCATTCGGAGATCAGGAAAGCAAACTTGAGGTGAAAAACTGCTCATCCACATTTTTATGTACTATCCTTTTATCTTTCTTGTGAGCGAATAAACACTGGGACTGCTCTGTGCAGATATACTTCAGCAATTACTTGCAGCTTTAACAACATTCCAGATTTTTTGCCTCGACCTCTGTTTTAAATACTGCTGTGGTTTTCAGCCACAAAGACAGCACAAGTCAGCCAGGCAATCCCGTGACAAACTCCACTAAGGACTTCACAGTTAACAAAACAATGAATGAAACATCATTCTGGCACACAGTACAGCTTTCTGCTGTCTTCTGCCGCCTTTGCTTTTTTTTCCCCAAGTGGAAAAGCAACTTCAAAAACAAGGTGCTGTCATTTTAGCAAAGGAGAATTAGGACTGTGAAAGGATGAAGTGTCCTTGCACAGAAAGACTGCAGCTAAAATTGTATCAATATTCCTGTTATAAACTGATAAACACAGAGCTCCGTGAGGTCAAGTTGTACATGCTTGAGCTGACATGCCAATCTGCCAGCAGTCATATGGTTCTCATATGGCGACACGCCACAGATGCCAGGAAAATGTGAGAAGTTTCTGGCTCATTTCATTTCACTCTCCTGAATGCCATGTTTGCCTGCACACACACACACACACACAGACACACACACACACACATACACACACACAGAGTAGATTTTCTATTTTAAATGGAGTTATTATAGCCCGTGTATTCCCATTTTCTTAAAGGATTTGCAATAACTCACCCAAACTGATTCCTGAGACTTCATAGCAAGACTTGTCTTGGAAATGAGAGCAGGTTTGTTGTTTTTTTTTGTTTTGTTTTTTTTTTTTTGCAAGCCTTCAAAACACTCCCCTAGCCATTTTTAAATGACTTCAAAAGACGGAATTAGAAAAAGAGACAGACAAGATAACAACACATCATATGTGGATGCATTTTGCACTCATAATATACATTTAGGGAAAGGAATATGAAAAGTTTTAGTTGTCTCAGAATGAGACTTCTTCCAGTCTCGAACAACATTAAAACAGCTCTTTTTAATGCTTGAACAGCGGCAATTATTCCTTTCTTCGGTTCTGTTTCTTCAATGTGCATTTTTGTATCAACAATATAATGCCTCTGTCACGTGGACTGACATGATAGTACATTAAAAATTGTCTATATTCATATTTGGTAAACAGACCAAAATTATTCATTGAGTATATAATGCACAATTTACAAATAGTTGAAATATGTATTTCCACATCAGACCATCTTTCAAGCTTTTACAGTCTTTTGTGTCAGGTTCAATTGTCTTCAAGAGGAATTGTTTTCCTTTTCTTTCTTTTAAACTGTTACTAAAGAGAAAAGGCTGAGACAAATATAACTACAGTCATTTTTAATGAAAAGACTTTCTTCTATGACTGAGAGCGTACACTTCACCCTTGCCTCACCAAATCCAGATACTGTGATTTTAAATGAACTTACTTCAAATTATTAATGCAGAACCATAAACTGCTTTTAGGCTTAAAACATGAAAAAGAAAAAATGCATGATGCATGTGTATGTGTGTTTGTGTGCATGTGTGTATGCACACGCATGCACACACACATGCAACTGTACAAGGAGTGGTGATTTCTCCATGCAAGACCAAGTTTGAAGTTAACTCACCCCTGGCAAACTCACTTACCTTTGGTCAGAAATCTCTCTCTTCAAAAACATTAAAAATATCACATTTCTGGAAGCTTCAAACACTTGAGATGAGTCTACAAGAAAGTAATTGTTTTCTTTTCTGGTATTAACATTTACCTCCTTTGGATCACACTTTATAAGATTTGAGATAAGAACACTGAATCAGGAACAGGCAGTAACTTTCTCATGTATAACAAAGGTAGGATTTGGTGTTATTAGCCCCTGAATTTATAAAACCAGGAACAAGAAATAGCAGAGAATTCTCTATGCGGTAAAGATGTGCGCATTTCAATAATAAACATTTAGATTTTTTTTGTTTTACTTCCATTTACACATCACTTGTAAATCGAGGGAGAAAGGTCAGTTTAGACAGTAGCCTACCTTTGAGAAAAACCAAGTTTGAGTCCTCGCTTGGCCTAAAGTTTCCTGCACAATCCTATTCCTAAGTCTTTAATTAAGGTACTGCCCCCCCATCCCCTTCCCCAAACCTGTTAAAAGTTTTGTACTTAACCTCTAAATGTAGGAAACCAGGAACGCTTCTGATCTCGTGGGTTCAAATGAATGTTCTGTCTACATCATGATGCTGGAGAAATGCTCATATTGCTGTCTCCAGCACCCTAAGTTTCATGGAAGAGTGAGTGCAGCTGCCAGTGAGAGCACAGTTGGGCTTTGGTGTGGTCCCACATCTTGCCAACAGGGAGTCCGTGACCTCAAGACAGGCCATGCCAGAGGTCAAAGTACACACACCAGTGTATCAGCTCCTCGCATGCCTTACAAGGATGCTCAGACAAAAGACAATGAACATGTGATTTAAGAGCTCTGCAAGTCCTCACATGACTTCTATTAAGTATCTGAAAGACAAATACTAATTGAATTAAAACTAAGCCAAATAACTTTCCTGTTTAGAAAGGGAGCACTGCTGGAATACGCTCCAGTGACAGATCCTTATTTTCCTTCCCTCAAACCCATGGGTTTAATACCACTTGGAAAGGTCTTTCTATTTTTTCCAGGGTCTTGCCTAGTTTCTCAGGCTTCTGTCAAGGTAACTGGCCCATAGAGATTGCTTTAAAAATAAGCTATTCTCAATAGAATGATGAAGTATTCCTGAAATATTTTGACTTTCAAGCATCATCAAAAAAAGTAAGAATAACAAAGAAGCTGAAGAGCAGAACTCCCATTTGTTTGTTGCTCTGTAAAACACATACATTTGCACAAATGTTTTGGAATAAACATTTGTGTTTGTGCTTGCACAGCAATTAACAGATTGTAAATATCATCCAAAGTATAGCATCCATTTAGACTTACTGTATATACAGCCCCTGCTTGGATTTTGGTACATAAGACATGAGTCCCAACTGGATTTCGCTTTCCTTTTTTTTAGCTGTCAATGAACATAAAGGACTTCTTAAATGGAATCAGTCTGTTTTAACTCAAGGTACTTGCTGTTGAGATTAAATTAATGGAATCAACAGCAGCAGTCTCAAACATTGATTTCAGCATTGCAGTCATTGTATATTGTATATGTGCTGTCAATACTATGACCTCCTTGCAGTGATCAGAACAATTTCTGTCCCCAAAAAAATTAAAGCATTAGAACATAATTCAGATGACAACAAACATTGTACATGTAGCTCTCTCTTAATACTTGAATCATAATTTTTTTTAACTTAATTTGTCAAGTTCATAACTATCACTTGGAACTTGCTGACAAGGAACCTGATAACACATCATATCAAATTCCATTTTACAACTGTTTCCTTGGAAACACAGGCATAAAAATGGGCCGTGCACAATGGAATGAAATCAAACAAATTAAAATTAACCTTAAAGAATTCCCACGAATCACAAACTCTTTGCATTGTTAAAATTCATGCAAAACCAGGGATAATGATTCTTACAATAAGAGCATCATTAGTCCCACATTCCCATAGACCCTACTTGCTTTGGCCCTGATCCATCAAATCACTTTAACATGTATGCAACTTTAAATGCATGAGATATCCCACTCAACAGAATGAGTCATGTGGTTAAGGTTATTCACGTACTTAAGAACTACACAAGAGGCGGCTTTGTCTCCAGAGGCTCACTAGTTATTAAGGAGAGCACACACACACGTTTGTATATATACACGTACACACATATGTAAATGTATGTATGTATATATACGCTGCAGGCTATGCATACGTCTTTGGAAGCCATGTTCAGGAGTAAAAATAACATAAAAAAAACTCAAGTCTTCATAAGTTATGACTTCTGATTATTTAAAACCACGAGAAGATAACTGGATAAAGGTAGGAAGACATTAATTTTGAGCAATCTGTTTATATAGGGGTATAAATTTTATTTTTTGTAAAAATTACATGTCAGTTCAATGAAGAAAAAATACTTTTTTTGTTGACTTTTAGGATTTTCTCCCATAGGTTTCAAGTGACTTCAGAGTGAGATTACAGGTGACCTGATAAGAGAACTGAGATTTACAGCTCCCTTCCTAAAAATGTATTGCCCATTAAGTTTGGGTTTTTTAATTATCAAGCAAACCAACAGTTTTCCTCCGTTTTATTGTAATAATTATGATAAAGATGGGTATGTAGATTCTTGTGCTTGTGTTCGAGACTTAGCACATCAAATTTATATGGCAGGACTATCAAAATGCAGATATTATGCTGGCAAATGTATTCTTTCTCCCAGGAAAGGACCGTACCAGCTACTAGATAGCATTTTAATTCTACCACTCCTCGGATAAGAAAAGCAATCTGATCAGAAGCTTTTCAGAATATCTAATTTTTTTTTTTTCCCCATCTATATTTAGGTAAAAATGTCATGGACAAAGAAGGAATTTGTTTGGGGGAGTTAATTCCATATTGAACATCACACAATATCTTCTGTATTTCTCCAAGATAACTGCTACCAACAGTTGACTACTAACTGTTAACTAAACCTAGTTATTATATAGTATGTTCAAAGATTTCAGATCTCAAAATATTTGTAAAGAAGTTGCATATTACTGGCTCATTTCTACAGACAGGAACACTGATGTACAGACTTCTCAACAGAATAGGCTATTCCCCACAGATCTTAGATTTGCACTGAGGTATTTTAATCTCACAGATTTTTCAAGGATCTCACAGCAATTGGACTGCAATGGAAGTCCTACTTGACCTAGGCACAGTAAAGAAGAGATAAAACTTAAGCTTGCAAAGTGAAAGATTTATAATGTAAAGACGAAAATGGGTATCAAGTGCTGTTGAAAAGGAAGCTCCTTTAGTGTAAGTGCTTCAATTTCAAAATACAAGTCCTGAGACAAGGAGAGAAAATACACAAGTACTTGAATTGTCTCTTCTTCTACCTTTTGTCTTTCCTCAGCTAGAAAATAAATGTTAAAAGTACTTAACTAACTTTCATGCACCCTTTTTTCCAGTATTTTTGTCTCATTAGCATAAAATGTGGAATATTTTAGTCAAAATTTTATAATTCACAAGATTTCAAAAGCAGATATATGTTTGATATTTTTTTGGTAGTATGTATCTCATTTTCCAGAGTTCAGATCCAGTTTCAGCAGTTTTTTCGTATAACCCTGGATGAAACCAAACCTTCATTTGTCCAAAACCATGATTTTTAACTTTTCCTTCAGTCTTACCTATTCTTTGCATGGCAAGTTGACACTTCTGATGCAAAAGCTCTCTCTCACTAAGTATTTGTAAAATGTCTGCTAGCCCTCACAACATTTCCTTAACAAAAGTTAATGCATAAGAATTCATAGAATCATTTCAAAACGTCAGAATGTCTCAATTTTTTTGTCTGTTGTTATGTTTACCTTCACTACAACAGCAGCCACCTGAAGGAAATCTGATTTCCAGAGCTTTAGGATAAATGCTTGAAGGTGTAAAACATCTCAAATTCTCTTGAAATTTAGTTGTTTACAATATATTCCCTTATTCCTGTGTAGAGTGGTATGCTATTCTATGTTCTCAAATGTTTTTTATTGCTGTTTTCCTCTCATGATTTCTTGCAAAATTTCTACATGGAAATGGAATACTTTATGGTCTTTGTAAAAGTTAAACTTAAACCAGGTATAAATAACATGAAGGAAATAGTGAAATATGCTTGCTTGTTGTCACGAATTCAAACTGGCCAAGAAGGATGCACGGAAAAGCATTCTCCACTGCCCTCACAGTTAAATGTCACTTGAATGTGGTTTCAGTGTTTGCTTAGTAAATGTTTAGAACAGGATTTGAAATTGTTTTAATAAAATTCAATAGGAATTCTTGCCAGCTATAGAGAGAATCCTGAGTGTGCCCAGTTTATTTCATGGGATCTAATTTTACATAAAATTTCATGGTCATTCTTGGAGATTTGTATGACCCAAGAGAATGTTATGTTACTTGCACATTAGAGCAATGCCTTTGTATTTCTTGGTTACTAGTAGGTGGCAACAGCAGGAAAAATGGGGGCTCAGCCCATGGATTTAATTTTAGCAGTTGCTAAAATATGGGTAGATGCTTCAATGAGGAATGTATCTTTTCACAACTGCACGTGGCTATCACTGTATTACAGCGAAAGTTACCAGTACTCGGAGATAATTTTATGTTGAGAGATGTGCCAAAATCAGCCTGTATATTCTCAAATATTTCTGGAAATTTGCAAAATTAAGCCCAGTTAAATTGTAGGATTTAATATAGAGCTGCCATCTCATACCAGGGACCAGAATGTTTTTTTCCGGCATAATGGCTTTTGGACTGTTTTTAGTTATTATCAGATTTGATCCTACACATTTGTGCAAATAAGTTAAATGAAGTGTCAGGATGTTTTAAATGATGTAAGTAGCTACAAGTTGAGTACAGCAGGTCTCTGTAAACCTCATAAGACCTTTTTGCCCTGGGAGTCCAACAACAAAGGTTTTATGGCTCCTGTTGCAGATTTCAGTCTTTTTTTGAGACTTAGTTTTGCTGAGATTTCTGTTGGCCCTCTTTCCTCATCTTGTTTCTTCCTCTTCAGCTAAAACCATTGCATTTATATCTGAAGAGCATGTAACATTCCCCACCTGTGTGGGCAGTGCTAGCAATATGAGAGCTGCCTTACACCTCCTGATCCTGAAACAAGTTCCGTTTCCAAAGTCTCTACAGGTTCTGCAAGGTAATGATGTGGCTGCCCAAAATTTGTAGAAGGATCTCCAGTGCAGGATAGAACACCACCACAGTGTAGAACACCAGAGAAAAACTTCCTGTATTTAATCCTACAACAAGACCCCAGACTGCTTGGTAGGACAGAGAAGAGAACTGCAGTCACTGTCCATGAAACACCATCAGGAATCTCACCATGCAAAAATGTAGTTAATATCAAATCACCAAAATTACACATACACCCTTTTTTTTTTTAATAACCGCTGCTTCTCACGCCTCTTTTGTTACTTAATTTTTGAACCCTTTTCCTTTTCTCATGGTCCTTAAGCATTTAGCTAGTCACACCTTAATGAGAGTGATGCACGGTGACTGAGAAAGTCAGAAGTCACTAAATTACTGAAGGACTGAAGTATTAAAATAAAATCTCTCTGAAGGTTGTTGATTTCTAATTTTATATACAGAGAGGAGGAGAATAGGGGAAGGTTTGCTTTTCCCTTAATTCTGCCATATTGTCTGATTCACAGCCGGAGACAAACTGAAATGGCCATCTGGTTGATGTGCATACAAAAGGAGTGGTTTGCCAGACAAAGAAAGTACCTTTTATTATACAAAGCAATGCATGTCCTCTTATCAGGCTTCCATTCTGTGGCTCTGGTGGAGCTGCAGGTATGTAGGAGCAGACCCTACACAGCACCCAGATGCAGCAGGTGCTGTTAAAATAGTAATGCAAGTACATAATGGTCCGAGGGCTCTGTGGTACGTTCATAGCATAAAATATACTGCAATCATACCAAATATTTTCAGCTCCTGGTTTCTGATTTTAGCTAGACCATTCCAGTTCACTAATTTGCTCCCATCACAGGAGAAAGTATAGCATTTTCTGCTTAAATAACAATTAGAAATCAGACTGGGACCACTGTGTAAATGGACCTTTTTAAATAGGGGCATGGTTTTTGTAGCTATTTAATACCATCCACAAATGTATCTGTCTATTTTTTGTGATGTTACTTCTGTGTCCACATGCCTAAAAGAAAAAATTGCTTGAAAAGCATCCCCTTTTTGCCCATACCAACTTTTACATTCTTAATGAACATACCCAAACACTTCCAAATGGACACTCCATATTAGTTTGATTTCATCTATATTTCAGTTCAAACTGCTGATCCCAGTGTATCCACCACTCAGACTATGTAAAATGTCCCATAAATTTTAAAAGAAAAATTGACAGTAGAACATTATGATAACCATTCCCCTTTCCTGGCCATAGCTGATCAGAGGAATGCAAGAAAGTTGTGTTATTTCACATGCACAAGACATCTGCTGTGTTTATGACTTAATTTTTCCCCTCTATGAGGTACCTTCATTAGATGAAAGACAGTCATATCTATGAAGCACAGGCATTGTTGTTCAAAATCAATCCTCTATTTCAATTTTCTCATACTCTCTTCTCCATTGAAACCTCCTGCTCTTGATACTGGACTCTGTTGACCTCCTCTTAAGGGGGTATTTAATTGCCTTTGCTCCAGTGATAACTATGGAAGTAGAACATCCCATTTCCCCATAAAGCTGTCCAGGGAAATGGAATAGAAATTGCCCTGAACTGGCAATGGAAGAGACTCCACTCCTGAGAGTGGGTTGTTCTATGCTGATATTCCCCTTCTCCCGATTTCATTCTATTTTAAATGATTTGTAAAAAAGATTGAAGCAATATGGTTTTCTAGCTAGAATGAGGGTCAAAGAGATAAAGCCAGCAAACAAACCAAAGGAGGGTAAGGAGTGATCCCAGGTTTCTAAGCATCATTGGGAAGTTCATTTCCCTGGTATGTGGCAGGCATGGCGATATTATTAAATGTTCCCCAGGCAACGCTGATAGGCTCCAAATTCTGTATTTTACTTCCAGAAAACAAAACACTTTCCTTTTACAATCAACTATCCCCACCATCAATACGTAACAAAATACCCAGTATAAAAGCTGTTTCATTTCATACAGTGACTTTCACTGTATTTATGCTGTTGTGGTATAAGGTCATATTAAAACAAGGAACAATCAACTTAAATGTTACTCACAGAATATGGAAATGTAATTGTAGCAAAAATATTCTAATAAGGTTTTACAGGCCCAATACATTATTTTGAAATAAATGTGCACGAAGGATGCCTTGAAAGATGGTACTGAATTGTAAGTGTCAGTCATGCAAGAAGCGGAGATTTAAAAGCAGTCTTTGTATTCACAGGTCCATGACACAAAATCCCTATTTGGAAAACGATGAAAGAACATTCAAGGACAAAAGCGTTTCTGGCCCTAAATTTCCCTTCACTTCATTCCATTATCTAGAAACCGATCCTTTTTTTCTCCTCATAATATATGACATCAAATTTCTATGCATTAAGTGAAACTTCCCTCTGTTGGGGAAAGACCTCCAAATTTCTCAGCCATGCAGTGGCAAATTTCAATTGGGCCAGGCTTTTTTTCCATTGATCTAATGCACGTGTGTATTGAAATGTACCGTGCTTTATGTGTCGTGCATTGTCACCCACTAAACAAGAAATAAAACCATTTGTTATACTCAAACCAGTCTCTGAAGGTGATTTCACATTCATCTTCCCATGGAGAGAGCAATTCAAGCCTCTTCTCCAACAGGAGGTAGAGTCCTTGTAGAGGCCATCTGGAGATCATGGTAGGGGAAACCAAACTCTGTAGAAAGGGGTCTCCACAGTGGAGCTGTGGACTGGAGCTTGTCAATTAAACCACCTGATGTGGTCTTTGCCCTCTTTACCACAGGAGCAAAGCAGATCTCCCTGCTACTCTGTGTAATCAGCCTGAGAAACAAAGAGAAAATAAAATAGAGCAAGGAGGTAGCCCAAGACAGAAAGCTACCAGGGTTTAGCTACAATTTAGAGAGGTCCCAATTAGATTTTGCTTGAGGCAAGTGCATTAATTTTTCATAATACTTGAGTTCCAAAATCTTAGTGTCCAAATGCTTAAACAACTATGGTTGGTTGCCATAATAAAGATGTCAGGTATTCAGATATTTTGACAAGGTCTGTGCAAGAACCTCAGGCTTATAATATTATATTTATTATTTTCCACTGTTATACTAGCTTTTTTTTTGGGAACTGTACCATAGGAAATGTCCATACAGTTCTCCAGTTCTGGGAGAGGTTGTCCATATACCTGTTCTGCTGTGCTCCCTATTACCACCTAGCAGGAGAAAGCAGAGTAACATCTTGTAACCCCAAATCAAACTTCTCAGCAGAGACAGCAGAAACCCTCAGGAGGTTATCTCTAAAACGCTCTCCTCATTCTCCTAACAGCACCTCTTGGTCAGATCAAGGTTTGGCCACTGCCTCTTTAACCAACTTCCATAGTGCTGGAGCAGCACAATACCATTTTGCCTGCTCAAAACAACAGGCTTACATTGGGCCATTTCTGTCACAGTGTCTTGGCACCTGTGTACTGGTGAGAGGGAGCATAGCTCCTCTCCCATGATGCATGCAAAGTCATATTGGTAGAGAGGAACAAAGGTACAAAGGCAACCTATTTATTTGTTTTGCAAGCATAAAATGTGCAAGACAGGATGGTCAGCTATATGTGCAAAATTAGTCAGATGGAACAGAAACCTGGAGTTCAAAATGTGACCCATGCTCCACACTGAATCAACAAATAATTTTTTTTAAAAATTGCCTTTGGTAACGCTCTGTTTTACAGAGAAGTGTGTGCCAAGGACTTACTCAAACCCAGTGAAGTTGTTGAAAAGACTCACTGCTGTTAAAAGACTTTGAACCAGGCCAAAAGACTTTCTTGAATATTTCACGAGTAACGAAGCTAAAAATGAGTAGCTGGAAAGGCTAAGGGCAATAGGGACATTTTAAAATGTGGTGGTAGAAAACCAAACATGCAAGCGAGCAAACTGAGAAAGACAGTGACCATCTGCCACACGGAGTGGGGACGCAGACGTCGATCCGCTTCTTGTACCAAAGCAGGCCAGGAAGATCTTGGGGCAGGATCCCGCAGGCAGGAGGAAGGCTGCCCATCCTCTGTCCCCTCTCAGCGTGTCCTTCTTGCTTCAGTCTGGCAATAAAGCTTCAGCCTGGAAGTCCCCCTTAAAAGTCCCTTTGCAAGCTTGAAAACAGCAACAAGCACATTATTTTACCTTCCCTTAAAAAAAAAAAAAAAAAGACGGAGTTGATCAAGGCAAGGACTCCATTAAAAAAAAGGTATAAAAAGTAGAAAGAATTAGGAAAAATAAAGGAATGGATATGTCTCTTCACCACCAGTTTCAGGGAAGCTGACCTAAGACCTTTGGCTACTCATGCAGTAGGACAAATGACAGAAAACACCTGGCAGGTACCGCCCTGCCTGCACAAGGGTGGAAATAGGACATTTGGGGCTGCTAGTGGTGGTGGCCAGGGAGGGACAGAGTGCTGTGAAGAGTCTGACCTGGGCAGGCTGATCCTGTAAGGTACTGAGCCACCTTGTCGGGCATGTTGGGAACCTTGCAGGATTGGGCCCAGAATGCCTATACTTGATAAGCAGTCATGGCAAAAATATTATACTCAGATATTCATCCAAAAACAGAGAAACAAGAATCACTGTAATTAGCAGTAGATACGGAATTTTTAGCATAAATGGGAAAACCCAGCATTTAATACATAACACAAGGTCCATTTGCAGCCATATAATTGCTGTCAGCTAATGCCTGATAAACTCTGCCTAAATTGGGATTTTATTATATCTATTTTATTATATATCTATATTTACTCTAACAAAAGTTAGACAAACTTGTCCAAAAAACTAGGGGTCCATTTTATGTGCTTGGGTGTCCAAGCACCTGCCAGCTGTTTGTCCCTTGAATTGAGGACATCATGTTTTCAATTTCCTTCAATAAAGCTATGAATCTGGCAATTTGCTGGCCTGCTTCAGCTAAACAGAAAGGACAATTTGAGAAAGATCATAGTTCAGGCTCAGTCAGACGGAAACGATTGAAAACAGAGAGCTGGCTGCTATGTTTCCCCAATGCAGCTTGCTGTCGCAGTTTGACTGACAAACTGACTTTTTTGAGGTGCTCATGCCCATTTCAGTCAGAGTTTATTGAAGGTGATTTTGATCTTCTCCATGAGGCCACAGCAGCGGCCATGCCATCTGTCACCTTGATTGCATCGTGGATTCTCTGGAGAGAGTGCGATGGCTCCTGATCATTTACAGATTGTGCTGCTTTCGCCTCCATAAGGACCACATGCACAGAGCCAGATGGTGAACATACACGCTTATTATAAGTCTTTATCTCTGTGCAGGAAGGAGAGGCACCATTAGATCTCCCTCAGGAGCTCCGCTCCTCTCTACCATCATGCTGCTCTTCAGCAAATACAGTCTTCTTCAGCTGTCATCAACCTACCTCTGAAAATTAAAAAAATAAACAATAATTCCATCAGCGCAGGCACGAGACGTAGAGACAGTGCCACAAAGCAGCTCCCCCGCCCCTTCCCCCGGCACACACACACACTCGGGCTCCTGCGACTGTCAGCGTTAGGTGGAAACAAGTTTGTTCGCGAAAAGACAGTTAATGTGCAATTAGGAGAGACTTCTTTGTGAAAATAAAGCAATGCCATCCTGGTTGTTCTTGGCACATTTTTAATTCAGCACGTTCTCTCTTTAAAGCAAAGCCTGAACAGGCGATTGCTGTTTTTCCAAAGGCAGCTTTGTGTTTGTGTCTGTGTTTCTCCTGTCGGAGAGCAGTGATGGGATTCTGGTTGCCACGGGTTGCGTGGCTGAAATCCGACTCAGAGCTGGGGAAAGAGGAACCGGCTGCAAGGGAGGGAGCTGTGCCGGGGCTGGGGCCCATTGGGTGAGGGAGCAGCGCAGCCACCGGAGAGGTGATGGCAAACGCTGAGCCTATCAGTGGACCACTGTAAACAGATTTGTTGAGTCCTCTCGGCAAAGAACTACCCTGCAGTCCCTCCTTGCCCAGGGAGAGGGGAGCGGCGGCAGCCTGCACGTTGCACAGACGCTCACCTCGACTCGTTTAATACATGTACCGCACGCGTGACCTCGGGTACGAGCTGCCAGATTGCACAGTTTGAGCGCTTCTCTCCGAGAGTTCCGTTTTGTTTTTGCAGCTCCTGCATAACAAACACTTAATTGCTGGTAACGTGGTTTTTCCTTGTTAGCTGCTATGTTCCCACCAAGCTGCAGCTCCTGCTTTAAAGAAATGTAATTATTAAATTTCAAAATCCTAGCAGAAGAACCATTGCAGACACACATTTCTGGGCTTTGCCAAGCACAGAGCATCCTTCAGAGTGAAAACTTGGCCTACTTCCAGCTACAGTGTCTTTCCTGAAGCACATGGAGATTAATTTGTTTGTTTCTTTCTTAAAAGTGCTTCTTTTCTGAAGACTGGATGTCAGGGAAATAAGATCCAGACACGAGACTGACACCTTCAGAAATGCTTCAGGAACTTGTTAAGGTCATTATCCCAGAAATGGGGAAAAAAATCACGAAAATTAAAAATAATGGATTAAAAAGAGAAGGGTGATAGATGAAGATAGCGTCATTTACACTGATTATTCTTTGCTTTTTCTCTTTGCATGTAAAAACAGGGCTCATACAAATGCTTTCTATGATTTCTTTCTATAAATTGTTCGTAGCTGTCAAGTAACTTCTACTACAGGAAAACCTCAGTTTCAATATGCTGAGATTCCACCCTACTTTTCCCTTTATTCAAACCACGTGGAAAAGAAATGCATGTTTTATTAAAAAATTGCAGATTTCTCCACAGGTAAAGTTCAAATACTAGCTTTGGCAGCTCTCACAGATGACAGAAAATCCTTTCTTTTCTTCCTACTTCAGATTAATTCACTGTATCAAATCTCCAATTTTGGCACAAAGCTTTTAATATTTTACGGAGTTGTTCCCCACACTTTGCGTTTCAGATCCTGGATGCTGTGGCATCAAGAAAAAAAAAAAAAAAGAAAAAGAAAAGAACTCCCCACAAATTAAAAACAAGGTTTCAAATATAACTGTATACCAGTATCTCAAGCTTATATCAGGGCATTATGTTAGTCTTCTTCCAGTATTGTGTAGGCTACTAGCTGATGATAATGTTGTATTTTGTGAATTTGTAATTCCACTATAAAATATGAGGTCTCTATGTGGTATTACAAGTGCAGTACATAGAAAAATCCCTGTGATAACTAGCAATTTTTCTACACTCTTTTGTCTGGCTCTGTCCATCCCTAGCATCCCTTCCCAAATTAGGCTAGCATGTGGCTATCATGTATCCCCTCTGTGGATAGAATTATATATTGTGTTCAAAATCTCTATTAATCTGATTAAGCTAGTGAGTGACTAATCCTTTAATCTCCTTGAGCACTGTTATGTCTGCTGTGTGTCAGATTTGTAACTAGTAATCAGTTAAGTAAATGCTAAAAGTTAAGCAAAAACTACTTTGGACCCACTTTAGCAGCTGCTTTTGGTTAGTGACCTTTTTAGTTGAAACTGTATGGAGAACATGAGTGAAAAGCAGAAATTGCTTGTGGTGACAAATCTGCTGCTCCAAGCGCACCAATTGTAAGGACCATCTTGCTACTGCTCCCCCAGTCTTCAGTTAATTATAAATGAACAGGTAACTTCCCCTTTGCTTTGTTTCTTTTACTCTGGAAAGAAAATACAGAGACTGGCTTCTGTGTATTTATAATTTAGAAAGGAAATTCTGTTGCCAATTAATTTCCAGCTATTTGCTTTACTCTTTCTTTTCATTAAAGTCATCATTACTGTGCTAGTTTTGGACCACTTTTGCTAGTTTCTTCATTGTAGCTGGTACGGGGCTACATTTTCATTTGTGCTGAAAACAGTGCTGATAATTCAGGGATGTTTTCATTATTCTTGATCAGTGCTTACACAGGGTCAAGGCCTTTTCAGCTTCTCACCCCACCCACTGGCAAGGGGGCTGGGGGTGCACAAGGAGTTGGGAAGGGACACAGCCAGGACAGCTGACCCCAACTGACCACAGGGATATCCCATAACATACGGTGTCACACTCAGCATGTGGAGGTGGAGGAAGAAGGAAGTGGGGGACATTCAGACTGATTGCATTTGTCCTCCCAAGTCACCATTATGTGTGATGAAGCCCTGCTTTCCTGGGAATGGTTGAACACCTGCCTGCCCATGGGAAGTGGTGAATGAATTCCTTGTTTTGCTTTGCTTGTGTGCATGCAGCTCTTGCTTTACCTATTAAACTGTCTTTAACTCAACCCACAAGTTTTCTCACTTTAAATCTTCTGATTCTCTCCCCCATCCCACTGTGGGGAGAGTGAGTGAGCAGCTGCATGGGGTTTAGGTGCTGGCTGGAGCTAAACCGCAATTGCTAAACCTTTACCTGAGCAAACACAGACACATTTTAAAAGCTACACTGAAAAAAAAACCCCACAACTGTTTTAACCTTAATAAAAGGAGACTGTGTGGAAGGAGATTTGGGGCAGGGGAAGGAAAATGTGCAATCTTCATATAAAAAAAATGTGTAGACCTATTGCTGGCAGATGTAGAAGCATCAAGTCAATATGGTAACAAGGATCAATATGCCCTCAGGCAAGATATGACTATGACAATGCTGAGTGCATGTATAAATTTCCCACTCCAACTAGCTGCCTAGGAATAAAATGAATTTAAAGCAGCCATGCAGAAAGGAGTAAATCTTGAACCTGGTATCCAGCTCAGAGAGGTGACCAGGGCACCAGGACACAACCAGATGGGCCAGTGGAAATTCTTCCCAGATGAGCTGGCCCTTTGTGCTATGCTTCCTGTTGTCACCCATGCAGCCTCAGGTCCACATTCCCCACAATAGTACCCATCCGGAATGCACAAGATACTTTCAGTTTGATTTTCAAGGGGACTACACCACTAAATTGGCTTTTCCTGGTATTATATATTTGCAAATGATTTCATACAGACCATACTTTACTCTCAGACTCCTCTACCTGAGTGAAGAGGGGGCATGCTCCTGCGTCACAGAGGCAGCAGAATGTTTGCTGAATGTCTCTTTTCAGGCATTCTTTCAGGAGGGCAGCAACTGATGGGCAGCTGAGGATTGGCAGAGTAAAACTTGTGGGGAAATGACCATGATTGGTTGCTCTTAGGGGAGATCAGCCAGGCCTGTCCAAAACTCAAAAGGCTGCAGAAACACCAGATTTCTGTAAACCCATTTATATAGTGATTTTCAAGGAAACCTTGGATAAAGAACATCCATTAATTATAGTCACACACAAATCAAAACACTGTAGAACTAGAGGTCTTTTGTCTTTTTTTTCTTTTCATAAGGTTATCTTTAAATGTGGTCATTTTGCCTCAATTAAAAAGAGAGTAAGTCAAGCAGACATGAGAAATATCTAAGTAACAAGGAATATGAGCACAATAGATTTTAGGCCAGATTCCTCTTTGGATGCACAAGCTGGTCTCCCACAGATTTCTATGACAGCCACATTGACAGCAGTGGGAATCAGGCATACTCATCCAAGGGCATAATTTGGCCCATAATGTATGAGGTTTGTCCAGCTTATGAAAGCAGCAAGTAGTGTATTACAAACACTGCCTCTGTGTAGCTTACTGGGGGTTTAAATCCTCAGTGGCATCTCCTGTGCCTCTAAAATGCATTTGATAAAAATAGCTGAGGCTGCTTGAATCAATACCTGTTGAAAGAACAGACATGCTAAAAAAATTAAAATTTGTTGCAACAAGGTTATCCATTTAACAGGCTTCTGCTTGAATAACCAAACAATCCTCATTTTATAGCCTAGCTAAAGCCATGGTGCATCCACTGGAGAAAGTCTGATATTTTCCATCCTTGATTCTTAAGCCTGTTTTTGCAAATGTTTCTCTACCTCTGCTCGCAGCAATTTCTTTTCACCCTTACGATGGTAATGGCTTTTGTAATTATGACTTTATACATGAGCTGAACTCCCTATGGATGTTTAGACTCTTATTATCTTTAACCTCACCCACCTCTGTCAGTGAGCTCTCACCTTGGCAGCTTGTTGGAGGGATCAGCTGGTGGCTGAGAGGATAGCAGGGTGGTCACAGGGGCTGGCAGCTGGTGGGCAGTTCCTTAACCCTTATGGGGCACAACTGCCAAGGAAGGGAAGGAAAGCAGAGGTCCTTTTCTCTCCAGTTTTGCTCAGTTGACTGTCGTCACTAGAAGCCATTTGCAGCCACCTCTGAGAAGCCAGTCCACTCAAATGTGGGAGTGGAGGTCAAGCTCACCAGGCTTTGCTTTTGCTTTGCTAGGAGATCCCACATGTTGCTTGGGAGACTTTGACAAGCGTATTTGAAAAAAAAGTTGGCTATTCATTTCTGTTGTTGTTATTATTTTGCAGCTCCCATAAAATTCATTCTCCTTTTCCTTGCCCTCGTGCACTGGACAAGAGATTCAAGGAGCTCTTACTGGTATAAACTGCTCACCCTAGGATGCTATTTGCAGTCTCCCTCACCTTTTCTTTCTCTTGCATATCCCTTCAGCCTGTACCATTAACAGCAGTGGTAGAAGAAATCAGTGTCCCCATAGAGCAAAGGTAAGGCTTCCTTCTGGCTAAAAATGTGTTTTGGGAAACTAGTGAACTCAGCACAGGCTGGTCCTTGTAACAGATGGAGAAAAGTCCTGTCACCATGAGGGACTGACCCCCCAGTCTGACCTGACTGTACTGAAGTCAATGAGAAAGTAGGTCTGGGTCTAAACAAAACACAGTTTAAAGCTATTAAATGGAAACCCATGGAAAAATTTTTAAAACCCTGCTGAAGCTTTCTGCTTGACAGTTATATGTTTAATTTCATTCAGAGGGTTATCAGTTCTTTTAAAATAATTTTCCCTTCTTATAGCTAAATTACCCATTATATGAAAAATAAAAATCAAAGCAGAAATGTTACAGTAAAAGTTTTCTGAAACTGAAAAACCACAGGAGGTGTGATAAACCATCTGTAAAATTTTTGACAATTAATTTGAGATCTCAGTCCAATTTCTTCTGGCCATATTAAACAAAGAGCTAAGTTTTCTTTCCCAGGAAAAAAGTCACCAAGACTGAAACATTGGAGCTTAGTTAGCAGGGACCCAGACTGCTAAGATCCAACCCGTGTGCTGAGGCCATTTCTGGTCCCATGGAGCTGCTGGCATTTTTCAGTCACAATGTATTTGCTGGTGGGTTTCATCCCTCATCAACAATTCTGTGTTAGTGCACAAGTTCTAACACTCATCCTTTTTCATGGAATTTTGAAATCAACACTGAATGCTGATATATAACATTGAACATAAGCTACATGCATGGTATGTTAAGTGACCATTGAACCAAAACTCACAGTGATTTAAGGTCCAGGATTTCACTAAGGTATGCCCTCATCCATAGGGGCAAGCAAGATCCAAACTCAATAAAGAACTTGCTGGTTTTTCTTTTGGACATTACTAAGCTTTGGATTTTGTGTATGTCACCAGAAAATGAAACCAACAAAAGCAGTACAGTCTGCATTGTGTTTTCACACCGTTAGGGATATAAATGACCTCTCTGTAGGAGAACCACATGTTAATAAATTTTTGGTAGTCTAAATAACTACTTTTTTTTTTGTCAAAAGCAAAACAAATTCAACTGCAGCAACAGAAGAATGAAGTCAAATGAAACTGTAATCACACTATTGACCCATTTGGATATTATTAGAGCAAACTCCCTAGATCAATTATAAAAGCACAATTCAGTGCCCCATTAAAAAAACAAATCCAACACCAAAACCAAAACCAAATAAACAAAAAAGCCCATAGGAAATCAGATTATGCCTAGTTCCCTTAATCTAGAAGTTTACTTAATTTTTTTCATTACGAATTTTTTCACTATATTTTTCTTCATCTACCTTTATGCAATTCCAACACTGTGCTGTCCTGGATTCCTCTTGTCCTCCTACTCAAGAATGAAGTGCGCGTACCAGTTTTACATGGATGTGTAGGGATGGCTTGACAAACCATTTTGGGATGAACACAGATGCGTTGTGTATAGCATGTTCTTTATGGTGGAATTAATAGTCATGTCTTTAGATTTGCTTTGTGCATCTCATTCTATGATGAGATTAAATGCCCATCACTGGTGCAGCAAAGATGGTTCATTTTCCTATGAAGTTCTGCTTTAATTGCCAGAGAAGTCTGTGGTTGCTTTTTTCAGAATGTCTAACCCCAGCAGGATTTCCTTCTGAAGTACTCATCATCTCCATGTGCCTTTCCTCTTTCCTAGCAGCTGTGGCTGTTCTGTACTGAACACTAGTCGGATACAAGAGCACTGCAGGGCGAGCAGTAACTCCAATAGCCAGTGCTGGTACGTGGAGTCCATATGGACAGTTGTCCCGGTTTTGGAGACAAAATTTTACGAGGAAACGCTCTGGGATAAAGCGTCTCCTCCAAAGGGAAAGGGCCTCCCCCTTTCCTCCGCCAATGAGACAAATTGATAACAGTAGGAGAAATGTGGGAAAAAAACTGAACTGTTTATTAACACAGAACAAAAACAGGGTAGAACAGAAAAAAACCCTCAAAATTCAACAAATGCCCGGAGAACAAAAAAATGACACAGGCTGACAACTGGTCCCCCCAGTCTCCAGGAAGGGGAAAAGGAGTCCACACATCAGCCTGGAGCAGGGCAGATGGAAAAGAAACCTGTTGATCCTTTGGCGCCGCTCCTCCTCCTCCTCAGAGTGGGCAAGGGGGTTTGGCCTTCCTTGGGGTTCGGACCAGCCGGGGCCACCCCGCAGGCTCCCCAGGCCAGAGAGAAGGGAAGACAGGTAGAGAGACCAGGGGGAGGGAAGGGAAACAAAACATTTTTTCCTGCTAGTGGGAACAAAAAGAAAAAAAAAACAGCCAAGGAGCAGTACAGCGTCCCTGGCGCACTCCCCCACAGCACCCCCAGACCGTTGGGCCCAGAACCCTTGGAGCCCATCCACTGAACTGACCTGAACCCGGTCCCGCTGCTCCAGCCCTTCCCCCCCAGGTCCATCTTAAAGATAGAGCATCCTTGGGCATTAAACAGATGGTTAAGGAATAAAGCAGCCTTATAACATTACCCCAGGACACAGTATAACTTTACATCAAGGCCCTTCTTTACTGAGTTTGATCCCAGCCCCATGAGTCAAACTCTAGCTGTCAAGGGATTTGTTGTAAGTAATGGTCATTTGTGTTTCATAATTATCTTGAATAAACACAATTAGTTCCACATTCTGCTGTTTTCTTCCTAAGGCATCTGTAAACATTCTGTACTATTCTATCAAATGGCTTTTGGCAATCATTAGAAAATAAAAAACCCAAAGCAAAATGGTTCTCAGCGGATCCTTTTAATTTATTCTAAGGAGCATGCCCAGAGGAGTAATGAGACCTACTAGGCAGTAATGGCAAAGGGATATTATCTTTCACTTAGTTAACCATCGTAACCCACTTTGAAGTATCTCCAATCACAGTCCTCATGTGGTTAAAATAGAACATGCACTCAAGAGTTTTCACTTCAGGGTTTCTCCCATAAGCCAACCTAAGGTATTTGGTATAGGAATAATGTAGGCATCTTACTTCCATTCTTCCATTAAAAAGGATATCCAAAAAAGCTAGCTGAAAGTGTTACTAAAGCAAAAAAAAACAACAAACCAACCCCCTCCCCCCAAAAAACCCCAAAATCCAATCCCAAACCAAAAAAAACAATACTCCCTCTCTCCTGCCAAAAAAGGAGTGTAGAAATTTTTGACAGCACCAGGCATTTAAAAATCTGGGATTTTTTTCTCAGTGCTGCCGTTTCTTTCTAGCCTTTGGGCACTGGACAATTTACTTGTCCTCCCTGTGCCCCATTTATTCTGTCTATGACATAAGGATGCATAGCATTTGTGCAAAGTCGTAGTAATACCATCCCTTCTATAATACTGGCACCAGGTTTATGTACAGTTAAGATAATAGAATAATATTTCTTCAAGATAATGGACTCTATTTTTTTTAGATTGTACATTAGAGAAACAGAAAATCAATAGTCCCAGTCTATTAAAAATACATAAAACATTGAAAAAAGGCTAATTGAATATGGAGGAAGAAGTGTTGTAGTTCTTGTTCTAGTAAACAGGCAGTTAAAACTAGGAGGAAAGTGTCAATTGGTAAAATTAGCTAAAAAAGTTACTCTGAGTTTTTGCCCTACATTTGGACTATCAAAACTGAGGCAAACTTTTCAAAGCAAATTGCTGAGGATTGCCAAGTTAACAAGCTGTTCTGTGCTGCAAGGGACATATTTATGGACATACTTTCAACAAGACGTACCTAGTGCTACCAAGCTGTGCTGTACTAAAGAGCAGTAAGTATCAGATAAACTGATTTTTTTTTTAATAAAGGATTTCACACATGAGAATGATTAAACACAGCTCAAATATTCAGAAGTGTACAAACCTTTCCCTCCCCCCAAACCCACTCCTCTTTTCTGCTACAGTAGTGTCTAAACAAAGTAAGAAAACCCAGGAAATTCAAAGATAAGAAGATGCAGAATTTTGTAATGCATGCACTTGGGAAGAAGACACTGCAAAGTTAATTATGGGTGAGTACTAGGTCTTCAGTAGTAATTCTTTCTATAGTGGGGCTGTGTGAAGAATCTTCAGTGACATTTCAGAGTATGCCTTTTGAATCTATCAGTTTCTTGTTCTTTAAGGGCTGTGTTTTTAAAATGTTTCACAACCTCTTCTCAAAAAAACCCATTCGAAAAGCTATTTCTAGCCTACAAGACCAACAAAGCAAATATGGAAAGCAAGAATAGCTAGGCAAAGGGCTTACTTCTGGTCACTTTTTATAAGGAGCAGGGATTTTAATGGCAATTTTCTTCAAAATCAACCTTTTGTATGCAATGGGCTGAATTATAACTACTAAGGCAAATGCTATCTCTAGACACGGGATTGTTTTACACATGCAGGTTCCTTTGCAGCTCCCAGCCCTCAGGAACATTGCTGTTCACAGAAGGTTAAAGTCTGAATACGTGCACCTTTCCCATTACTGGGAGCTAAGGACGTGCATGGAGAGAACCCATTGCTGGGAAGACACTCAGTATTCAGGCATTGTCTAAGCCCACTGTGGCATTGCAAAACCTGCCAGAGAAAGCCTACATAGCCCATAAGCAAAGACAACTTTCACTAAATACATCATTTGCCTTCAACCTCATTTCTGCTTCCTGGTTCAAATTAGAAATGGTGCTGTGAAAAGACAAAGATTTGTGTCTTTAAATGTGTTTTCAAGGTAGCTGGGCATTTTGGATCTGCTTTTTCCAGAAAGGCTGTGAGCTTCACTGATATGTGTCAGATCACAATCTTTTTCCTAGGATATTTTCCTGTCTTAGAAGAGACCTATTTTCTGGTGGTGTGCTTCTCTAAGTATTTTGCAATGTCCTTCAATAAAGTGCAGGAGCACAAGATGAAACTTGTTTTAACCAGAACCAGAATGTCACTCACCAGGAGGTAACTCCAAGATATTAAAAATGCTTGGAGTAATTTTTTTCCTGTAGTCCTTTTCTTTCATGTAACCTTAACCATGTTTCCAAGTATCTGCGGTCTCCCATGGCATTTGTACATTGGATGCACCATATAGAATATATATGTGCTTCATCATTTAGCCTGTTTATCAGATGAAGCAATTCTATCCAGTACATCCTTTAATACTTCCAAAAGAAGTAAATCTATTAAAATTTTTGGATTGTGAATAAATATGAGGTTTAGTTTTCATTATTTTTAAACCACAGAACTCCTAATAATTGAATAGGACAAAAAAAAATTAAAAGGAGTTTGAATTACAGGAGTGTAAATAACAGAATTTAATCCAAGTAAGTGATCTGCATGCAGCACAAAACCCAGAACATTGCAGAACGTTTTCTCACTTTCTTTCTGGACTCCTACGGTTCTCAAAAATGATTTAGTATTTACCTTTAGGAGTAACCTTAACCTTAGGGGCTTTCAGAGAGATAGGTTGATTTAACTATAGCAAACATAACAATATATCTTACTGAAACATCTGAAAATACATTTATTCCAGGGCCTGAAAGTCAGAGTCCTTCTTTTTAAGTACAAACTTGAATTTTGGAGGATTTTTCTCTCCTTGTTCTGGTAAGAGATATTTAAGCAGAAAGAGCAGCTTGTTTCCTTGACAGCAGAGAACCAACTGTTTTGGTTTTCTTTGTTCCATGTCTGTTCAACATACTGTATCCATAGAAATAGCTGCTGTCCCAGAAGTTCAAGCATTTTGTATTATATATACCCAAAGACTGAGTTAATGCTACCTTAACTTTGCAGAGTTTCTATCATAAAATTTCAGAAAGGAAAAAAAAACAAGAAAGCAAAGGTTCCCAAGGCAACGTTGCACATTCTGTATGTTTTCTGATTTATATTTAACATTTCAAAAATACCAATATTAAGCTACACATTTAAGAAATAAAGACAAATGTAATGTGATGCTTATAAGCCACGTTGCTCATTGTGACAATGGAAACTGCTGCTTTCGCTTTTGTCATTTTTGTGACACAATGCGATGAAGTGCTAGTTTGCAGTAGACCTAATACTTCACCAAATACTTCCTCCTATTTCAGAAGTGAAGAAATGTGAAAAGAGGCACTCTAAGTTTTATATTTGAGGGCCAGGGTCTCACTTTTGAGATAAAAATGCAGCCGATGAACTGTACCTGCAAGCAATCTCCTATCTTCCCTCCCCCATTCTCAGCCTCATGCACCACCCAGCTGTACCCCTGTACACAAAAACCATGTAAACTGCAGCTTCTTGCACTCTGTGGACTGAGGGGACAAATATTCCAAAGATAAAGATTGGAAAGGTCTTAGCCAAGACAAGGGTGAGAGCCTTGGGCTCCATGTTCTCCTCTAACATGGCATTTTAAAAAGACACTTCCCACCACGTGACAAGTTTTCCAGGGAAGGATGACTCCCAAATAGCTATGAAACAGTGAGAAGGGATATGGCAATGAGGTTATAACTGAAACAGATTTGTAACTTCTGCTTCCATCTCCTTTGCCTGTAGTTGTTTACAAAACACTGGGTGTGCATGTGGAAACGAAAAAAGCAGCTCCTGCCCTCCTGAAGAACAAACCACCCTCCAGGTTTCAGAATTTATTCCCTGTTGTGAGCACCCAGGCTGCTCCACGACGGTTGGTGTATGGAAAGAGGCTTAATTAAACCACAAATCACACAGTTCCAGGATGAGGCCTAACTGCTATTTGACTCAGGATAGACTTATTTTTCATTTTCCTCCAGAAAACAAGCCATCTCCCAGCACTGTGCTACTCAGCTCAGAGCGGCTCTCTTGGCGACCCTCGGGTGATGAAGCAAGGAGGGGGATCTGTGATGGGGCCGGCTGTGCCGTGGGAAGTGTGAACCCCCGTGCACGCCTGGCCTTCCTGGGCCGTGGAATATTGATGAGCTGTGAAAAAAAGCAGCGAGGCTTGTTTCTGTGGTTTGCTGTGCCTGCTAGCTCTGTCTCTCTGTATATATGTATACATGTTTACGTGTGTGCTAGTGTGGGTGTAAGTACATAATCTCAAAATATAAATAAATATAAATAAGCATGCATGCACATATCTGCACAAATATTTATACAGATCGAAAAAAAAGGAAGGGAAACAGTGATGAAGATCAGTATTTTTGTTCAAAGAACCCACTGTGCATGGGGGAAAATGTATTGGCAAAGGGTTTTTTTTCTCTGAACCTCAGCTCAACTTCACAAAATCCGATTTCCAACATGGCCTTCATACAATTGCTTTTATCACTTTCTCTCATTGTGTCCTTATGTACAAGGGTAAAGACTATTCTACTGCATCCAAGTACAGTGTGCTAAAGGGAGGGTGAGCAGTGGGGAGCCATGCCTGTGCCACTGTCCTTTGCCTGTTCCTGATTTCATGGCCTGAGGCAATGGTTTGCATTTTTAGGACAACAGCCGGCTATCTGCAAGCAGGAGACCACTCGTCAGGCTTCATTACTGCACACAAAATGACACTAGTGAGCCTGTGGTCACAACTGTGCTTATGGTGCGCTGAAAAGCCATTACATCTCATTGCAACAAAAAACTGCATGAATGTACAGGCTGACCAGCCCCATAAATTGCCAAAAACCTGACAGGTCAGCTTATTTATGCAATGTAGTACCTGCAGTAAAAATTTCTGTATAGAGCAATAGCAAGAGACTAGGAACCAGGGAACCTTTTCATCAAAGGTGTTATAGTTTAATAGGCTATGCTCCTGTTTCCTTTATTGAGTACAGAGAAAATAAAGAATTTCATTCTGCTGCATGCTTGCTGCATTAGGCATAGTCAGCTGAAGTGTCTTCCCCTTCTTCACATTAACAACCCTAAAGCATAGTTAAAATCTAATGACTAGCATGAATGAATTTTCATGTTTGATGTTATTTTTCATTGTTTAAATTTTGGGTATTATACAGATCATATTGACATATCTGACATATAGCATTTTACTTAACTATAAGTGAACTGGTTTCTGCTGTAATTACAGACATAATTACTTTTTTACGTCAGGCAATGAGTATATCTAATAATGTTGCATGTAAAGGGTAAAACTCAAAGAGACAAAGAAAATGCAGCCATTAGGATTCTGGAACATTCCCTTCTAAAGGAAATTCATACTGAAATGTGGCTAGCATTTATTTATGTTGCATATAATTGGTACTCATCGGCAAGCGCTGTGAACAAAAGAATTCTAGGCCAGATTCTGATCTTGTGTGCATGCTTATATGCACACATAAAGACAGAGAGGGAATAATTTTATCCGGGTGAAACAAGGTAAGAAGACAGAGGGATTGTCTTTTGTGAGGTCAGATGCTATAGCTGGGGAAAGCAGAGGGGCTTCCAAGTCCACGGTGGCTTTCTCAAGTGATCCTACTGCCTTAGCATAATTTGTTGATTATAGTTATAACAATGTTGAATAACTTTAGATCTGTGATGGAATTGTGTCAGTGCATGGACATTGTAACTGACATCAGCAACAGATGTTTCCTTATCAATAAAACTGTTGCTGTACCCATCAAATGTTAATACATGTTTTTCTTTCCTCAAAAATAGGTTCCTCTTCATATTCTAGGCTACAAATGCTCACAAGCACGCATGTGGTAATTGGTGATTGTGGCAGGGAGAAACTCATTGTTGTCAAAAGTCCTAACTGTTTCTTCCAAGTGGAGGGGTTTAACCATAGGTCTTGCACCCAACTTCTTAGTGGATGGCAGAACTCTGTAAAGGACATTATTTTTATTATAATAATATCTGGCCTTCAGGCTGAGCTCTTCACTTTCTTCAAATGTAAAGGACATTGGGTATATTAAAATATGGGGGAGGGGAGTTGTCTGCAGAAAATACTTCAGGGGACTCAGCCATGTGGATTGAACTTTACCTGGAAGCTGCATTAAAGTTTTTCAGGGCCTCTGGGGTTCAAAAAATGTAGCATGCTGTCACATTGATTAAATATCTGGGTCTTGACAGAAGGTCCATCAGCTGTAACTTTGAAGGCCACGGACATGATGACGGAAACATAAAAGCAGCCCATGGACCTGTGAATGGTAATGCATTCCTTTAAAAAGATTGATAGACTGCCACAGTAACACCTATCAGTAAGAGGGACTAATCTGTCAGAGGTTTTTCTACATTCAGTTATCGAGTCGCTCCTATAGTGACTCTTGCCACAGATACCAAGTCATGTGTACGTAGGCATCCTGTAACAAGCTTCTTCACAGCACATGCAGAGCAGTGTATAGGTAATTGCTTTCAGCAGTTCACACTAGTGTCAATAAGTGGAAATTCTATTGAAAACTACAGGGTTGCTGTGATTGCATCCAAACTTAGGGACTGAGGCTCCATGAACTGGAGATTTTATAATTCATTCCAGCACTGCTTTTGCCTTGGTAGCTTACACATGACCTCTAAATAATATCATTGTTTCTAGAACAAACTTGGAGTGTAGAATAGTCTAATAGCTAGAAAAACTGCACTGATAATTTGAGAGCTACACTTCTATGACCTGTATTGGCCGGGCCTTACCAACTGACCTTGGGGATGTGGAGAGCTTTGATTTCTTTTTGCCACTTACAAAAGGAAACCCCTTTTGTACTTGACTTCACCCAGGAAAGTTGCTGGAGGATGAATTGTTTCTTAAGAACAACATTACATAACTCCCTTGGCATGACCAGCTGGGCACATGTACTCCTAGTTAAAAAGAATTTCACCAGCTGAAGATCCCTGGCCCTGGTTGAGATGCAGTAACAGAGGAGGTACTCGGTGCTAACCAGCAGCTCTATAAAAGAATGAGGAAGTTATCCTGTGATTCTGCATAAGCCATCTTCATGGCACCTCATTTTCAGCAGAGATGTGAGCTTATCCATTTCCCTTATGTTGCGCCTGACAAGCACAAGTATCACATTCGGAGATCTCTACTGGCACGGACTGTGTAGTGGAATTAACTGAGCAGAATACAAGGCTAACAGGAGATAGGGGATTTCCTGGTCACAGCATCAGAATGCTTTATAGTCATTATAATGACTATTTTAATAATTTCAGAAGTTTAAACATGGAGCCAACTTTGACCTCAGAAAAACTACAGGTGTACAGACTGTAGCCTATTAGCCTCATCAGTTCAGAAGGGGAAACCTGCACCTTTAGCCACTGTAGGTTTAGAACCACCTGAGATAGCTGCTGGGCAGTAGGATAACACCAAATGGGTTAAGCAAAAGGAATACCAGCAGCTAGTCTATTGTCATTCTCTACCTGTAGCACCTCCTGGAGCCCAGGATTCAGGAGTTTAAAGGTAGGGGTAAGAGTAACACACACTTAGCATTTGCATAGTGCTACATCTTATGTGTTACATGTGCTGCCTGTATCTTACTTGAAAAGTGACCACAACATCCCAGTGTAGGAAGTGGCTTTCAAGAGATAAGGAAAACTAAAGGAGATAGCAAGCAATGTGTATTTGCATGCAATAAAAGCAGTATTTCCTAGGCCTGACGAGTATCTTTCCCAACCATCTTCCAAGAAACCTATCACTCTAAAGCCAGCTCAAGTGCAGGCAAGACCAATGATGACAGACAAGGCTCCTTGCACAACTTAACACCATCATGGTTTATCTTCTGGCATTTGTCCTATCTTCCTCACTTTGCTCTAGGGTGTATGTTGGGATATATTTTTATGGAAAATTAAGCTGACCTATTCATTGAAGCAGGGAGCAAGTGTACATGGCCAAAGAGACAGAATAATTTGCCTTCTGTATTTCTCTAGTTGCTGAGGTACCGGGGGGAGTCTAGAGCAACTACAGTAAGGCCAGCAGCTGGACTCCCTGTCTGTGCAGTGGGAAGAGCATTGACATTCTAAGCAATGAAAGTGGGGGAAAAAATAGATTTGAAGAGTCTTCTGTGTGGGTATTTGTGCAATACTAACCCAAGTACTAATTATTACAGGTACCACATGCAGGGCTTGGCAGTTCAGTCTCTCAGCTCAGCTGTGAATTATATCTCCCCACTTCAAGCACCAGTCTGTCAAAAGCAAGTGCAGCTAATTTTACAGCAGAGGAAAAATTTTCAATGTGATTTCACTTCCCCTTTAGCTTGTAAACAAAGCATATCAGTTACACTGTGTGATGGGAAGGCCATGCAACCTTCAGTTGAATTCAGGATGTTTGCCCCATCAGAAATCCTGGGTCACTAGGGCTGCCCTATTCCCTGATTCCATTTAATGTAGTTATTCTCCTTCTCAGGCACATTCCTCAAGGCATCACATGCTTGAGTCAACAATAGGTGGTTCAAGGTGAGAGAGATAAGCCCCATGGATATTTCCAGCAGTTGGCATGAATACACAGAACCCAGAATAAGAGAAACAAGATCCCAGACCCTGGTACACTCCTACCTCACTTCTACTCCCGCATCCAGTCCTGAAACATTTTCTGCAGCCAAAAGGTCTTGCAGAGTATTTGGTTGTCATCAGTTCTCCACTCATCCATGTCTTCAAACTTTTTAATGCTGTAGGGATAAGAGGTTTTTACACTACCTACAGAAAATGATGACATAATAGTAGTGCTGTAGAAAACTCTCAAATACACAGATATTTTAATTTATTTTAAGTGTTCCATCTGGAATATCATAATGCACTATTTACTGCTGTTCCTATATTTAAAACCATTAGGCTACACTTAGAGTAGCTGTTAAGATAATAACCAATGGGGGACAGATTGATATATAACTTAATATGCCAGCCTTTTAAAAGCTCTTAAAATAGTTCAAACCTATTTCAGCTTCAAGATTTACATATGTGCAGCCCTACAATTTCTAGGGCAAAAACCCCTTATGACTTTACTAGGCTTTAAAGCCCAAGGTTATCACCTCAGACAATCCTAGGCCTAGGAATACTGTGTTTGCCAAATACCCTGATGTGTTGCCTTTAAAAATCTAGCAAAACATGGATCGTGGGTATGCGGTTTTTTCATCATATCAAAAATGATTCCTTTCCCTTTTCCTTCCCACACCTTTTAATTCTGAATAGTTAGTCTTATCACTGGGATTGGTTTTTCACTCAGACTGAAAAACTGCTGAAGTCAGCACAGAAACACAGACCTAGACCCATGATTGCCACCTCAAAATTCTTTGTTCTTCTCTTGGGGCACTCGTCTGCTCTCATGAACCAAACACGGGGCAAAACCACCATGCTGTTATGAACTAGATGAACACCATACTGGCATTTAGATAGAGACTTCTTGGCCAGAAGACACCTGGAGTTGTCTTTACCTCTGTTCTACACCACCAGGACCTCAGAAAATGTGCAGAGGAGCAGCACTAGGGAAACCTGTCACCACCTTTTTCCATGACAGGTAGCACTACAGGAAGAAGCATAAGGCTTTACATGGCAGAAATGGAAAAATCTGATTGGATCAATTTTATTGTATCAAGGGGGTTTAAAGAACAAATTAGTTAACACTCACTTGCTGTCACTGCCACCTGCACTCCTTGGCTGTAGCATAACCAGTCCTGTTTGAGGACAGGCCACTTGGACTTTTGAACTCTCTCCTGTTTTCATTTGTATTCAAACTTGTGATGAGGAATTTAACCCATTACTACATGGTAAATGGAAATGTAAAACTGGAAATGATCAAATAGTAGAACGAAATAGTCCATCTTCACTTCCTTAGCCCACAGCCCCCTCCTCTATCATTGTTCAGCAGTTGTTCATATAGTCACTTCCTTCACCTGATTTGCAGATGCTCTGATCTCTCTCTTTCCCCTCTGGCTTGAACGGGAGCGGCCAACACTCAGCACTCAGAGATTCTGATGAGACTGGCTTCAAAGGAATTACTTCTCTGTCAATGAAACTGAAAGCACATTTTTCAGCTCCTTCTCTCTCACACCCTCTTTTTCTCACCACTCATCCCCCTCCTGCTTTAGGGTACTTTAATGTGATAAGGTGCAATGCATAGTTAATCTAAGATGCTGGTTTAGAATTGTTAGTGAGGGCTAGCTAACACATGCACTGTGTGTACATATTTTAGCATTACCTTTCCAGCAGAGTCAAGTCTGTCAAAGGAAGTATGGCTTTATTTTACAGTTTTCCATTATATTTAATGTTTTACACCTCAGGAATATTTTATAAGTAGGGCATAAGTTGTAAGAGCAATTGAATTTGAATCAGATGCACAGTCTAACTCCAAGTCCCCTATTAACTTTTCATCTCCCTGCAGAAGTTGTTTCTGTCCATATTTTTATTTCAGCTGGGCTGAGTGGGAGAAAGAACTCTAAGGGAGGTCTTAGCAGATGGTTGTCACAAACTGCATACGGCAATTGAGAATTAGTGTGCAAGCATATGCAACCTGGTACAGTATGAAACATTCCAGCATATGAACACTGAAGTAAATCAAGCTTGGACAGGATTTTTTTTTTATGATGAAAATTAGGATTTAGTTTCTCTATTCATCTACGCATATGGATCTCAGGGTTTCGCAACATATGGGGCCAAACTCTGGACTTCGGCGTGACACCTTGGAAATCCAGGTAGTTTAACTTAGTATAAATTTGGTTCACTAAGTTTAATGTAAAAATAAAACATGCACAAATACGAACACAGCCATTGTGTGTGTGTGTGTGTGTATATAGGTATGTATATATGTGTATATATAAAACACCTAATTTAATTGTCATCATTCCCCCTGCTCCACACACTCTCTAAATAATCTGTGAAAGAAAACTAGTGAAGAAAAGAATGAAGAGGAAAGGGGGTTCCAAAAATCATAACTTGGGTACATATGCTGTTGAGTTTCTTTTTCCTTTAGAGAAGCAGCACATTTTCTGGAAAAAAAATGACTGAAACAGGAGAAATATCAAGTGGGTGAGCAAACACCCTTTTGTAGGTCATGCTTTAAACAAGCAGGAGAAAGGTTTTTGATATTCTGCCTTGAGATACAGCAATGTTCAGGCGGGTCTCTGGCTAAGCAGGGGTTCAGGTAGCATCAGTTCCCCTGTGCCCTGCTTTCGAGGCTGCAGGAGTGACCCTAATCCAGGCTAGTGTCACCCACCTCCCCAGACCTCCCTCCTTCCTCTTCTCTATGTGTTTGGGGCATGGAGCAGGGGAGCAGGGGAGGGGTTTCAGGAATGAGTTTGCTGTGAGGGAGTCTCCTGGAAAATATACCTTGTTACTTTCTTAACCTTGCCACTTGCCCTTCTTGCTTAGTTATGGTGGAAAAATAGAAATGAAATGGAGACAGGGGAAAGAATGCAAATACTGGCACACAAGGAAATACTGAATTACATATTGGTCTACCAAAACACAAATCAACTCAAAACTACAGGAGTCCACCAACATGCACATAAATCATTTATAACGATAATCCAAGGCTGTGTCCAAATCTCATTAAAGTATATGAATCCTTAATCTATTTTGGCAAAAAAGAGCCAATACAAATTTTTTCTTTTTATCATAAATTACAGTTCTGTGGCACTGTGCAAATATTACCAAGCTGTAAGACAGCTGTGCTCCATTAAAATGTGTAATGGTCGCTGATTTCTTACAGCACATGGTCATCAGGCTGAATCTACAGCCAGTAATTAGGAAGATGAAATGTTTAATTGTGCCTTAATTTTGATAAAATTTATCTGTCACACATCCCGTAGTCAAGCAGTATGCTCACAAATCAATGTCATCAGGCCTGAGCAAGAACTGAAGCACCACACTCTTGTTTCTGACAGATTCATTTGAATATCAGACTGCTCCGGATGAGCCACCAGACTAGCAAAACAAGTAGAAACTTTCCTGATGAGCACAGCTTCTGTGGCACATGTCTCACCACCTAGGCTAAAAGACACAGAGGTCAAAGCAAAAGGCAGGTAGTTGCTGTTCAGCTCGTGGTCAGCAAGTTCCCTGGGCACAGTAAACGACCTAAAATATTTTAAAAGCAAAGAAACTTCTTATTGACTTCTTAAACCAGACTCGAGGGTTGCGAGCTGGAAGAGTGAGGCAGCGGTTTTCATTTCTTGCTCCCTCCCGCCTTATTTGTTCTCCTGCTGAAAAACCATGCAAGGCAAAGCCAGTGCCCATTGTGTAGGCGAGAGGCAATCACTCACTACCCTGCTGGCAGTACAGCAGTGCACATTACAGCAACCAGTCATGTGCAGATTATTACCACACATATGCATTACTATTTTTTTTTCTTTTTTTTTACACCAGAGTCCACATGGCATGTCAAAATGGTAGTGCCCTGCCTGAATAGTGCCCAGTTCCATTTTCTAAAAAATGCATACTTTAACACATGCAAATATGGGACTCATTTTGTTCATTAATTGTTTTCTTTTTCTTTATTCCTTTTATTTTCTTTTTCTTTCTTTCTTTCTTTCTTTCTCTCTCTTTCTTTCTTTCTTCTCTCTTTCACTTTGTTTCTTTTTCTCTCTCTTTCTCTCTAGATCAGACTAATAGGAACACTACCCAAGATAGACCAACTACTTACCATGATGGTGGGCACATTGGCCCCTGCTCCAAAATGTTTCTTAATTTTCAAAGAATCATTGTTGATATTTCCCACCTGTCCTACTGGAGAATATAGTTGCAATATAGTAGTACCCCCACTACAGGAACTGAACAGAGCAGTGCTGGGTTAATGAACATAAGCCTTCCATTGCCTGAGAGAAAAGACATAACTCCAGATGCTGTAGGTGACCCAGGACAGAAACATTGATACATGGTCCAGAGAGACTCATGGAAGCAAGGACAAGTTTGGTCTTCTTGTGGGTCGCAATGCAACAGAGCCTACATGGGGACCAGGGTGGCGTGAGTGAGAGCAGTTATTATCACCTCCTTATTCTGGAGAAAAGCCACACCAATCCTCAGTTAACATCATACGGTATGGAGGTTGGAAGAGCTTACCACCATTTATTTGTTGGACCAAACTTCCTGGTGTTTGGAATCTGGTTTTTTCCCTTTTGCACCTATCAAAGGGTAAGTCTGTGTGTCCAAGCAGAGGCCAAGAGTTCCATCTTTGTTGCCCTAAATTACATCTGTGTACACACAGCCATATATTCTGCAGAGAGCTGTAAACAGAAGGTTATTGAAAAACTGGCAAAAAAGACAGCTTTGGTAGCATTTGCAATTCTGATACTAACTCGGACAAAAACTTGGGATGATAGTCTGTTTTTAAGAGAGGAGATCACATTTACTGGGTTACTTACTCATTTTCTCTACAGTACAGTCAGGTGTCTGTCCTTGTTCTTTTATATCTGAGAGCAGGTTTTGCTAACCCTCCCCTGTTAACCTTCAAGCTGATTGTAGTGTCTTTGCAGCTTTTCTACCATTCATACTCTAGACTCAGAAGATCCTCTGGAATGATTGATCAAATGTCCTGGCCGGGTTGTTCTGTGAAGCCTTGTTATCATTCTCTCTGCTTAACCTTCACATGAGCTTGATTTTGAAAAGTCTAAACAGATGACAGACCAGAAAGCCAACTTCTCTGCAATAGAAGTCATAATTAACTGTATGAATATGTTCCTGTCTTGTTTGTAATCATCTCACTGTTGCATTTCTGCTTTGAATATAAAATGTGTATTTTTTATCAATGATGCCTCTGACACTGCCTCAGTCTTAATCTGAAGCATGCCATTTATCTGAAATATTTTTTTTTCTCCTGATGGAATTCTCATATTGTTTTCCACAACCAGATGCCAGCTTCAGCAAATATTGGAGGATCACAGGCCTGGACTCTGTTTTCTTCTGTAACATCTTACCTAACATTTTGATTTTTCACATTTTAAAATAAAATTTTATGTAATCAGATTTGCAATCTAAGAAGTAGGTAAATTATTTGAAAATCAGTTAGCTGCTGTGGACAGGTCAGTTGTTGGGGTTTCTTTCCTACTCTAGAAACATATATTTACTGGTAGATACTAACTGCTTGCATCAAATAGAAAGCTCCTGCCTTTCTTTAAAAAACACACATACGGAATATTCAGAATCTTGTAAAAATATAATGGGTGACAAAAAGTCATAAAAACACTCAAGGATGTTATCTTCATTGAAAATCTTGCAATTCTGTCTGCAAAACCAACTGTAAGTGAGGTATACAATCTAGCTAAGCTCACCAGCTCCTTATACCCTAGACAAAAGGCTAAGAACAAAAATGCTGATTTTGTGCTTCTAACCCATTAGGCAATTTCGACGTAAACAACAAGAATGTACTAAAACAATCATTTGATATAAAAAAATCATTGAATAGATATGAAGGATTTTTAACAAATGGGAGAAAATTATCTGCCATTCAGTCCTCTCAAATTTTAGTACTGCTGGTATGCACCGTTTGGATACACCTCCTGTAATCCATGACAGAGCACTCTTAACAAACATTAGTTTGGAGTACATGTGAGATCTTCAACTGTAAGTGCTGGAAAGGAAGGCTGAAGATAATTCACCATAGCTTTCATTTCATCAACCTCTTCTGAAATGTTCTTGTTCTCCTTTATTCCCTTTTATATTTCACAACAGTACTGGAGGCTGTAATAAAAAAATCTTTTCTGAATGATTTTTCAGTTTTGTTCAGTTTGATTCCAGTTCTTCAATGTTAATGAGATTACAGATTTTAATAGTTATTATGACCATGTTAGAAGCCTGTAATCTGTCAAATCCTTCTGCAATCTCTTTTAGCTAAGGTTTCATATATAATTGTCTGGTTTGCTTATTTACTTAGTTAATTACATGAGCTTAATGCCTTCTTGTAACATCTCAAGAAAGAAAGCTGGCAATCAAAATATTTTTGATTCCTAATCTTAATTTTAGGATCTTCGAGGCAGTCAAGCATAAAGTTATAAATTCCATCTGAGGCAGACAAACAAGCAGGTAACTATGCTGCTACCATTACTGTTATCAGAAGATGATAGTCTCTCTTTTTCTTTTTTGCAATTATTGGGATTTTTTTCTCCAGACAATCCACAACAGGGGGCTTGGTAGGGTAAATTTTCAACTCAGCATGAATAAAGTCTGTGGTACTTTTTTCATGGGTTTCTAGATCGATGTAAATGATCTGTAGCCAGAATCTTAATGCAACCTGTTCACACCCAAGCAGAAGTCTCAGCACTTACATTAAAAGTTTTGTTGTCTGAGGAGTGACAAAGACCTTTTATTATTTATTTTTATTAGACTACCTACCCGCACAGAAAATGAAAAATGGATGCCTGCCACAGACAGCTCACAGCCTGGCTTTCTGAAGAGACAAAACAGATGATGGAAAGAGACAAATAGTGTGGGTAAGTGAGGAAATGAAAAAAATGAAAATGTTTTGCTGCGTAAAAAATAGACTCTTCTCTCTCTGCTTAGTCATTGTCAACGGGCATTCTTCTGCTGGCACTGTGTTAAAAACTAACTGTAAAGATGAAATTACAGGAGCATAACATTGTAGATTTCTGGATTTAGACAGAAGCTTTTCCCCAAGCATAACGGGTGCTGTTAAGAAGAGAGTAATGATGTTCTTTGTTGAAATCACTGAATTTTTGAGTTAATATCAGCATTTTCAATGCAATAGTCTATTATTATCCCTCCTAACCTCATATTAAAAGAAATATTCTCCCATGACAATAAATATGATCATTCTGCAATTCAACTAAGGTCAAAGTTAACGTCTTTAACTATTCCTTCACACTATTCTAGTCCAGTTCCAATTTGCAAAGGGAACAATCAATGTGAAATACATCAAATACTAACTTGGATTAGTTTGTGTCCATCAATCTTGCTTGCATATTATGTTTCTTCCTCAATCTTTTTCTCCCAACTTTATATCTGGCAGAATATGAAGAAGACTGGCTTTCTTGTGACAAGATCCTTTAAGGTCAATGAACTGCCAGTGGATGTAGCAAGCTACTTTGAATACCACCAATTGCAGAAGTGCTATAAGACTGCAAAGTCTGTGATGTTGAAAATCACGTGCTCATCTAGTTTTTGTGTTTGCAAATGGCGTGGCACAATGGTACCTCATTGATCTGCAGATGCATGCAAATTCATCATCAGTAATGTGACGATGTTACACAAACTTACATTTCACTTGGCAGCAATTGAACCAAAAAAAAGTCATTAGAATTCAGCAAACATGGTAAATAGTCTGACAAATTCCATAAATGAATATATGAGTGGTCATAGCTATCACAGCCAATATCATAATCTTCAGAACAGTACATTGTCCTGGCAAAACACCAATGGAAGGAAAAAAATCTATATGTCTTTAAATCCTCACCTATTGAGGATCTTTTTAACTATTCTTTCAAAGACCTCAGGAAATCAGTGTCAATGGGTCAGTAGAGTGAAAACTAAAATGTTCAGGAGTGACTGCAAGCTGTAGAATGTACACTTCAAAAACATTTGGAAGGAAAAGAATGTGCTGCTTGCATAAAACTCAAATTAGTCACTTTACAATGGTTTTTTAGCATGTTTTCCCTACCTATATCCTGTGGTCATTTCTTTATACATAAAAGTACTAATATTAAGCTATACATATGTTTATGAGTACCACTATTAAGAAGCTGGTAATAAATAATGCCTTTTTTGTGGATGAATATTTTACTCATCTGATCAGGGAGGAAGAATAATGCAATGTAATTAGAAGATCATAAAGGCCCCAAAGAGGGAAAAGACATTTCAAATAATTTGCAATTAAGCAAATAATTTTTGCTGTTTGCAGCATCAGGATACAATATTTCACGTGCTGAAAAAATCTAGAAAATATCAACTGTTTTGAGGAAAGCCCTTAGAAAAGAAGAGTGAAGTCTGTTGAATACATTTTCAACATAAACTGTTCATCCATTTCTATTTAGGATTTATTTCTTAGCACCCTGGTTTGGAAGGCTACAAGCCAATACTTGGTTGTAGTCCAACAACATCCCACATCCCCCAGGCAGATGATTTTACATTATAATAAATTAATATATTTTAAAACAAAAACCACACATGAACCTAAAAACCATCTGCCAAATAAGGCGCCCCTACTCCTAGGGCAGTATTTGGAGCCTGGCAAAGAAAGGTAAAGGGAACACTAATTTTAAGGAACATGCTTAAATTCAGGATTTTCTGGATTATCAGAACCTGGCACAACCCCAAATATCTGAAAGCTGCTTCCTCAGAAAAATGGGCTCCACAGTACTGACAGCGGGAACAAAGCCTCATCTCCAGCCTGCGTAGCACAGTGTCCATCTGGACAGTGGCCACGGCAGCGAGTGACAGGGGCTAGTGTAGGAGTGGGTCCAGCCTCCAGGTCCCCACTCCAGTGAGCCGGTGGTAGTGCACCTCAGCAGAAAAGGCTTGGCTCGGGCCAGCCAATCTGCCTCTCTGCAGTTGTATGGGCTACATACCATGACACCACAAGCTGCCAGGCTGTTGCCCGCACTGCTCTTCCCCGGCAGTGCATGCCCGAGCTCTGCCATGCCTCCGCTCTGCAGTTTTACCCTCATCATGGAGAGGGAGCAGGGGCTTTGTCCTAGAAAAGGACAAAAACCCCCTCAAACCTGTTGGACCATTTGTTACCAGCTGTAAAAAATGAAAGTAAGGAAGGAAATGCAAACCTCCTGGAGCAGTTCCATGGTTAATGATAAAAAGACATTCAATTTATACTGTGTCTTAAGACAGGGTCACTGTCTAAATTCTTAACCATCCTGGTGAACGTGACATTCCCCAATCCAACCGTGCGTTGGGGACATATCTGCCATACAATCACAGCATTGCTTTCAGGGAGCACTGTTAGATTTGTCGTATGTGCAATAATTGGCTTTTGTTCGAGCTACTTGGACCAGAAAAAAAAAATAACTTCTCCTGCGCTGACCCTGGGCGCCAGCCATATTGAAGAGTGAAGGGTTGTTGGCCTGCGGTGCCAACATACTCCACCTTCACGGGGAGGCCATGCCCCTCACGCTCCAGCAATGCCAGACGGCGCTCGGATGAGGCGGGCTGGGTCTGGCAGGTGGCAGCACAGGAGGTAGTAAGTGAGAGCAGCACAGCATAACTGGCTGAAGCGTAGCAGTAGAATAATATTCTCGCGTCCTCAAAACTGTAGGAGTGTTTTTGACTTTGACTGTTTCCAATACCTAACAAATATGAGATCATGGCTTCTGGCATAAAAAGGATGAGTTCGCTGCCATGCCAGTAAGGCTGCCAGTGGTGGGAGGAGGTGTCACCTACTCTGTCCCAACAGGTAGTCCACTGACTTCAAACCAACATCAAGTCCTCCTCTGTATGCTGCCCCAAAGTGCTTTATATTCACCCAGTCAACACCCATGCAAGCCAGCAGCTCCCCCAAATGGATCCTTCATGTAGCAAATCCCCCTTTTTTTTGAACTGGAAAGGGCAGTGTGGTATGCAACCTCATAAGCTGGCTTTGTTTGCTGTTTTAAGTCTTTGCAGTAATTAACTCTTTGTTTTCAAAATGTGCTCCTTCTAAGAAACACAGATCTATGGAAGCGAATGAGCAAAAATCGAAATGTGAGAGCACAGACAGATGAGCTTTCAAGCACTGGGCCCAAACAGCCAGAAAACTTCACTATGCAATAAAAGTCCATGAATAATTGATTTCACTAGCTGAAATGAAGACTCATTTTTGAAAAGCTGGGTTTGGTACCATAAATAGAAATACACTGGACAGAAAAATGTTGCAGAGCAACTTTTTTACAAAGTCATTCTCCAAAATGTGTACAAACACCCCAGTTTCTAATTATAAATATTTCAACACCTAACTGTTTTTTTGCCAAAAATCCTTGTATCTGCCAGCTAAGTTAAAGGAGAGCAAGTTAGAACCAGGCATTTGCACTCTGGAGGATCTATCTGTCCCATCAGTAATCGTGTCTGTGATTTATGGGTGAGACTGCCAGAAAGTAGGATAAAGGGAATGGCTCTAAACTTCAGCGACCCATATTGTTCCGTTGGATGTATGCCCAAAAATAGAGGAGAGAGTATGTGCATGTGTGTAAACGTGTGTAAAAAATATTACAAATTCATATAATTGTGCTGATATTTGGATTGTTTCTGAGATACCATAAGAAAAATACGGTGTATTTGAATTCACTGCAGTTATAGTGAGATTATAGTCATGAACTGTGCTTTATGAATCCTCCAGACCAATTTGGCCTTTCATCTGGCCAAACATTTGGCCAACACAGTTGTGAGATGCTGAGGTACAAGGAATATGGTCAGAAATATACAGGTACAGTAACAGCCCAATGAATGAGACATCCTGTTTACATCAGGAAGGGCATCAGCCAGTAAGGATTGTGGATGACTTCTATATACACCAACTCAATCAAATGAGGGGTCTGAAAGATTTTTTGTTCTTTCATTTGGCATCTAAAGCAAAGAGAGAAAATAACACTGATTGAAAAAGCTAATTTCTTGTTGTTCTTTCTGCAAAGAATTCTCCCACCAATGGAGTCTAGTCCAGGCACAAGAAGCACAAGTATGCCAATGGAAGGTCATCTGGGAGTCTGCCAGAAAACCAATAAGGAGCCCATAGGAACCTGATACAGAGAAATATTGTTTTGTCCTAAAAAAACACTTGCAAAACAGAGACTGGCTGCTGCTTTCATGGTTTTGCTGCTGATTTGATCCATTTCCACTTGCAAGCCTTCATTGGTATCGGCTGCACTGATGTTTGCCTCCGAGATCAAGTCAGCAGCTGCGTGATTCTCTCCTCTCACAGCTCGTAAGGGAACATTCAATAGGACAGCCTAAGGAATTTTTTTGCACTTTAAGGAAGCACTAAAGGAAAAAGAGGATGAGTAAGGTAAATGACAGAAAAAGACAATGACTTCCATCCATTTTGGAGAATGAGCCAAATGTGAATAGAGCAGAAAAAGGGATAAAGTCTCCAGAAAGCTGATGTGCAGCTCTGGGCACGGGTTTCTACACTTCTTGCACTTTATGCTTCTCTCATCTGAATCCTTCTGCTGGTAAGTGTCGTATATTATGATCAACTTCTATGTTACCATGGAGAAAAAGAGACACAGGGATAGAATGGATGTAAAAAGACAATGATAAAGAACTATCTATAAAAAAAAAAAATTCTGTGCTTTTAGTCATACTTGTCTTTGAAGGTACAGTGGAATCACTCAAAACCAGCTCTTTGCTTTTAAAGGAAAATTGTCACAGAAGAGTATTTTTAAAGTACTTACCACAGCAGAAAGGCACTTCTGAAGAAAGTCCTTGCAGCTATGGAGTTATGTAATTGTGGTTTTGGTCAAGCTACACTTCTGTTCTGGGGAAATATGATAAAAAGGTATCCAACAATTCTCTGGGCTTTTCTTCTTTAAGAATTCTCAACTAAATTTCTTCAGTTCCTATGTAAGCAGGCACTGGGCATTTCTTGCTATTTATAAATATAATTTCTGCAAATGTAATCTCAGATCTGAAAAAAAAATTATATTCTTTCTGGGTTGAGTATCACTACAAACGGCAAAAGGCATGAAAGGCATATTCTGTTTCTAATTTACCTGCACGCAGTGCAACAAAATTCAGGCAAAATCTAAAATGCAAAATGCAAGCAAAAATCTGTTTTGCACCGATATCTGTGCTAATTCTTCAGGGAGTATGAAAAGAAAGAGAAATCAAAGTGCACTTTTCTTTTTGATAAAATATGTATGATTCTGATTCAAAGCAGGCAAAGATGTGATGCAAAAGAAGGTTCTTGATCTAGGATGGAATCAAGCTTTATGGTACAGTGAGATTACCAGGTCAGAAGTTTCATTACTTCCAAAGATAATCATGTCTTCTCTTGCCAGCATATTTACAACTCATAGAATCATAGAATGATTTTAGTTGGAAAGACCTTTAAGATCATTGAGTCCAACCATTACCATAGTAACACCAAGTCCACTTTTAAACCATGTCCCTAAATGCCGCATCTACATGTCTTTTAAATACCTACAGGGATGATGACCCTACCACTTTCCTGGGCAGCCTATTCTGATGCCTGAACACTCTTTCAGTGAGAAATTTTTCCTAATAATCAATTTAATCCTCCTCTAGTGCAACTTGAGGCCATTTCCTCTTGTCCTATCTCTTGTTATTTGGGAAAAGAGACCAGCCTTCACCTGGCTACAATCTCCTTGCAGGTAGTTGTAAAGAGTGATAAGGTCTCCACTGAGCCTCCTTTTCTCCAGGCTAAACAGCCCCAGCTCTCTCAGCCACTTCTCACAGTACTTGTTCTGTAGACTATTCCCCAGCTCCACTGCCCTTCTCTGGACACCTTCCAACACCTCAACATCCTTCTTGTAATCAGGGGCCCAAAACTGAACACAGGATTCAAGGTGCAGCCTCACCAGTGCCCAGTACATGGGAACAATCACTGCCCTGGTCCTGCTGGCCATGCTGTTGCTGATACAAATGTTGGCAAGTACTTGTATTTGCCTGAAATTCTGCACCAATAATTTTTGTATTTATAATACTGCATTTGGAATAATAACTATTTTATTGGGAAATCAGTTCTGCAAGTTTGACTAGATCATTTTCCTAAGGTTGGGCTTAAGGAGTATACATTGATTATCATGCCACACACTGGAGCTTATAGATCTGGTCTGGTATTTTTTGAAACACTACATTCATTGGGTGATGAAGCCCTGCAATAAAGGGAAACTAATGGAAGTAATTAGGAAAGAACACCTGTCGGTGGAAGACTGCAACCCCTACATTGACCATAGCCAGAAATTGCTCCCAGTTGTTATTCACAACAATGGAAGACCTCTGGACTGTAAATGCAGGCAATGATGGACTGCAATAAAATCTGCAAATGAGTTTTCACATTGTCCCATAAAATTCTATGACTTTGTCAATCTGTGTTGACACAGACCAACACATGGCTAAACAATAAAATGATGTAAGAAAGGTACTGATCACTACTGTTGGTGAAAAGTATCTTTGCACTTCTGAAGGATCTGAGACCAAATTTTCCATTGTTAAAAATGGGTCTGAGAATATTGTTTCTGTCCTAATAGTTGGTGAATGTTCAGCCTTATGGAGCAGGCTAGGTCAACTAGCACTCTCTGTTCCACATCCACAATAACAAAGTTATTCGTAAGTCAGCCATAGCAGCAAAGCTGTAAGGAAAATGCCTTTCTGCACTGTGTGGTTTAGCCAGCAGATGACACAGAACTGCTCTCTTTCCTAGCAATACATGTAGACATAAACTGTCCACAGAAGGATCCATTTTTGACTTTAAGAACTACAGGGATTGTTAGGAAGAATTATTCAGGTAAAAGCACGTGCTTCTCTTACGGTTCTCTGTTGGAAAATAAGTATTTGACACATTTTAATTACTCCATTTTCCCTGTGCAAATAGGGCACTGGAGGGGAGGAGATGCAGCAACAGCATTAGAGGGTGAGGAAGAGGTGTGGGAGAAAAGAAAAAGAGATGCTAAAAGGAGTCTTTTTGCAGTGACATCTATGGACTCAGCATGCTGTGTGTGAACCATACGCATTTGCATGTGAACCATGACAGACCTATGAACACCAGATCTTCATGTCCTTCAAATGACCGTGGTGTCAGCAAGGGAGAGACTGGCAGGATTGACAAAAGATCTCCAGTGGAAACCTGAGAAGTCAATCAAATGTTGTTTTTGAAATTCTTATCACCAAAACATCAGAGAAAAATATTCTTCCTAGTTCATGATTGTGTGACTGTTTTTCAATTGTTATTATTCTCCTGTAAAACGTGTATATAGCAATTGTTTTAAATAGAACAGGCAGTTCCCTTTCCCTTACGTATTCTTCCCCTTACTGCTGTAGTGTAACTAAATGAGACTATTTCATGCCTCCAAAAAGGCCCAACCACAAAATGAACATTTAATCAATAGACTTAATTTAATTCAATAACGATGAGCTGACTCTCTTCAGGGCCTAATTTCTGTTCTCTACAGATAGTAGAACCGAATTTTTTTGTTACTGCAACTGTTTACATACAGTGAGACACAAAACCGTGTATAGAAATTGATTAATTAGAAAACTATTAAAGAACTATAAATTGTAAAATAATTACAATTAAAACAACACTGATTTTGCTTGAGTAGAATCTTGCACCCGTAATTTAAATGTGGTTTTCAGAAGGCAGATAATTACTGCCACATTTTGTTCTCTCTCCTCTTTTCTTCATCTTCTCTTTTTTATTTCATTTTTCAGGAACCAGCTACAGAAAAGGTTTCTGCAGATGTGCTCACAGCTTGATATGTTTCACAGAACCGTCCAATTCAGAAGACTTCTCCTGCAGACAGCTTTTACTCACCATGTAGAAAAGCATCAGAAAGAGGCACCAAGACAGTTCTCTCTGTCTTATTTGTTCTCTCTTAATTATTTCTTCAAAGCCTAGCATTAGTTTGTAGAAGAAACATACTTCTTACTCTTAGCTCCAACCAATCCAAATGATGCATGTCAGGCTATACCTGTCTGGTAACTGTATAATTTTCACACATAGAACTACAACATTTTACTGAATTCGTCCAAAACTTTGTCTTAAATTCCCACTCATATTGAGGAGGAAAACAAAAGATTAATTGGAATAAAAGTTTTCAACAATGAAGAATTCAAACAACAGATTTACTGAAGGTTCTGTAGTACCAATAAAGAAATATATAAGAGTTTTGTGTTTCCTCTGCCTTAGTCTTTACTTGTAGCAAGCGATGAAAGTGGTAAATAGTAGAAGGGAAATTAGCATGTTCACCTCCTTCTCCAAAATGAGGAAATTCGTCACACATTTTGTGAGATGAGACAAGTGCACAAGCAGTCAGCACTGCACCCATTCTACAGAGAGGTTCAGCCACACACAGTCTGGAGAACAGACCTTAGCAGTGCACAGAAGCAGCACTTGGGCAACAGACACAAGTTGTAACAAGCAAAACTGAAATGAGACATCAGGAAACAATGGTTCACTGTGTAGGAGGTCAAACACTAGAACAAGTTACCAGAGAAACTGTGAAAACTCTCTCCTTGGAGATACTCAGACTTGCCCAGACAAGGTGCCTGATGCAAATAGCCTTGTGTTGAGCAGGGGTTTGGACCAGATAGGTGGCCTTTTGCACTAATTTTCTTCCTAAATTGCTCTATGACATGAGCCTAAAGAGTGACCTTGCAAGTTGCTGGAAAGGAGAAAGCCCTGCCCCCACATTTCCAATAAAGTTTCTTAAAAAAAATTGGTAACATCACCCTTTCTTGAGTCACTGTGAGACAAATGAAAATGATGTTTATAATAGAGCAATCTGCCTGTAACCTATGGTCAGGTCCACAAATTTTTTTGTAGGTAGTAGGAAGATGAAGCCAAATTACTCACTGCTAATGCTTGAAATAAAACGAAGACTGAGTATGAAGAAAAGAATACAACCCTCCTTCTTTTCCAGGAAGGGATATCTATCACATATCTCTGGACATGGAGCTCTGTAGTGAGACCATGATGAGAACACATGTGTCATGATGAATATCTCTGGGATTCATTTTTTTATGAGAATGGTTCCTAATCCCAGATAATGGCAATCATGTTTAATGGTAAGCTCACTAAATGGGAAATTTTTACCTTTTTTTTTGTTTTTCTTTAGGGAAATTCTCATCAGCAAACAAACATGCAATATAGATGGACGGATAAAAGACTGCATGGGTGCCAATACCTTAATATAACTTTAAAATGGAAAATAACCATTTAAGTTACAGGTAGTTGTTTTACCTGGGCCACATAATAAATAACTGTTCCTTCTAGGAATGTTTCCAGCATAAGCCTTATTCTGAGACATGCTTGCCTTCTTTGCAGTCTGGCTCTTTTGTCTAATAAAGTGCTGATGAGCAGCATGGATGGGCCAATTCACCTGGAGGTTGTTGAACGTCATGTAATAACTTCAGTCTTCTCTCCTAGGTTTGTATCTTCCTTGGCTTAATCTAGGTTACAGCTAAACAACCAGGAATAGTTTCTTTTTAGTATCACAGGCTGGTAGCCTTATTCAAATTGAACAGTTCTTTGCTCTCAGCAAGATCTCCTAAAATGTGGAAACTCAGCTTGTTCTGCAGAGGTTCATCTGCATAGGACAAGATGTGAGGTTAGAGCTTGAGGTGGGACATCTGGCAAGCAAGTGTGGAACAGTACAGTACTCATGTAGAGTAAAATTTTGTAGAGTGACATTTTTTGTGATTTGCTTTATGCACAGAGGTCTTCCTGCATAAAATCTTCAAGAAAGGCCTCACCAGGTACTCGAGCAAACAACTAAAACACTGAGTTTCATTTTCGTCACATATGTGTATTTAGAAGCAAATGTATTTAGCACGTTAACTGATGCAGAAATTATGGCTAAACTCTTCAGTATTTGAGACAACAGTTATCAAACTTTTATTTTCATTTTCTGCTAATGAAAGAGAGTGGATCAGGTATGAGAAGGGGGGGAGAGAGAGTGGGACAGGGAATATGCAGAAAATCTTCACGAAAATTATTTCTTAAATAGGAAAAGATTTTGCTAGCTCAAAAGAACAAAGAAATCTGGCAGTTGAACTGCGAAGCAAGGTTAGAGATGTATACTAGGAATCAAAGTCAAATATTGTTGGTTATAATAATTATGTTCAGTGTAAGAGAAGGTATCCTTATGGAAGTAACAAAATCATAGTATGTGTCCGTGAGTATTTTGAGTTCAGTATATAAATTTGTATTCAATACCTTCTTCCATTTAATTCTCATTAGTTCCTACATGATATTTCTGAATTTATTCTTGTTCTAGGTTACCATGTAAGATGTGCCCAAAAGTCTGTATTCTATCACCATCTTCATAAGCTGCTAAAAACCGGTGGGGCAGTGTTCCCCACCTCCTGCATGACTCATCCCTGATAAACTCCGGGGATATCTTCTGTTGATGGGCCAGCTGTTGAAACCAGGTTTCCTGGTTGCAGGAACCAGGGAAGTGTTCCTGGAACACGAAGGAACACTGGGGCTGTGTTCCTTATCTCTCCCATGACCCATCCTCTCTCCAGGGGGATATCTTCTGTTAATGGGCCATCTAGTCTCACCACATGACTGATAAAATTACATCAACCCATTGTGAAATGCTCCGCCCAGAGGGAGGAACCAAGCATCCCATCCTGGATATAATCTGAGATTTCCAACACCACGGGGAGCTTTTTTCCACTGGATTCCCAGAGGAAGACCAGACCCTTCTACACCACCACTGGACCTTCCGAGGAAGACCAGACCCTTCTACAGGATCATTGCTTCAATAGAACCATCACTCCAGGAGACTGCAGTCACCATTTAATCGGACTGCTACTGACACCCTGACCGACAGGGTGTCAGGTTGTATTCTTACTCTGTCAGTGGGGTTTTTTTGTAGTATTGCATTTATTTTATTTTTCCTAATAAATTGTATTTCTGACTTGGAGTATCTCTGGTTTGCTTTCAAACCAGTACAATTCTTTATGCATAATAACCAAGAATTATCTCAAAAGACCTCACAATGCTGAGACATCCCCCTAAGTTCCTTATTATAAAGTATTTACTAGGAGTTGGATTAATCTCATCTGAGCATTAGCCACGTCTAATCAGTCACTCTAGTAATTGGAGAGAATCCAGCTTTTCCAGGGCATGTTTCATCTGGTCTCTAGGACAAGCACTTTAGAACGACCTGAACTCCACTAAAGTATGACTTACCCAATCTGCTTCTGTTAGGACAGAAGGATTCCTCTCCTGTAGTCATCTAGCTCTCTTCAATGGCTTCAGAGGAAGTCTACACGATTGTTTGTGATTCAGTGTCTGACTTTCAGGTGACTGAAGTATATACATAGGTTAGTAAATATCCACCAAATGTTTTTCCAAGAAAATTCTGCAACATACCAGTTGTGGCAAAACCAAGTTCTGTTTCCAGAGCAAAATTCATTATATTCTTAATATAAACCTATAAGCATAATAAATATGATATAACTGAGCAAAGTAACATTAGGAGGGAAATAATTTAAATTTTGCCAGGAATCACATCCAGGTTTTACATTACACTTTCAGTACCCTAATGCATGGAGCCCTTTCCAATACGTCTCCTGTCCCAGTTGCCACCTACTGCAATGACTGGCAGGCAGCAATGGCTCCATATGGCCTTTTCATTTCTTATTGTCATTTCTGGCATGCATCGCACTAATTTTTGGCCCATCAGAAAGGTGTGGCTGTGCTGGCGTACAGCAGTAGGACAGGAAGAGCTCACTTTTTTGCATGTTGAAAAGGCCCCTCATTCTGGTCATAGTCACCCTGGGCATCTGTGATTGAGCAGGCTTTGTCAGAAGCCTTGGATCCACTTGCTCTGGTGTCCTCTTCACTGTCTTAAAAAAAATAAAAGCAAATTATTAACAGTAGCAGTTCCACTATATTATGTATTCATCCCCATAATAGCAAGACATAAAGTATTACAACAAAATTATTGCCCAGGTTTTGAAAATTGCTTGAAAGACTTAATGTCTTTTTGTTTAATTTAGTTGATGTTTTCAGGTTGACCAAGAATGATTTTTAATATTTAGTAGAATAAAACTTACTTTTTCAGGGCATGGGAATAATTTATCCTAGGCATTGACAAACAAAGGAAGGTATAGAGGATATCAATGCACATGGCAAAATCTCAGTCTGCAGTTGTCCTAGGAATAGAGAACTACTTACTGCTGAGAAGTCAAGGTCATTTCCAGTGTGTTAATCTCAAAGCATCAGGACAAGATCATACTTTTAGTTTGGTAAATATGGAAAATCCACATAGTAGGCTGGGTAATTAAAACATTGGATGCCCCACTGGTCATTCCTAACTCAGTTATCAGCAAGAATCTCACTAATCATAAGTCAGGGATGAGTCTGTGCATGTGCTGTACATGTGGCTTTCTGCATATGTCTGCACATCATTTCACAGGAAACTATTTCACACTACACCAGCTTGGTGAGTAGCTGTTGTTCACACCCACCAAGAAATAAGTACATGTGAGAATAATACCTTTACAACTTTGAAATGTCCTTAGACAGACTTTTAATCTCCAGGCCATCAACCTGCTGTGAACTCTCCTCCTGACTTTTCACACTTACAGAGAACAGGAGTCAAGCAACACACCATAAGGCAATATGAAAAGACAGAAAAATTCTGGGAAGTGCAAAAGTAAGTGCAAATAGAAATATGTCATCTTTTAAAAATATGTGGCTGTTTCATCATATATTTACGCATAAGCATGCATATACTGATATAAATTTGATTAGTAAATTAGATTGCAGTGCTCAAAATGCAAGATGATACTGATGTATTCTAACAATAGTCTTCAGTTCCATCTCCTTGGTGTCTGCTCCATATGTCAAGGCTGGCACAAAAACACCAGTAGTTAAAACACCTGTGTTTTCACAGATTTCCTACTAACGTTAAGTTTAACCTCCAAAGGTCTTTTCATTCAGTCTGCTGCTATTATTTGTATATTGAATTAAATATATATCTCACTTAGTAAGGATATACCACAACAAAGTTCTTGACCTCAGGGTTTTTCAGCTCAAGGTCTTGATATGGTGCTAGTAAAAACCTTGATATCAACATTGATTGATCATTTTTAGAGACAAAAACAAAAGAAGAAATACAAGGCAATGCCTACTTACCTGCATCATTCTAAAGAGAGAAAATAAGACAATGAAGGGCATGCTGAGCAGGAAAGTTAGTATTTAATGATAACAGATGATAACATTTGCAAATGTTGTGTTTTAATTTATCTTTTTCTGGTTTTGTTATATTTCCTTGGTGAGAGGTCTACTAGTCCATGATATAGAGGAATGGTCACTGGCAGGTGAAAAGCAATAATGTGAATTAAGGATAGATTGGAAAGGGGAGGGTCTTGATGGTTGGCTCAGTGGAGGCAGAAGGTTGTTTCAAAGACATGGAAAAATCTTACATGAAGGATAAATGGGAGGAGCACATGGAAGGAGAAATTAAATAGAAAGCACACTAGTAATAGGAAACCAGAAATAGGAGGAGAGAAGAATCCAACAGTTTGAAAATGAAGAATTTTAGTCATGTAAAAAACAAAGATTTCAAATGAAAAGGAAGAAACTTGTAGTCATCGCCAGTGCTTTATGGCCTTCAGGAAATTGGGATAGAGGGAAAGGGAAATGGGGAGCAGAATACTTTGTAAATGAAATAGGAGTGACCACATCATCAAGAGGTGAAAAAATATGAGACAATGTATTTTAGTGAGAGAATTACTGAAAGAGTCAATCGAAGAGTTAGGTAGCTAAATTTCAAGAAAATTGTTTATGGGAGGTGAGTAGGCATATATGCCATGTCAGGTTAGCTTAAAACCTAAATTTCTGTCTGTGAAGACAGGGTTTTACAAAACTTATTTTCTTATTCTTCTGGGAGGGAGTGTTCTCTGTTCCTTAGCTTGCTGCAAGCTAATCCTTGACCCTAAGACCCTTGATCCATGGTATCATTGGGATTCACAAAACCTGAGGGGTAACTTCAATCCCCTTACCATGTTAACAACAGTTTGCTAGCTGAATTTTTTTTTTTTATTATTTTTTTTTTTTTTGTTTACTCACACAAGACAGCAGCAAGTTGAAAATATGATTGCCAACCACAGGCAGCCAGGTAGAATTGTTTTGCACACACTACTAAATGCTCCAGGTTCTTCAGATTTCTCATTACCTTTTCCTCTCAAACTGCATCATAACATAGGCTGCATCATGAACAAGCCTGTGTCCCTAGATGTAGCAGATGTATAATACTTTCTAAATTACTTAGTTAACCGAACATTCTGTCTAAAATAGTTCTCCTCTTCCTTGCCACCATTGTCACTTGAATCATCCGGGTCTGGATACCAGAGAAAGTGAACAGAATATCTCTCTGCACACAGTGCACAGATGGGAGAGCCCATCGAATTTAAAGAAGTCAAAATGGCAGTTGTTTCCACTGGACATTTCATTGGCAAAGAATGCCGCTTGGTAGGACAGTTTTGGTTTACTTTAAACAATTCACAAAAATTTCACTCTACAATTGCCTGCAACAAAATGTCACCTCCCTGTAAAGAACGATTAAGACAGGCAACACTGAACTTCACAAACAGGCTGTCTGACAATCTTGCTCAGTCAATACATGCTAGGGAATCAGCATCCAAACAAACTAGAGAAGCTGTCTCTTTTGACATCTGCTCCTGTTTCAGTACATGAATTATCCTCTTGGGTTATCCCATTTTCAGCTGCTTCAGCACTGGTGCCATCTCACAACTTACCTATTCCAACAATTTGTCCATCTTTTTAACCATATGCATAAAGGAATAAATAGTATAGAAAGAATACCCAGAGAAATATCACTGGCATTTTCTGGGATGACAGCTATATAAAATGGGAGCACAGAGGGCTATGGGTTGACATGGAATTCTTAAAAATTCTGCATATATCACTAATAAAAAGTTTTAAGCAGTCAGTGCTAATCGTCTGTAAATATGTGAAGTAGTGAGATTAATCTGTTTATTGACATTGCACTAGAAATAAAAACCTCCACCCTCCTTTTGGTATCTTTTTAAATTAAATAGTAAGGATTCTGAGCAAGGACGGTATCGCTCTATCCCCTGAACATTTCCAGGGAATGAAATTTCAATCTCATGTTGACTTTTACGTTCTTTTAAGGCCATTGTTATTTATCTTCATTAATGACATAGACAAAGGAATCACCCTCAGCAGATTTGCAGATGACAACAGCCTGAGTGGTGCAGTTGAGACGCCTGAACAGCAGAGGGACCTGGACAAGCTTGAGAAGTAGGCCAATGGGAATCTCATGCAGTTGAAAAAGATCAAGGTGCTGCACCTGGATCAGGACAACCCCCAGTATCAATCCAGGCTGGGGGATAAACTGAACAAGAGCAGCCCTGCTGAGAAGGACTTGGGGGTGCTGGTGGGTGAGAGCCTGGACATGAGCTGGCAATCACAGAATCAATTAGGTTGGATAAGACCTCTGAGATTGTGGAGTCCAACCTATGACCAAACACCACCATGTCAGCTAGACCATGGTACTAAGTGCCACATCCAGTTTTTCCTTAAAAGAGGTGACTCTACCATCTCCGTGGGCAGCTTATTCCAATGTCTAACCACCCTTTCTGTGAAGAAGGTCCTCTCAATATTCAACATAAATCTCCCCTGGCATAGCTTAAGACTGTGTCCTCTTGTCCTATCATTAGCTGACTGTGAGAAGAGGTCAACCCCCACCTGGCTACAACCTCTTTTCAGGTAGTTGTAGAGAGCGATAAGGTTCTCCCTGAGCCTCCTTTTCTCCAGATTAAACAATTCCAGCTCCCTCAGCCATTCCTCACTGGGCTTGTGCTCCAGATCCTTCACCAGCTTCGCTGACATTATCTGGAACTGCTTTAGGACCTCAATGCCCTTCTCGTAAGGAGGGGCCCAGAACTGGATGCAGGATTTGAGATGCGGCCTCACCAGTGCCAAGTACAGGGTGACAATCACTGCCCTGGTCCTGCTGGTCACACTGTTTTTGATGCAGACCAGGAGGTCTTCTTGGCCACCTAAGCACATGGTGGCTCATATTCAGCCAGCTGTTGACTTGCACCCCCAGGTCCCTTTCTGCTGGGCCACTTTGCAACCACTCTGCCTGTTAGCACTGCAGGTGGTTGTTGTGGCCAAAGTGCAAGACCTGGCACTTGGTCTTGTTAAACCTCATGCCATTGGTCTCGGCCCATCGATCAAGCCTGTCCAGGTCCTTCTGTAGAGCTATCCTACCCTCCAGCAGATCAACACTTCCAACTTGGTGTCATCTCCACATTTGCTAATGGTAGTCTCAATCGCCTCATCCAGATCATCAGTAAAGATATTAAAGTGAACTAGGCCCAAAACTGATTCCTGGGGTGATGCCTTGAAGTGGCTACCTGAAAACAAAGGCTACACAAGATTAGGAGAATAAATTTATTTATTTATAAATTTATTTATTTGAAGGGCCTTCAAAGGTACACCTTGGGAATCGAAAGCCTCTGAGGGGCTCCACCCAAGATGGACCCTGGGTTACAGGTGTTGCACACTTTTATAAGTTTGGTCCATTTGCATATCAGGGTTAATTCTCCAATTATAATTTCAGTTAATGATGCAATTACCCCAGGTTTGCCCCCCCTGTCCAGAGGCTCAGTTTACATATTTCAGAGCCTGGGACAACAAGGTGTTTTTGAGTTCAGGCCCAGAGAGGATTTTTTTATGTCTAACCAAAATGTGAGAACAGTAGCTAACAGGCTATATGAAGTTTCAGAGTTACATACTAGGCAATATAGGATCTGAAAAATGTAGAAGCTAAGACCTAAGGCATCAGGGGGACACCACTAATGAATGACTAGATGCCAACTGGATGCACCATTCACCACCAGTCTCTGGGCCTGGCCATCCAGCCAGTTCTTAACCCAGCAAAGGGTGCACCTGTCCAAGCCATGGATTGTCAGTTTTTCCAGGAGTATGCCATGGGAAATGGTGTCAAAAGCTTTGCTGAAGGACAAGTACACAACATCCACAGCCTCTGCCTCACCCACCAGGGACTTCCATAGGGACATTCTGAATAGGTGTGCTGAATAGGCTGAAGTCCACCCTCCAAGAGTCCAGTCCAATGTGCTCTTGCAGCCCAGAAAGCCAACCAATCCTGGGCTGTACCAAAGGCAACGTGGCCAGCAGGCTGGTGGTTCTGTCCCTCTGCTCTGCACTGGAGAGACCCCACCTGGAGTGCCGCATCCAGCTCTGGGGTTCTTAGCCCAGGAAGGACATTGACCTTTTGGAGCAAGTCCAGAGGAGGGCCAAGATGATCAGAGGAATGGAGTACCTCTCCTTTGAGAAAACGACTGAGAGAATTGGGATTGTTCACACTGGAAAAGAGAAGACCTCAGGGTGAAAAGAAAGATTCCACATCAAATTACACAGGGAGCAGTTTTGTGTACTAAGAAGAAACATTTCATGGGAGTACAATGATAGCTTTTCTTAGGGCATGGTTTGACACAGAAAGATAGAGAATCTGTACATGATACAGATGAAGAAAGTTTGGAAATATTTTTAACTTTTTATCCACATATATGTAGAATGTACAAAGCAGTAACAGTTTCTCCCTCACCTGAAAAGTTAACCAAGATTATTGATCCACAGCTAAGTGAATTCTGCAAGGCTACTTAACTCACGGGACATCTGAAGCATCAGGCCTGGAAGCTAAAGTATAGTTGTTAGCACGGTTAAAAGCTTATATTTTTAGCATAACATAACGTGCCTCACAAAAGGCAATGACATGTCAAGTTACCTCTAGCAACAGAATGACACAGCAAGCAGGGCCATTAAAAAAGTACTTTTTGATCAGTATCGAAAAGATCCTTTGTTGTGGACCAGTGTCGTGGGAGCCGCAACCTTCCCAAGAGCGTCTCCGGATGGCGAGGTGTTTGGTGGAGATATAATGACTCGCACCTAGCACCGCCACCACACAGGCACGGATAGCTTCAAGGAGTAAATGCAGCTGCTGGTAAAGAAGACTTGGGAGGGGTTCTTCGTATGGGGTTCCAGCGTGAGCTTATTGCACACAAATAGGTCCAGGGACGAAGAACACTGAACACAGGCGGGCCCAGGAGTTTTGTACTGGGTCGGTAGGGGTAGAGAGAGCATCAGGGACCAATGATCTGAGGGCATAGGGGCGGTACATAGGAGGGGCCAGGGCACAGGGGCCAATAGGGTTACAATGAGGGTGTGGCTTAGGTACGAGGGCCAATGGGTGTCAAGGGAAGGAAGAACATTCTGGATAGGGACACATGTAAGGTCGAAAGGGAAGGGAATGCCAGTGGGCCAACCAGGGGAACAGAACTGGGGTACATTAACATAAAGTAACAAAGCATCCTGGGAGAAGCCTTTTCTCTCACTCTGACGAGGGGCAGGCTTAGGGCTTCTTCCTCCAAGGGATACCTCCATCCCTCTCCCTTGTGGGCTCACCAGCCTCCACAGTCCTTGACCATTTTTACAAATATTTCTGAATTTGAAGTTAAACGACAAGCAAAGGTAGTGGATTGGTGAGATTCCATTTTAGCATACCTTAAATTTTCTGAGGGGAGAGTGTTCCATATGTAAAATTGCAAGCAGCAATCCTCATTAATAACCTTGCCAGGCAAGTGACCCAGCCAGAATGTCTTACCAAGAACGCTCACTATGCAGCAAAAAAATTCTCTTCACATTTAATGACACTTAAATAGATGATTGATAAGTTACTGTCATTTTTCACTCAGTTTTCTTATTCTGGGGCACTAAAATTTGGAAAACACTGAGAGCTGGAAAAATTGTCCTTTGTGCTTTTCAGGAGGTAGTTTGTCTTCTTTCTTATTATCCTTGAAGTAGCACTGCAGGAGGTAGAATACCACAATTATTTTTTGGCCATGAAGCATGCATGGCTGAATTAAGAGTTCAGGAGATGCTTTGCAAAGCAAATCCAATGAGAACCAATATTGGTCTATTATTTCCAGCTCTCTTTACAATGAAATAAAATCTATGTAGCAAAACTACTTTCATTTACATACACTTTACTCTCATAGTCATCACAGACCTGGAGGTGAAAATTAAGTTACAACAAACATTTCTGCTTTAGTATCTGTAAATTCATGCAAATGTAATTAATTCTGCAGCAAAAAATTTCAACAGCCTGCAAGGCATTACAGAGAAGTAAAAACAGAAAGCATATCCAATGCACTCACTGAAATTTCAAGTCCCTGTGATGAGACTTTTTAATTTATAGCAACCAATTGTTTAGGATATTTTTTCCCTACTTGGATAATCAAAAAACTTTTATGCTAAAAATGCAGGAATACTGTGAGATTTTGATTGTAAGAAATGACCAGATGAATGGTGGTCTTTATTCTCCAAGAAGTGATACAAGTTAGATAAAAGAAGATGAGATTGGTATGGTGGGTGAAGAAGGCAAACACTAAAGTTATGTGAATAATTGTGTAAAATATTGTCTGTTTCCCAGAAAACAAATGAATTTTGACAATGTTTATTTTCCCATTTCTAACTTTTTTGTTCCTCTCAAAGAACTTCAACAAGCAAGATCTACCACTGCCTAGAATTCATTGTCCAACCACCGAGAAGAGGAAAGAGAGCATTAAGCCTGGAGAGTGTAGCAGAGCTGGCAAACAATCCCCAAATCCCTTATGCTGAATCCCCAAAACCCATAATCTCCACAGCGCATGAGTGAGAGATTCAGCAGGCTCTGACTGCAGAATGCATGAAAGAAATGTCCTCTAAAAGTGGCCAAAGATTTTTGAAAAAATGGATTATTTAGTAGCATAGTAGGAAATAGTCGTAAGAGTAACAAATATTCAAGTACAGATGAAACAACACTGCATAGAGGAATGGATCAAAGTCACAGGTGGACCTGGCTTAGTCCAAACCCGAATACGTGAGTTCAAGTCCACCTATATGAGTTGGCATTACCGTAAGTTTTGCTCTAATTCTCAAGATGCGCAACCCCTGCAAAAGTCTCAACTGTGCTGTGACTGAGAGGAATGCCATGATCTTCTTTATCAACAGGAAAGGGTCATGTTATTGCATTCTGAAATGCAATAACAGTACAGGTAATAATCTTAAGTCTGAATGTTATGAGGCTCTCCATTTAATATTAAATTGTTAAAAAGTGAAGTGCTGTATTGATTTTTTTAATTGTGTCTGTCTAATTTCTTGATTATTTCCCCCTTTTAGATGGGGAGATTGGGCCAAACAGGGCAGAAAAAGCAGAGATTACCAGTATAGAATCAAATTTCCAGAGTCAGTCACCCATAGGGAGCTGAATACCAGTAGTCCCCTTTTCATTCTCTTAGTACTAAGAGATTTGTATTATTACAGTCGCAGAGCAGGACCAATTAATGGAATTAGACTGGAACAAACCCCACAGATAAAACACTCATTTTATTTTTTCTCCTTCTCTACAAGACAGTTAATCAGCTGCGTATTCTTCACACTCCTTTCTTATCATTTTTCCTCTACAATGTCATAATTCCGTCCAACGCTAAGCACACCTTACAGCATGAAATAGGATCACAACCGGAGCTACATGGGATACACAGTTCCAATGGACGGACTGAAGCCAAGCATTTGATTTTTGCCACTTGTGTTTTAGATGGAGGCTGACGTCAGATGAGGATTTCACATTAGTGAGAGACAATTTCATTAGACATACAGATAGTGCATTCTCCCGGCACTGAGCCAGACTGCTACAAGGAGTCCATTCTGCCCTCACAGGGAAGAGTACAAACAATAAAAGCTACAATGGGGTTGTACCAATGCACAAACAGGTCTAGGGTCAGAATGGAGCCAGACTTTCATCAATATCTGGGGTTTTGCCCTGTTGGGTGCAAATGTTTCTACTGGTTCACATTAGCACATAACCTGCTAATGTTCTAGCACAGAGGAGATCATTATTTTCTAGCGTTGCTTGGCTTCTGAAAATTTCTGGACTGCTTTCTTGTCACTCAGTACAACTTGAGGTCTTTATTTAGCACTCATTCAATCATCTTATTGAATAGGTTACAAAAGTCAACAAGAGTTTTTCTTTTTTCTTTTGAGCCAGAACACAGATTCTTGGACTGCTATGTGGGTTGAGAGTTTTTACCGTGCAGCTATAAATGATGCAGAGCAGTCAGTCTGCATCAGAACTAGCAAAGTAATTCTCTTTCACTGATCATTTTACAAAATACATCAGTCTCTTTCCAGGAGGTTCTGTATATTTACTTATTTCCAGTTAACAATCTCTTGAAACCATAGCATGTGCAGTAGCTCTGGTGCATGTTCTGAGCTGGGTGTTAGCCCATGATTCCAATGGCAATCTCTCACAGAAGAGGTTTCCTCCCTTAGACATCATAATGTTGATGACAAATCTGTAGAAGTTTTTAATATTCTATTTGATGACAATATTTCAAATTGAAAAAGCAGAAGGTGAGGCCTGATTAAGGTTTACATGTATCTCTGGAAAGGAAACAGGGAGTAGGAACAAATAAATGCTCAGTGATATATGGGGGGCACATATATTCTGTCTTCAGTCTTGCTTGAACAACATAGCCAAATACAATGCTTCTGTCCTTAGTATAACTCAAAATCCAGCCTACAACTTGTGTTAAATTTTATATATTTATTTTATTGCTACTGCCTTTTTATAGCACTGAATTCCTCTTTAATTTTTTCATTCCTCACAATTTAAATTTCTGTTTACAGAACTTTATAGGCAGTCTTTACATAAAATGAATGTTGCTTACCTAAGTCTAAAATTATGCTTTTTACCACCTTTTAATATCCGAGTTATATTTTTCCTGTTAAACTGAAAATTTTTTATATTTATGATTTTAATTTTGATACTAGCAAATAACATCATTAATATGAACCTAGAAACATGTTATGACAATGGAAAAGGTTACAGACAATAAAAGTTGTTATTCCTTATACCAAAACTCTGCCTTAGGAAGGTTAATTATCATATTCTACTGAATATGACATGTAGTGTTATAATAAGAGTGCCTTGGTACTAGAGGATTAGAGTACTGTACACAACTCTAGCAAGCAGAATGAATAATTGAAATCCAGTGCTTTTATGCTTCACTGAAAAAAAACAATATTTCATGGCACATAAAGTTATTCAGCTTATTTGCATTAAGGTTGAATGATCACCACTGACCAAAACAGAAGCAATGATGGTACCTTGATGTAAGAGGCAAAGAACATACATAAATATTCTTAGGAAGCAAGATGTACCTGCATTTAATCAGTACTTATTAAAATTTTATTCCCTATAGTTATTCAACAGGATCTGTGGTATAAAAACATAATTACAAAAATCAGATTTGAGCTCATTTGACAACAGAAGGGTTTTATGGTGACCTATCTCCAAATGTTCCTATTTGTAATTAAATGCAGCGATCAGCAGTAAGGATTTTGAAGCTGTTTTAGTAGTTCCGCTATTCTGCTTAACATGTGGCACCCGTAATAATTAAAATGATACTAACACATGCACAATTTTATGGCCCTTATGGTGCAACCCATTATGCCAAATAAGGGCCTCTGTTTTCACAGCATACTGCACATGGTCTCATTACACCCACTTTTCTTTTCCTGTCTTCACACTAACAACTGTTAAAGTGAATCAACACACGAAACGTACTATAACAGCTTAGTGTTTATGATATGTGTGCTGTTAGTCAGTGAACAGGAAAATCTAAACATTTACTGTTTATGTAAAGAATAGCGTTAGTGTTAGTGAATTGCTTGGGTCTGCTTCCTTTATTATCTAGATCACAAACATAATGATGGGTGTCAATGGTACCTATATCTCCCCTTTGCTTTGCTCTCCTGTGTAGCTGTTTATAAGAATTAGAGGAACTTCACATTTGCAGTTCTAGAAATGTTTTCTGTTAAGTAGTTTTCCTTTTCTGCATTAAAGTGCAGGAAAAATATTTCTATCATAAACTCCCACCATGTAAAAAGTATTTCCATACATTTTCTCTTCCTCTTCACCATATTGTACTTGGACCAGTTTGGTTTATCCAAGGTGTTACAAAGTTACACATTTTTTCTGCAGCACCTCAGGAAATTCTACAAGATACTGTGAATTCTAGTTTAGTGCTTTTTTATCATGAATAATTTTGCAATTACACAGCTACTCAAAGACCTCCTACACTCATTTTACAGTCATCAGTTCGGAATGGCTTTCACTCTCTTGGTCTGGGATTCATTCCAAGGGAAGTCCCATAGGTGGGACACCAATGGATTGGACTAAATCTGTCCTCTGCATTTCATATTATAGCTTTGTGTGAACATTAGTTGAAAGTTCATACAAAGAGTAACAACCTGTCCTTTCATTTTCCCCCCTTATCCCCTGAGGACTGCCACTTATTCCTAACAGTTTCAGGAATTCGCTGTGTTATCAGTGCTAAGGGGAAACTAAAGCCCCTGAATGCGAATGGCAGAACAACTCTCTTGATTTCAAAGACATAAAGTGAAAATCGTCACAAAATTACAGTGGTTGGGCTCCAAATATGATGAAAACAGAGAAATCAACCAGAAAACACTCAGGTATGTAACATATAGGGGACACATACACACTGAAGTGTAGCTTTTTAAAAAGTACATCTGGAACCATGAGATTTCAAACACTAGCAGCAGTGCCATAATGCAGAAAAATGGAGTAAAAGCAAGCACTGGACTCCTTTCACTGTTGTCTTCTTGCCCAGTGGTGAATGATACTGTGCAGAAAACTTGCAGTTCTGCTCTCTGAAGATTCAGGAGGAGGCCATGGTAAAGGACATGCGAGGGAGAGGACTAAGGCAATGAAGGACAATATCCATAATGTTGTAACAACTTCTCCTTGGCCTGTTCTGAAAAAACCTTGCTTAAAAAAAAAAAAAAAAGCAAAAACCAAAACACCTTATCACTGATATTCAAAAAGACTGAGGAAAAAAAACACTCGATAATTACCTTCTGTCTGAACTTCAGGAAAGTTGAGTTCCACGATCTCTTTTTCTTTGATTAAAATGAATGTTTGTTATCAGCATTACTATTTACTACCCCATGATCAAAAACAAATAACCCACTTTGTTTGTTTCTTACTGCAAATGAATTAAATTAGAAGCCATTAGGAGCACTAGCTGTTTATATCCTTGTTTCAGCAGTGGTAGTATTTGAAGTTTCCTGCGGTAAGTTCATTACTCGTATTTTGTCCAGAATTAGTGAAGCGTGCTGAAAATTGCTAATGACAGATGTTTCTCCACTCTGTCACACTTCTTGTATCATTTGATTTGGAAAGCAACATACGGTGTTCTGCTCTATCAGTATGTCACAGACTGTCTGTAAACAGCTGGTCATAACTCAGTTCAGTGAAAACCATTACTTTCCAATGAAGTGCTGGACACCCTCCAAATTGCATTTTGGCATGGCCTGAGCTGCATAATGCACAAAGTTCTTCTGTTCTGAGGTTACCTAAGGAAGGATTTTTCTCCCCCTTCCACTTGTTTATTGTGTTTCAGGAAAGAAAATGTATTTTCAAATGTTTAGATAAGGGATGAAAAGAACAGGAAATAAAAATGTTTCTTCTTCTCTCAGGAACCCATAAAAGCTGTGACTGGTGCTGTGCTAACAGAAAAAAAAATGCAACTCTACCTCACCATTTCTGTTTGTGCCTCAGGTTGAATGGGGTGTATTATCAGGGTCAGGGCACACAAGATGATGACAGATTGAAATGTCTCCTATCAAATAGTTGTGGCATTCTAACATTGCTATGACTATGGGGCTATTCCACAGCTCCTAATCACAATGAATCTTATTAAAAACATCTCCCTGCGGTTTATGCATTGGTCAGATGCAAAGAAATCCATTTCACTTATGCATGTGAGAAGCACAAAATGCAGAGGGCAGATTTAATGCCACACACATGGGGATGCTAGGGACAATCTGCTGTTTCTTTCTAACAAAACCACTGCCATGGTTGTTTTAAGATGATATGATGTGTTATTAGCACATATTTCACCGAATATATATCATACCTTTCATGAATACCAGTATCCATTTCTGAGACAGAGAGAGTCTGGCATAGTTATGCTATTTATAAACAGAGAGCATGTACTAATAACTGTGTTTAATTTACAATAATTACCACTTGTATTCTATTTAAATGAAATCTTTGCATAGACCTTCTTGGTTTAGAGCATGACAGTAGGAAAAGGCATGAAAGCCACCTGCAAACCCTGGAGACTTCTGCAATGCCTGTACTTTACCAAGTGAAGAGCATCAGCATCTTTCCAACTACTATAAAATGATGAGTTTGACACTTAAATTTAGGACAATAAACATTTGGAATCAAGAAACCTGAAACTCAAAGATCCCAGTGGAAAGGGTAGAGATTGATGTCAAGTCATCCAACAATTCCTGCAGCCTATACCAAGGTTAACATCAAAAAAAGATTGGGGAAGAAAAACCATTACCAGTAAAGTTGGATTTTCTAACATTTGATAAGATAACAACATTCTGTTCTATCATAAGATGCTATCAAAAGTTATCCTTGAAGAGGAATCCACTTAGAAAAAAAATAGCTCTCATGCGAGAAAGAAATCTTCCAGAATACTAACACTGAGGGAAAAAAATGACACCTCAATGACGTCTCTTTTATTTCTTTAAAATGTATCAATCTATAGGAAGAACAAGGCCATTATATTACATTTGGGTTTTTCCTTTACGTGTTGAACACAGATGAACACATGGGCTTGAGTGAGATATAGACTTACAGAAAATGTTCAGCTGAGTTTTGTTGAAGAGGATGCAACTTCTCTTTTGGTGTAGGACTTTTACTGGCTCAAAGTATAAGCCTGCTTTGAGGCTCTGGAGGACTCTACAGTGAGTAAAAAGAAAGTCACAAAAGCCTCTACCTGTTTTTATACCTGTAACACATTACTTCTGCACAGAAATCATGGAAAATATTTCACAGGCCAGTACAAACTAAGGACCCTGCCCTTAAGAATTTATTATCTCAACAAAATAGGTAGCATAAGAAGAAAAGGGCCATACAGCAGCACCACAGAAAACAGAGCAGCGCAGTTTTGCCATGTGTTAACACATTGACTAATGCAGAAGCTACCAGCATCTGTTGATTTAAAGAAAAGTTTTCTAATTATTATTTAATTTAACTCAGTAAGTAGACAGGGAAATTTACATCATCAAAAATTTATATAAATAAATTCACTTTCCCTTGTCAGTAAGTGGGTACCTATTGTTCATCATTATACAGGCTGCCTAAAACAGGATTATTCACTCCTATATTTTTTACCTTTTCAGAAAATGTCCGAAGTTTTTCATTTGTCTCGGTATCCTATCCCACACAATAGGTCAGGCATATCCTTTAACTTATGTTATAAGTTATAACTTATGTTGTATAATAAAATCTAATTAAGCAAGTTCACTTTCTTTTACACCTATTTTCCTGTTTATTTTGTGATTGTGCCCTCTGGCCCAAGCAAACATCTGTAACATTCGTAATCCAAAACCATTGTAATTGCTGTTCATCTCTTCCATCAAAAATAATTAGTCATATCATTTTGTGAAGTTTCACCAAAACTGGGGTTTGGGCACAATATATAATTATTGTTTTGGAACTGCAGCGAGTTTGTTTCGGCATAAAAGTTCAGTTGTATCAATAAAAATATGCTCAACATTCACAAAATATTAGAGAGGCAGATGCCATAAACTCTGTCTTATGCTCATGCTCCAATGCACAGTAGTCAGAAGCACAAATAACAACCAATCATGGCAGACTTCTGTGCAAAACAAATCAAAACTAAGCAAGAACACCCAACTGAAAGTCTCTTACTGCTTTACCAAACCATCCCTGAGTCTGTCCACTTAACTCCTTGGATTTCTGGTATTCTCCCACTTATTTAACCCTCCAGGACCAACCATCTTCTCTGGGGGTACTGAAGAGATGTCATTTAATGGCATTAAATGCAAAAGAACCTGATCATTGAGCTGTCAAACCATTGCCTGAGATCTCAGCAGCTCTCTCTTCCATGCTACCTCCAAGCTTGACTAAAATAACCTCCAATGCTACAGTATCACTGAGTCTCCATAAGTTTTGATCTAACTAGGCTGAACACATTTAGGTAGCCAGTACTATACATTACTGGGCTGAGTTTCAAGTTCTTTGTTCACCATATGGAGGCAATCATAACAAGACACAAAAGCATGCAGAGTAAGGGGGGGCTGTCTCATATCTCCAATAAAATTTTGCCAAAGTGTGTCAATCTCAGCACAAGTTGCAAAGACACATAAAAAGGAAACATATTCATGAGTGCACCACAACAAGGCAAAGCTCGGATGATGTTGATACCAAAACAGAGGTCTTTGTTGGGTCTGTTGATCAAAGCAAAATTCTATAACAGATTGGCTTTGTGAAAATGGAAATAACCAGTCAAAGTAAATTTCAAAATAGATACTGGAGCTAAATACGTTATCATCATTCTAAGCACATGCAAAATTAAGATTGACCTCCCAGTACTGCAAGCAAAACCTAAGTTTTCCTCATAATGCAATCACAAAAAGTAGACAGGGCATAGAAAGTACAAACTCATACTGGCACAAGATATCTGTTGAAAGATATAAGATGAAGAGAAGTGGTATAACTGTCTACAAATCAGTGTTCAAAAGCTATTCTTAAAGAATCTGATGAGGCAGTTAGCAATCTGCGAGGCTCTAAGAATATAATATATCACAGTTGCAGAGATTTCAGTGTGCCATGAAAACGCTTGCTCTGTTAGTACTAGGAGATGGAGTCTGAACTTGAGTGAATGATGAAGTGAGAAGTTACTGGGCACATTCACACATCAATTGGCTGGAGTAGCAGTTATGTTGCCATAACAAACCTAACAGTTAAAGATTGTCAAAATCTATAAGATTCCAACATGATTATCAAATATTATCATTAGCCAATAATGACAGCTGATACAGAGTAGACCCTGACACTCAAAAATATTGCGATTTCCAAATCCAAGCCATAAGTAGTTCACACTGAGGAAAAGTCACCAAACTGAGCAACTTCCCATGTCCCCCTGGTATCTGCTTACACAGAAGACTTACTTTCAGACTTGTACCAGTCTTGAAGGTCACATTCTTACAGAGGTGGATTAAGTCCTAACATTTGTTGTCTGAAGTCTTAATTTCTTGATTTTCATCCCAGAATAATGAAACCCAGAATACTTTATACAAATAATTTCTACTAAAATGTCCCTTATTCCAAAAATGTACAAGCTTAAGTTTTTAACAATTAAATAAGGAGGTTCTTGAAATGTTTTAATACAAAAAAGAAAGTAATTTTGCATTTGTTGTGTCTTTCAAAGTTTTGATTGTCCAAAGCAGTCACATATTTGATCCAATTTTGTGATTCAAACCAACTTTTTGAATGCTGGACTTTTGCCATTCAGCACTGTGGTATGTACCAAACTGGGGAAAAAAATCTAAGAAAGGAGACTGATGCAAAACAAAAAGTCCAAGAACAAACCAAAAAATGTCATATGTATATTTGCTCATATTTATAGAGCATATCTAACTTGGAAACTTGAAGAAGATTTTGACCTAACCTTGCGTTTATACTAGGAGAACAAACTACATGTGACAGACTCTACTCACATTATTTAATGCTTTAGGGGAAAACTCAGGTACTGTGGCACTGTGTGTGGTAAAAAACCTGAACAGACTATGGCAGCTTTGAAAGACATTTGAATTACTTTGACCATTTTCCATAACCATAGATTTTTATGCAGTAGCAGGTCCAGCGTATCCTAATTACCTTATGAATGTGGGCATTGCCAAAAGAAAACCCAAAAAATGAGCATTTCACAGCACGATCTGACTCTTTCGCTACCATAGAGATGTGTATATCTTTCTTGCACTCCCCCTTGGATTTTTACACAGTCCATTATGAGGAGATCAGATGCATGAAATTCCCAGGTAGGGTTTCCTTCTGTCACTATGGCATTATCTGAAACATGCAACAATTTTCTTGGTAGGAAGAACTAGTGAATTTTCCCATAAATTATTTGTGCATTTTATTTGAAAGCTGTCAAATGGTACTTGGCTCAAGAAAGGAACAGCAACTCGTTTGAAAGCAACTCCTACTCAGAACATCAGGTTTCATCCTTTTATACCCTACAATTTTAAAGAGCAATGAAAAAAAAATCAATATAACTTATGGAGGAAAATATGATGAAAACAATCTGTTATCAGATTTTTCATTTTGCCCAAAAACTGAACAAGTTCTCTCATTCCTCCTTACATTACAGAGTACTGTTTCAAGGACGATTGCATTAGGCTGTTTTGTTCCCTCCTTAATTACTGTTGCATATAGTTATAAATAGCAGACAGAAGGTGAGCGGAAAATGACAAAACAAGTTTATTCTGAAGTCTAACATAAAACACTACAGGCTAAATATGTACAGGGAATTACACAAACAAGTGTTGAACTATATACACATGTTATAACAGAAGGAAAGACGTTTCATACATGCAAGGAAAATCTTCCCGAAATAACTTCAGCGAAAATGCCTACTTAACCTTAACTAAACTAATGATCTAAGAGGCCAGAGAAAGCAGTAGCTTTCTCTGGAGACTAACATCTTCCTGAAGTCTTTTGGTGGCTTCCCAGGCTCTAGAGAGTTTACTGCAAGCTTCTCTTCTAATCTACCCTCTCAGTCCTTTTGACATCGCTACAGTACCCAGGCATCTGTACCCAGGTAAGGCTGTCTCATCTCTAGATATGCAGGCAATACAGATGAGTTTGCCAAGCTGTGCTGGATCCTTCCTCAAAGCAACCAGTTGTACCAGCTGGTCTCTTCAGGCACCTTCCAGGCCCATATTTCAATTATTCTCTTGTCCCTTGTAGAAGATTGTCATTTCAACTCAGTGACTCACAGCAATCAACCAACCTCTTAGGCTGGATTCCTGGTACAAAATAAATGTTACAAGACTTGAACTATCAGATACAATGATGCATTGAATCTGCCATCCTCAGTTTCCATAGAGATGCCATACGGATGCCTCCTCAGGTCTGTTGGTCCCCAGCTAGAGCAGCATTCACATTGCAGAAAGAAAACTCTATTAAATCTGTGCCTTGTCTACACAAACAAGGCAAAGTCACTAGGATCATTTAATCTTTGCTTTCTTTTGTTCAAGAGTGGAAGACCTTCACAGAGTTTTGACTACAGTACAAAATACTTTAAGAAAATTAGTCATAAACTAGCAGTAAAAAGGTGCAGCACTCAAAAACTGCCCAGAAAACCCACTGAGTAATTTAACATGAGTTATTAAGCTTGGAAAATGCCCTCTCTAAGGCACAAAATAAATTGACAGAAAATTTCTTGACTAGGAATCAGCTAGTTAGACAGCCTTTGTAATGACATATGTGGACTCATTTCCTACAGTCAAATCCTCTTTCCAGATGTGATTCTGCTAGGTGATTATAATGGGACCAAGGTCTGGATTAGACAAATTTGATACCTTACCTGACAAAGTCTTCAGAAAACAGACTTCAGAAGAGTTTCAGAAAATGGAGCAAAGCAAGTTAGGAAGATACTATTTTAAGGAAAAATTGTTTTCAAGGTCTATCAGATTTGGTGGTAGAGCTAATTTGTGTCTTAAAGTATGAGAATTTTGTCTCAAAAAAAAAGTGCTTACGTGCTTAATAGAACTATGTTTATATCTATAAATATGAATCATCTAAAATCCCAAATTCATACGCTTACTAATATCCTGCACTTTTGTAATATCCTACACTCGAATGTGAGTGATGCAGAGAAGCCTCTTATGTCAGATTTAAATGCATCACTTTTCATATCTGTTAGATATCTCTCTTGGTATTATGAAGAAAGCTACATGTGAATGTCTGGTTCACCTTCTCTTAACCATTCATGACTTACAGATATGTAATAACTTTGCTTCCATTCACCTTCTCAGGACAAAACCAGGCATCCATTCCCCTATCAGATAGAAGCTTGACATACAACTAATAATTTTCTTCATTTATTTCAATACCTTGCATTTATCTCTTAGATTTTTTTATTATAAGATTTCTCCACTACCTTTGTGGTAAGGTGCATCAAGTGGTATATATTTATATGTGGGTCTAGAATATTTCCCTTTTTTTTCTCTTACAATAATTACTTTAATGTACCACCATTTTCCTTTGCTATAATAATATACCAATATCATACATAAAAGAGAAATTTTCATTCATCTTTTACAATTTGTACCTGGATATGCAAATTAAAATTCTTATCTTTCTTTGTGGTATATGTAATGTCCCATTTACCAACACAGCTTAAAACTGGTAGTTTTCATAATTCTCAAATTGGTCTGTACTTGATTATTTGTCTGTATTTGATTATCTAAATATCATCATCTTACTTACTCTCCAAATCTTGCCACAGGACTCAGATTAGATCTGACCTAGGCATAGGATGAAGCCCCAGGAAAAAAATGATCCCTATAATAAAAGACTGCATATTAATGCCTGCCCTTGGAGGTGCCGCAGCTTGCCAGACAGCTTTAGTTCTGACATTCAAAATTCTACTTTGCTGTGCTAATAAAATTCTTTTAACCCAGGGTTTTTTTTTCTGGAACACTTCCAACTAACTCCCCCAAAATATCTGAAGCAAATGCCACAATGTGCTTTCAGGAATGGATCCTAGGAAGGGCTGCAGTCCAGTGTACAGACCTTCATCTCACCAGTGAGTGATGGACATGAGAGCAACAGAATTGTCTCTCAGGTGCACAAACACAGGGATGACACTCTAACAGGGGACCAGATCCTTCTCTCGCTAGTGCCACAGATTCTTGCCTTTAGCACAAATGTGATGACACTTAGGAACCTCACTCCAAACACAGTAAGGGAACTGCAATGAACTTCCTCTTTGAATTGCTATTTTTTAAATTATGTTGATTCACCATTTAGCAAATTAGTTGCAAAAAAAGATGTTTGAAAGTAGCTTTTACAAAATATTTGGAAATTATTTCCTGAACAATATAGTATTCAGGGTGAAATAATTTATAATGCTTAATGTTCGTGTTTCGTCTTTTTTTTCATTTATGAAACACAATGTTAACCATCTTTCTTATTTCCTAGATTGTGTCTTTACTCACATTTGTGCTTTTGGGTGGATATCAAAATTCAATTAACCATGCAGAAAATTAACATTGCAGGCTTATAGTAGTTACAGAAAATTATTTTAGATATGCAGTATAAAAATATCAATACTGACTTGCTTTACTAAATGACCAATTTTTTATAAAAAGGTCTGATAATATGCAGTTAGAAATACTTCAATACAAGAGAACTTACTGTTCTTAGACCCTTAAACCAATTTTTAAATCCTACAAAAAAGGAGTAAAATATAACATTTCCCCAAAATACTTTTACTATATTTTCCTCTTCTAAATAGCTTTTCTAGTTTCCATTCGGTTGTTTAAGAATTTCAAAAAATCTGACTATATCGAAGTCAAATTAGTACAATCTCCAAAAAAGGGTACAGCTCTCCAAAGCAGGCACTTTTTTCCAATTTCTTGTCAAACACAGAACTAACGATTTCTCCTGATTTAGTGAACTGATTTACTTTAGAGATGTGCTGTTTAAGTTCTACTCATCATAAGTTATTTAAACAGATTATTGGAAGTTATGCTGTCATAGTTTCAAGTTTAAGTTTTAATATGTTTACATTTACAAAGAGTGATGTATGTAAAGGCAGTCAAATTGCAGTAAAACACCTATCTTAAATAAATGATTAATTTATTCTGCTCCACAGTCAGCAGTTATGACACAGACTTGCAATCAGTAGTGCATGCACAGTGATGTATGGAAAGACCTCCACTGAGACACATTTAGTAGGATGGTCTCGGTTGTATATCAACTTCCCTATTGAAAATCTAGACACTAAAAATATTCTAGCTATCCTACTTAGCTTAAGAGCATATCTAGTTTACATATCAGCTCAGTTAGTTCTGTAAAAGATAAGCTGTTTATCCAGGTTTTGCTTTAAGATCAAAGATTGACTAAAAACAAAATCATCTTGCCAGTTTTCTAAGAGGTCCTCAAAATTATTTTCCGAGAAATAGTTGCTAATACTGCTAGCACGTAAGTATAATGATTTTATGATATTTCCATTTCAGGAAAGGTAGTTACCTTTTCCAAAACTTGAGCATAATATGGACTTCTTATTTAGAACTTTATTTTTAATGTACAAAAACACTCAGAAATCCAACACAAAGACCAAAAAAGAAACTAGGACAGTAACACTGAAAGAACATAATTTGTTTTAATAGTAGGCGATTTGTCCTCATTTATTCTCTCCCAAGCCCACAATATTAAGAAGAAACAGCAGAAATCAATTGTGTCCTATAAAAGGCAATTTAAAGGATAAGTAGGAAGGTGCGGCTTCTGTTGGAATGAAAAAATGATTTATTATTTGCAATGAAGTTGATCACATTATGTAAGTGCTATATAGAGTCCCCAGAAATAAATAATCAGATTTAGGAAAAAAAAATTAAGTTATGGAAGTTTGCTCCATGTTGCTCAGTACAAGACATTCCACTACTCAGTACAGATGATTTAGCACCTAAAACCATGGCCAAAGGCTGAGACAAGTTGAGACACGAGCCTTTTGTTTACTACAATTGCAAGCACCTTGAGTATGTCACCTCTTGGGCCAAGCATGCTAAAAGCAAATCACAACCACTGTCTCATGAGGCTTCTTAGGAGTTGTTGAAAATAGAAATTTCAGTCACTAACAAAAATACCATGGCAAAGTGACCTTGGAAACAACAAACAACATGACTGCAAAAAATCAAGATTTTAGGTCTGCTTCTTCTAAAATGTGGCTCTTCAGCAGCTGCAGAGCTTGCCTTGGTATCATGCAGCTGTATTGATCTGGTTCCTACAATGACAGCACAGGAAGTGTGAGTGGTTCCGTGGCCCAAAATTTGTCTGCTGCAAAACAAGAGGGGAGAGGGAAGCAAATCAACACACCTTTCTCCCCTTCAAGAATCACAAAGGGCTGAATTTGAAACAGAAGCGTACCCAATGGTCTAATAATGTATCTGTTACAGCAAATAGCAGTCAGTATCTGGCAAATAATTGTCCTATCAGCCCATCCATTATGGAAGTGAATGCTCAGCTCGTACAACCAAATCCCTTTTCTGTTTGGGCATGTAGGAAAATCAAGATGATTTGAACAGTTTCATTCCTTGGCATCAAAGATAAGAAGACCTCACCTGCACTCATTACCACAGTACATTTCTACTTGACCAAGAACCAAGTGGTGCTAATCTTATCCCTGTAAAACAAAGCACATTTTTCCCAAAGGATGCTGCGCTTCACCACCCAAGGACACATCCCACCTGTTCCCACAGGAGCCCCTGGAGCCTGGACCATACAGCATCAAGCACAGCAACGTGGGGATGGGATGCTGAGGGCTGAGTGCCTGCTCTGGCAGACCAAAACTGGCCCATCAGAAGTCTGCTCTGCCTGATATTGCCTACTTGTGTCTTTGGCAGGGATTAAGGGGCTGGGTACAGAACGGCACAGATGTAACCAAGCTGTTTCCACTGATGCATCTTCTTAGGCCAGGCATTCAGGTAGTTAAAACCAGCCTGACATGTTTGCTGAGGCAAAACAGATGTATTGTAAAGCCCTGTGGTGTCATTATCCAAAAATAACGGTGTCACTTCAGAGACAGGGTTGACATGGAGAGGAAAGCTTTGTGGTCACTGAAAAGAGAGATACTTCCAGGATGCTGAATAATATTAAGCAGGATAGAAAACAAGACCCTAACTTTTTATACCCTGAAAGCAAATAAGTATAGTTTTGGGTGCCCCATGGAAATGTTTTCTCATGCCTTGCATTGGACATATGGCCTAGAGAGATGCTGTGCTCCCACGTTGCACATGGAGTGAAGGATAGCCCTGGATGTTCAGTGACACTTAGCACCCAGCTCACTCTAGTTCACATGTTGGGGTCCTGGCAAGCTGAGAAAAAGCTTGAGAGAAAGCTGTGATCCTAGAATAACAAAAGCAGCATCTTCTAGGACACCTATATACAGTGGAAAAGAGAATGGCACAGATACCCTCACCCTGTAAAACCCCAACAAATAAGCCTGTATGACACAGTGAAGCTAAGCAATTGCATCAGCCTATGTCCAAGAGAAATTTACTCATATTTGTGCAGCTCTGTGCCCAAACCATGAAGCTCTGCATCCCAGTATGACCAGATGGCTGAGAGTAGTCTGCAACCACCAAAGCCTTTACACACACTTGTTTTAATCATGCTGATGAGATAAGTTCTCCTCAGATTTTAAAGAGCTTCAAATTTGTCTATATTTCTTGTATCTGCCACTTATCTTTTCACAAGACTATTCCCCCATGCCCTCCAAGGGCTAAATCCATTAAAATATGCAGATGGATTGAACTGATTCTCTGATATTTTATATTCAAGGAGACCGCAGTCCCAGGTCACCCTGTAGCCATGGATATTCTAGGTTACTGGTGTGCACAGTTTTATGTGATAATGAAGATACCTCTGTTTGTCCAGAGACACTCTCAAATAATGGAAATCAACACAGATCCTCATTCAATAAAATAGAAATTGTCACCATTTTACTGTGCTTCCGCCAGAGCAACATATGGTAGCACAGCTGACAAATATAATCTTTTCCTTTTTTTTTCCATTTCACATGCACATTTCATTTTGCAGAATACTAAGACTTTACATAAATTGCCTGTTAACCCCTTGTAGTCACAGCATTTGCTGCTTGGGCTCCCTTGAGCTCTCAAATATATGAAAGATGGAGTTAAAATGCAGTCAACAGTCAGGGAACAGTTCATGCCTTCAACATACAGCCTACTTGCACTTTTCACAAGGAAAATCTGCTCTTTTTTACCTTCTACTCTACCCAACCCTTCTTTTTAACCAGAAACAGTATACTCTGGCTATATGAAGGCTTACTGATATAATAAATTGATACTCAATTCACTTGCTGCTTCTTCAGATGTTTTTCAAAGCCATAAGCCAAGCCATGGGTGCCCAGTGACTTCACACTCATGTGACTCAGTTACACGGGTTGTAGGAGTTTAATTGTATAAAACTGAGCAGTGTCCACTTTCTAGTGCCAGTGCAAGATTCTTTCCCTGTTAATCATTACATCCACACCAAGATCAGCTTTTTCCTGTTCTGGGTGGATACACCCTGGGCAGTGCAATAACCTTGGTGCTTGGTGGCCTTTTCTGCAGTGGAATGCCTGCAAGGAGTTCTGCATCTAGAGAAATCTCACGGGCTTTCTTGGCTCTTCCCCAGAGCTGATTCATTCATTTTACTCATGCCAAGTTTCTGCTCTTGTCCAGCTATCCAGGTAAACTATGAGAGCTCCACTCATACTTGTCATGGTCACAATCAGGATTCACTTGAGTTTGACAAGGGGAGGGAGGTGTCTTTGCTTTTTCACAGGACTTTTTGGCACCCAGTAATAAGTCTCAGGGCTGCAGAGGGCTTTGAGAGAAGATATTCACACTGTCTCACTGGAAGTAGTGACCTGGCTGTGTGAATTAGCCTAAGCTAATTTACTTCTGCTCTGACTCACTCTATTAAGGATCCTTTCTCTCTCTGCTGAACATACAGAGAAACCAGAGAAACTAGCCCCTAATTTCTGTGTTGTACAAGAAACCTAAAGCTGAGCTAAATAAATGTCATCTAACAAGGATGGCTCCATTCAGAAAAGGCAGTTGTGTTTGGGGGAAGACTTAGAGGACTCTGAAATGGGCTAGGAGTGACTGTAAAGCAGAGAACATCACTGTGAGGTGAAGCTGCTTGCTCCAAGGAGGATTACTTAAAAAGAATAAAACTCCTCATTTCTTTGGCTTAAAGTTAGATTAACCCTAATTACCATTGGTTTTCTTGGTGTATCCTTGCATATATACAAAAAGCAGCATCTTGACGCAGATAAGGCATAAATCATAGCTCTGACCACTTCTTAAACACATTCGCGTTTAATTTGTGAGCAGAGAAGAAAAACCTGCTTTTCACAAATGTCATTTGCTTCCTGACAGTTTGCAAAAGCACACTCCAACAAACAGTTGCTTTTAAGGACTGAGAGCACCTGCACAAGCTAAAACGGAAGAGTGGGGGTTGAATAACAAAGTTCTGACATGCATGCTAAGTATTCCACAATTAAAGGCTAACACCACACGCTACTACAGGGCTGCTAATATGAAGTGCAACAAAGAAATGTGAAGGAAAATCTATTGAGGCTAAAATCAAGAGTCAAGTATGACTTAACCATTTGCCCTGATTCAGTGAGTTTTACGTGCTTTCCTCCATTCAAGTATTAGCCAGCAGCATCATCATCACATCAAGCTGGATGGGGACCTTTGGGCTGACTCGGTGTGTATGTTCTTATGAAGTGCTAATGCTTTGGGATACCTGAAAACCTGAGTTCTCTGTTCATTACCTGGATTTTCACCTGACTGGAGCTAAGTTTTGCGTAGAGTAGGAAGGTCTCTCTCACAGCAAAACACAGCCTCATTAATGGCAATCAATATCAAAATATCAGACACTATCAGAAGGGACCCATTTTAAGGGGAAAAATATTGTTGCTGAAGCCTCTGATTTTCACTTGAATAAGTGTTTTTGAACTTGCCGTTTTGTTAGCTAACATATCTTGAGCATTTGCTTACTTTTTATGCTGTTCATTTCACAGACTGATACTTTCATATTATATCTAAACAAATTATCCTATCCCATCTCCATGAAAAACTGTATCGTATTTTATTACATACTGTAAGCAAAACCTTTGGGGGAGTAGGCACGTTATGTCTTTTTCAAATCACTGCATTTTTCCAGATGTACGGTATGTTAGAAAACTGACACAAAAGATGTGAATTGAGTTAACGAGCCCTGCTATATTTCCAACAAAATGAGCTGTTGGTTCATTCGAATAACTTTGACCTTTTTTCTGTCTATTGTCTTTCAAAAAAAAAAAAAAAAAAAAAA
>VZTE01005058.1:0-11265 GCA_013397775.1 Eulacestoma nigropectus | reverse complement strand
TTTTTTTTGTTTATTTTTTTAAAAAAAAAAAAAAAAAAAAAAAAAAAAGCAGAAAAGAAAAACATGAAGCCAAAAAACCCACAAAAAAAAGCGCCACAGCCAATCATTATGATGACCACAAGTCTACTCAGGCACCTTGACAGCTGAATCACCATCTCACATCAAGAGATTTAGCCTTGGGCATCTGGCTGAGCTGACACACATTAGTTGGTCCTTTTTACACACTAAATGTCTTTACAGATTTCATATTTCTTCTGTTTTTACACTCTCCAGCTCTGCATTGTTGTAGAATGGGAACCTAAAATACAAACTGGACAATGAACACCATTAACACCTTCCAATTCTTTGCGGTCTTTAAAAAAAACTAGACACAAGGGGGTTGCTTAAATTTTAAAAATACCAAAAAGTATATGTACCATATATTCAAGCAAGAACAGAATGAAAATAACAAACTGATAAAAGCCTAGAATTATACAATTCACCAAAGAGTTTCCTTTTCATTCACATTGCAGGAAAGAAAATTGAGAGAAAAGCTAAAAGGACATTATATTTTCTCCCCTCCTGTACTTTGCATTCCCAGGCTTTTGTTGTCTGGTGCTCTAGAAGAACTTTTTTTTCTAATGAGATGGAAAAAACCCTTTGGGACACAAAGATTCACACATGGGCCTGATTCAGCAACCTGACTCACTTCACATGGGAATAGTCCCAACTGGTTTCATCTTCTAGTTATGACTTCAGTGATAGCCACTTTAGCTGGTTTACTCATGCAAACAAACATTATTCCAAGTGAGCAGAGACTGTAGACTGGAAACATCCTCCTCTGAGACATGGCCAAATAGAAGAGAAAATGGAAGGAGGCTGAAATGTGAACATTGAAAGACATTTTTCGAGGCAAAGCTCAAGGGAATTTTTCAATATAGTCAGAAATCTATTTAGCAGTCTCTTTGCATTTTAAAATCTTTGGAAGGAAAAAGTCACTTTTCTTAGATTCTACCTCCTTGCCAAGGTTTGTACAACAGGAATAAGAAAGAAAACAGAGCAGACAGAAATAAATGAAAACCCTAGTGCATCAGCTTGTTCAGGCCACATTTCCTGACTGTAATCATTCAGGTTTTTCTGACCTTTGGAAAGATTTTACGCTAAAACTCACAACAAATCTTTCCTTTTTCTTCAGTGTCATGGTTTTCCCATCCATATCTGTGTCTTTTGCAGTCAAAGCTGGAGACTGCAAGCTGCAAAATGCATTGTGGTTTTGATTAACTGAATTAATTAACTAATATAAATACCAGGAATGAGGCTGGCAAATCTGTTTACCTGTGTTTATTAATTTAGGCAGAAGGCAAACTACACTCTATTTCTTGAAAGTTAATATATCACATCCAGCTGATATGGCATGGTTTCATCTTGGACTCTCTTTAATACTGGGTATGTGTGAGCGGGGCAATGTATATGAGCTTATTATTTTACTCCCACATATGGATGTGTCTCACAGGAGCAGGAAGAAGGACAATTTAGGCATTTTAGACCTTTTCTGATTTTTTGTATTTCAATCAAACTTTTTCAGTTGATATCTCTATTTTGTGTGAAAGATATGAATAATACAAAAGCAAATGACAAATTCTCGGAACTGAGGTTCAGCCTGTTCCAATTTTAACTGTTCTTCTTAGATAAAGGGAAAATACTTCCCTAATACAGCATTTCTCAAAATCAACAGTATATTTTTCTTGACAGCGTGATCACAAAATTACAAGATAATCAATCCAGGGCAGGAATAAACTTATTCCTCATTATATCCTTATGTCTTATTTTTATGGTAAATTCTACTGCTATTTTCCAACTTGGTATGATTGCCAGAGAGAACTTAAGCAAAATAAATATATGTATATATTTAAAATAAGCCATACAGATAGCAGGGGAGTATTTTTGAGGCACCACTGGAATCTTATTAAAATATTTAAAATTAGAAGGCCCAAATTATCAGCCAAACGCAACTAGAGGAAATACGTGAGACTATATGAACTGCTGTGATTTTAGATTTGTAGTAACTTTCATCTGTTTCATGTACATCCAGGTTGTTCTTCCCCCAACTTAAAACATCTGCAATACTAAAAAGTCAGGCAATGCCCACTGGAAGCTCTGCAAGTACAGCCGCTGCCTCCTTCCTGCTTCAGCCTCAGCAGGAGAAGCTTCCCCAGCCAGCACTGCAGGGACCACCACCAAGGGTAATTGAATTTCCATGCTTGTTCAGCCCTGGGTCTGCGCGCTGACACTGCCAGGCTCCAGCTCCGGTTTGTCTCCACAGAGCACTCACCACTGCGGCACTGAGGGCTGCTGCCAAGGGACAGCCGGGTCGTCCTCCTGCCAGGAACGTGTCGAGGGATAAGGAGCTTAACCGAGATAACCACGCATTGCAGAAGAGCTCTTTGGTAGATATTGTATGAACGATCTGGCTGCTATTGACTTCAGCTCAGTTTAAGTCTAAAAGATAGATCTGAGGGACCACAGATTTATTTTTTGTTTCTGTGAACTGTTTATTTCCTTCTGTGTTGCTTGTCCTTGTGCACACACACCCCATTAGATTTTCTTTTCTATTTTCATAAACCTGCCAAAAGAGAATCCAAAAATTTAAAAGAGCACTGTCATTAGGACAGTCGAGTGATTCACACTTGACAATGATGTTTAAAGTTTAGCTCGTTAAATACATACTGTAACTGCTAAAGAAAAGAATTCAGTGCAGATAGAAAGGGACATCTTTCTTCCCCCTTATCACCATGGCTAAATATCCCCTTTTTGTAAAACAGTTGAGCTGTTAAGTTCTATGCTAAGGCACGTACACACTTTGGAAAGGTAATTTGAAAGCGAGTTGAGCCATGACAAATAGGGACAGCTGGCCTAATTGAATCATTTGATCTAAGACAGCTCAACTTGGTTATCCTTACTGCAGCCCACATTGATATTAGCGAGTGAATCATTAGCCATGAAATCATGTCGACTTTCCCGAGCAGCGTTCTTGACATGACAGGGAACGCAGTCTGCCTTTCATTACAGCACCAATGAGTTCTTCAGTCTGTCATGAAGGGAGGAAAAAAAAGAAAAAAAGAAAAAAAAGTGCTTTGAAAACTTTTAGGTTCAGCAACAGAAAGTAATTTACTCCTCCGTACATCATAGAGCAGCTAAAGGAGGAAAGACCCTTTCTGGTGGGTTTCAGGTTACCTGTCACCCTCAGCCTCACTCAGCTTCCTGTGGCAGGCACAGTCTGCACTGAGACAACAGGTCGCCATTTAGTAACCATTTCCTTGTTTCCTAGGGCTTAATTCCTTTCCTTGTGCTTGTGTGGATGAGAGAACCTGCAGTGTCATATGCATTTGTACAGGCTGTTTCTAGGAGAAACTTCTTATGTCATAACTCTTTTCTACACTAATTAGCAGCAGGCTAGAGCTGCATCTTTGCGTTTGGACCACAAGTTTTGGTTATTCTGAATGCTGACTGGACTGCTCCTAATCTAACTCTCACCTATCCTAACAAAAATAATCGTCACAGTTATTTTCCAAGTATCTCCAAGGTATTTAGGAAGAGATATCACTCTTTAAAGTCCTTCTTTGATTTGCAAACTAATGGGCTTATCCAGTTGCCATTAAATGGACTGGAAATTTTCCATGGACACAGCCAAAGTCAGAAAATTACCTAATGGTTTAGGTCAGGTTGTTGGTGGCAGAACCAGACAAACATCATTCAGGCAAAACTAGGAGCCTGATGAAATTTGTATAATGTCCAACTAAGGAAGGGCAACAGAAGCAGATTTTTCTTGCAAGTCAGAGAGATGCCAGTACTGGATAGGGATGAGATTCAGACCTTGGAAAAGAGAACTACCATACCTTATTCTGCCAATAGTGGTCTAGATGGTATGTCTGCAAACCATCGGAAAAAGAAAAGAAAAAAGGAATAAGCATGATGGCAGGGGTATTTATAAATCAAAACTATACTATCCTAAAGACAAAGTGAAACAAATTGCAAGCTTGAAAAGATACCAGAAAGTCTGATAATGGCCTAAAAATCTTATTTTCTTTGTGGGGGTTTGCTTAATAGGGGTTTTTCTTCCACTTAAAATACGAAAGATAGGTGCAAAGATTTCATTTAAGAATCTGTTTCCCTGTAACAAGTGGCTATCAGTTTGGTAAGCAGGGCACTTTCCACCCCAAATGTGGAGTTACATTCTATGTGATGACGGCTGGGAGGTGATCATTATTTACCAGAAGGGGAAAACCCTGTCAGTCTGCCTTCTGGAGAGATGGAAATATAACAGTAGCAAGTGGGTAGGAGCTAATCAACATAGAAATTAGATGTACGGAAGGGGGACAGACCTTTCTTCAAAGAAATAAAATAGTGAGAATTTTTAAAGTTGTTGACACCAGTGTCCTTCTCAATTTTTATATTAAATTGGCTTTGTCAGTGTGGTTACGCGGATTCAGGGTAGGATTTCTGTTCAGTACAAATCCCTGAATGCTTAGGAAATTCGTTTGACTGAGTTAGTGTCCTAACTGCTTGGTTGTAATGGGGTAGTAACCCTTAATTGAGCTGTTTTCTGTGAATAACTGTGTAAATCATAGAGAAGGCAGCTATTTGTCTATTCGGGTGATTAGACTAATCGCCTGGGAAGTGGGAAACCTATGTTCAGGCCTCCCCTGTGCCTGATAAACCATGTTTACACTTCAAATACTGCTCATATATCCCTGTGGTGTTCAGAGTATGCGGGGGGCACGGACATGTGGATTTGGGAAGTGTTCCTGGTGCTGGACCTGAATTCCTAAGTCCTGCATAGGGGCTGTGCTGCAGCCAGCAATTCCAGGCTGTGCTCGGGATCTCAAGCCTGCTTGGTCCAAGCAGAGATGCTTAAACTCAGACATCTATGTGCCATACACCACTGCATGTATAAAAGCAAGATCAGCACTATGGAAAACCACTTCCAAGAGCTGTGTGCCTGAAAAGCCTTCAGAATTGAAGCTACCACATTTCCCATATGCAAACTATCCCATGCTTACCCATTCCTCTTGTTAGAAAGATTTATCCACTCTGCACCATGTGCCTTAGCTGTGCAACAGCTTGAAGACTGTTGTACTTCCCGTGTCTTTCAAATGAAGATGAAGACATCCCTTATTTTCCCAAATACTTGGCAAAGATAGGGCTGAGGTAAGTTACACATTTTTAAAACAGTTTGTTGTTGTGAGGTAGAAAAAAGATAACGTATATCTGCTATGTTTTGGAAAAGGATTACTTCTTCACCCTTTGCAAGCCAGGTCTCTAATGAGATATACTTACAAGTTTCCTGCTATTGCTCACACTTTCTAGCAACTGATTAGCTGATGTGGCATATTTGTTAGGATGTTAGTTTGTCTGCAAGAAAGGCACAAAGATTATATGTAGGTCAGCCCAAATGTGTGTCAATGAAACTTTCATAGCAACATTGTCTCGCATTCAGTAGATGTCAACATGCCACAGAAAAGCTGGTCCTGAAAGATTTTATTAGTTCTGAAGTTTTTCATTAGCAGCGTATACGTGCGGGTCTGTAAAATATGTCACATTCTCCTATTTCCTAGGGACAGGAAAACATATATACTTAGAAATTTCTGGAGTGGTCTCAGATGCCTTCTTTAAACATCAGGAAAGTGACAGTCGCTCTCCTGAGCTCTCCCAAAATAACCTATGCACAAACATTTTATGTTTGGAAAGTAGATTTCCTGCCTTTCTAAAACACAGAACAAGACCATTTTTTCACTTTGGATGTTCAGATGGTGATAGGCCTTAAATCCATCCAAAATCCAATGACTATTTCTCTCCCTGAGCTGCAGTAGTTTTTTAGTGCACACAGCCAGCTGCAAGGAAAAACATTTCTCTTCCAAGACTTTCAGACCAGCTTCTGAAGGAACCAGAATTTGGGTTAGTATATGGTGAATGATATGTCCAGCCTGAACAGATCACATCACTATCAGCCACAAAGAAGCTCTCATGAGTGCATGAACACACATGCACCTCCATGACAGAGATGTATCTCCCTCCATTACCAACTCCAAGCATTCAAGTCCCAGTCATAAGACCGGTTAAAATTAATAAACTCTATTTATGTCTAAATATATATTTGACTGTATTAAGGCAAAGAGCTGAACCTTCAAATGAATGAAATTGATTCATTACTACTGGCGTTTTTTGCAGATGTTGCTGTTGGAGAGACCTTCCACCAATCCAGCTCAGCCAGCTAAGCTCCAGTTAATTTTTCACCAGCATAGAAGTAGAAAATAATTAGGGTACAGTAATCTATTCCCTTCATGCATATGCTGCACAGCTTTTCTAACACTTGCTAATATTCCATTTTTTTGGTGTTTCCACTGAAAAACAATAGGCATTAGTTTCCTGTACCTCTCCGCCCTCCCTCTCTATCAACTTTCTGATTTTTAAAAGCTATTAAAGAATGTCCTCAACAAATACAATTTTCACAATGTTTTCTCAAAAAATACATACAACTTCTCTTTTTGATGCGAACAGTCAGCCATAAAACTCAGTCAATTGTAGGGATTTTCTTTAAAAACCTTTCAAAATTGCAGAGATAACACTGGCCCTGATTTCTTCATCTGTCCAATTTCTTCTAACCTAAAGATGCAAGGTTTATTTAGTACTTAAGAAAAGTGAATGCTCGCTGTCTTGGAAGAGTCTGATTTAGTAGCTTGTTTCAGCATGAACCACAGTAATGTAATGCTTTTATTCATTGATGAATTTGAGCAGTATAGCGTTAATCACTCTCACTACCGTATGTCACTTGAATAATCAACAAACCCCAATGATACATGTTCCCAGATCCTGTAGAGTGCCATTTATCACTGACACAGAGCCTGTTTATTCTTGACATGTCTTATTTGTGCAGAATAAGCAGAGAATTTACTGCATAAATAATGTTAGGTGGGTATCATTTAAACCAAAATACAAGAGATCTGAACCTCCTCAGAACAAGATATGTCTGAAAGGGGTAGAAAAGGTGGGAAAACGGAATTTCAGCAGTAATCATAAAAATACATTATTGATTTACGACTTTCAGGACTGAGCTGGTGAACTCTTTAGGGCGGTTCCTACAACTTGTGTAAGTCATCAGATATCCCGTGTTGACAGTCTCAAATGCGGTTCAGCAGAAAGTCTTTCACACAAACCGGGTATGCTTTATTGTGGGGGTTTTTGTAATGTCATTTGCATATCCTTGCCTGCGTGTATAAAAATGGTTTTATTCTTTGCACAGTTTTGAGATGGTGACAGGCCAGTAAAAGAGGCACCAGATGACAGGATGGGGACAAAGGCGACAGTGACACTGCTCCCCACCTCTCGCACTGCCTGATGCACAGGGCTGAGCACACGGATGTACAGTCTTTGTGTCTGCAACCACTCCACCCTCCAACACAGATCACAGCAGATGCAGGATGTCACACACTCTATGTGTGTTGTTTCTTAATCTCCTACAGGAGTTAGGTTCCATTCTCCAAACTGGTAGAAGCAGTGAAAATCTAGCTCCAGGCTTCTGTCTCCTACAGATTTAAAATTGCATTTCAAGAAGAAATGATGCAAGATATAATAGTATCTGTCTTAATATTGAAAAGCAGCAAGAGAGGTTTATGAAGCTTTGGCAAAGTGGCAAAAGTCAGGTAAATTTAGCCAGTTCTACATGTGAGTGTGAAATCATCCTATCTGGCAGCAGGGACTATATAACTATACTAAGGTGACCCATCAGGCACAAAACAGCAAAAGATGGAAAAATACTGAAACAACATGTTTGTATCACCAAAACCTCTCTAAGCACCTGATTCAGGCATCGTCTTATATAAGCATAAATCAGATATTTGGTAATCCCTCAGCATCTGTAACTCTCATATTTCTTTATGTCACATATTTTCTGAGGTGAAAGCTGGTTCAAAATATCAAACTTTCCATGTCTGAATCAAGCTGTAAGCATAACAAGGTTACTTGCAATTAAAGAAAAGGCAGAACTATAGAAACACAACCAGCCTATGAAGGGGCAGCACTGTACTCCATAGTTTTACTGAAAAGTCCTTCAAATGGTCTTGAAAAACTCTTTCTACAAGCTCTGCAGCCCAACCTGGGACAAAGTAGTTCATCCTGCCACAGATAAACAACTTTATTTAGAAATGTGAGGGCTATTAAACAAGGTGAATTTCCCTAGTGGATCAGCCCAAATTTATTAATCCAGGTGTTACTCTAATTGTGATTCATTGGGGATAGAAACTCTGTTCAATGGTCCTCAAACTTGCATTTCCATTTAGTGCTGTGCTGGAAACCCAGCACTGGGAGCTGCAAGCTGCCTTAAAATCCTTCATATTTCCTTATATGTTGCCATTATTTGTACTTAATTGTTTTAGCAATTCTGTATCAATTGTTGCAGCAATTCTGGTTTTATTTGCCTAGTTATAAAAAGGTTTTTCACAGTGAGGTTTGCTGCTCTGATGTCTTTTAGCTGCAGTACTATACTTATCATTTTTCAGTATAAAGCAGTACTTAAAAGGAGGAAAATCAACACCCTATCACAAAACAGGACTGAGACAGACCTCAGTTACAGCAGACTTTACTATCACATACAAATATGTAACACTAATTCCTCTGCACTTGAAAACCACATTTCCTACTCCTTCCTTTGCAGTGGACAGCTGTTTTAAAAATCCATCCCTGCTCTAAGCATCTGGTCTGAGTTCCCAGCTATGACTTTCTTACCATGCTGTTGACTCATTATTATCTATATCTTCACCCTTTTAATGGTCTTTTTTTCCCCTGAACTTCTCTGCCATGCCAAAGAAGATGGACAAAGTGGTCACTTTGAAAAGCATCCTAAAATGCCTCTTTATAGCGATGAACCTGCAAAACAAAGCCCACAGACACCATAGAGTGGGACCAGATAGCACAGAACACGATTACTCAGTGTGATATTGCTTCATATCTGTGCAGTAACAAAGTGATTCAATGTCTTATTTTCCACATGCGGAAAATATTCAAGGCAATGGTGTTCAAGGGAGAAGTAGATGGATCTGCCTTGCATATGCATACAGACATTTAAACTAAATTAAAAATAGAGGGGCACACAAGGTGTATGACAATTCTGCTCCATTGGCTTCACTTGTAAAATGCTGCACAAAACTACGACACCATGGAAATGTCAAGCTTGGAAATGTCCAGTTGGACACAAACATTTATCCAATAGGCTGCAGAAATCAGGCTACTGAATAAACAGATATCAGTCATGATAGCGGCCTTTCTATTGCCCACCATCCATTTACTCCTCAAGCACTGTGTATCTATGGGTTTCATTTTATTTGCTGAAATCATTAAACAGGGAAATATCTGTATCTGGAATGTGTGTGAGGTAAAGAGAGACAGAGATTTAGCACCACTGTGTTAAAGATAATGGACCATCACATCTTTTAACACCACCTCTCACTCTACTTGAATCTTTTCAGTATAGCTGTAACTTGCTACTGTTGAGAATACACTTCCAGATGTAGATGTTTTGAGTCTCCAGTACAACTTTCCCTGGCTCAAATGGGAAGTTTATTACAGCATTATACTTGTCACTCTCAATGATTCATCTATATTGCTCAAATGAGTTGTGTAGGAAATTTGTTAAGAGTACAGACATACCTTCCTTGTTCAGCTCTACAAACAAGGCAAGGAAAACTAGTGCTCTCTGGTGATATAACCACATGATACTATAAGGTAAAATCTCCCATATCAATGCACTTACCTCAGTGTGTAATAAGGGACTCCATCTCTCTGTACTTTCAAGCAGGTTAACACTTTCAGGTATTAGTTTCATTCATGTTTGCTTTAAAATTGCTAGGAATCATGAGTACACCATATAGTGAACTCTAATTTAAGTCCTGGAAACTTTCCAAGATATCCCCCCTCACCTTTTCTTTTCAGTTTGCTACGAAAAGAAAATGGTTGGTATGAATTATCAGATTGAAACTGGCAGACTTAAAAATTTATTATAAATCATATTTGATGGAGTTCATTTTGGTATCACCAAGAAGAGGAAACATCTTGCAATCTTTTATTTCCTCTAACAGCCAAGATCACAAATCATTAAGATTCTCTTGAATACAGTGGGGCTTCACATGTTTTCAGAGGTCAAAGATTAACCCATTATATTATTATTGCAGAATGATTGAAAGTGACCAAAGCATCCAGGCTAAGATGAGAAACACAAAACATTAATGAAAATTGCCCATAGCCTTCCATAAATAAACACAGAGGTGGAGCCAGACAGCAACTGCTAGCTCTGAACTATGTCCAGCTGTAGGGTGTTTGGTTCTCCACACCAGCCATGTGTGGATGAAACAAGAAAGGGGAAGACTGAGAAAAAATCATGGAGAAAGCTGCAAGGTGAAATAGGAGATCTTTGTGAACTTTACCCTGGGCTGCATCAAAAGCAGCATGGCCAGCAGGTCAAGGGAGGTGATTCTGCCCCTCTACTCTGCTTTTGTGAGACCCCACCTGGAGTACTTCTGTCCATCCCTGGGGTCCCCAGAACAGGAAAGACGTGGACATGTTCAAGTGGGGCCAGAGGAAGCCACAAAGATGATCACAGGGTTGGAATATCTCTCCTATGAAGGCAGATTGAAATTGGGGTTGTTCAGCCTGGAGAAGAGAAGGGTCTGGGGAGACCTTACAGCACCTTCCAGTACCTAAAGAGGGCTACAAGAGAGCTGGAGAGGGACTTCTGACAAGGGCATAGAGTGATACGACAAGGGGGAATGGTCTTAAACTGAAAGAGAGCAGGTTTAGATTAGATACAAGGATGAAGTTCTTTACTGTGAGGGTGGAGAGGCACTGGAATAGGTTGCTCGGAGAATCTGTGGATCCTCCTTTTCTGGAAGCGTTCAAGGCCAGGCTGGATAGGGCTTTGAATAACCTGGTCTAGTGGAAGGTGTCCTTGCCCGTGGCAGGATGGTTGGAACTAGATGATCTTGAATGTCTCTTTCAACCCGAACTTTCCCATGATTTTGTTAAACCACTTGCCTAAAGCACGTCTGTGATGATTGCTGCAGTCTCCACTCAGTCAGCCATATATCCCATTTGCCAGCAGATCAGTGGCCTCAGACTCCAGCTGATAACCACTTTGCTTCATCTCTCACAGTTATCCAAAAGCTAGGACAGGCCAGAGGGCTCTCTTACCTCTTTGAAGAGTTTGGGGATTTAGCAAGTGTAGCGGGTTTGGTTCGC
>VZTE01005057.1:140324-161500 GCA_013397775.1 Eulacestoma nigropectus | reverse complement strand
TCCTTCCTTCCTCCCTTCCTTCCTTCCTTCCTTCCTTCCTTCCTTCCTTCCTTCTCTTAAATTATAGCTTTATATGTTTATGTTTTTATTACTATAGATAATAATAACCAAAATGGCTACATACCTCCTTTCCATCGTAACGAAATTGTTCTAAAATAAACCCTCCACATATATATATATATAAACACCAATCATTCAGTGTCATTTCCCTCTCATCCACCCCAGGTTCTTTTAGCAAGAACCTTAATTACCCCACCTCGGTGGTGGGTTGTAACAGCGCTGTTTACATCTAGAAGTAGCAAAGTGTTGAAATTTCAAGACACTGTGCCGGAATACTGCCTTTATATACACAGTAGTGTTGGTTTCAAGGCATGTGGTTATGCTGACATTCCCAGTAAAGCTTTTCTTTATCAGTAGATACATTTGGACAATGATTAAATACTAATCAGTTTTTCAAGATTCATTGTATTTACAAGATTCTATTAATCTTTTTGATGATATGTATATTTTATTTTGACAAAATTATCTGATATTTACATTATTAAAATTATTTTGCATTTCATGTCATAAAACTGGGGTTTTGTTTTCATACATAACATCCCATAGGTCAGCGCTAGATTTAATATAATTTACAGTCAAATGAGTCAGGACATCCCTTTTTACAAGTTACTGGTTTAGGAAAACAAAGTGATGTAATTTTGATCTGAGTGCTCTTGAATAAGCTGCTTAATCATATTGTTTTAGTAGGAAAATCGTAGAAGAGATACATTTTACATTAAGTGAAGTTGAGAGTTTTGTGGATAACTGATGTTTATCAGTTTTGAATTTAGTTTTCGTCTAGGCAGTTTCTCTTACAATATATCCTGGTTCCAGCCAGGATGGTTAACTTTTGCAGTAGCCAGGAGGGGCATGGCCAGGACCTGGATGTTACTCTACCCCACATTGTGTGCAGGGTGTGGGGGCAGAAGGGGTCTCCTTCAGTTGTGCTGGATGTGGATGGGTGGTCGGGATAACATCGAGGTCCATGTGGTGAGCACTTGTGTGTGAATTGTTTACCTCTCTTATACACTCTGTTATTGATACTGTTGCCATTACTGTTTGTTTTCTTATTTCACTTGCTGTTTCCAGTAAGTTGTTCTTATTTCAGTCTTTATCTTTAGTGCCTCCAGTTTTCCTTTCCATTCCACTGCAGTGGGAGGGGGTGGCAGAAGGGGAAGTAAGCAAGCAAGTGGTGCGTGGTTTGGAACACTAAACTGGGGAGTAGCATTCCCAAAGTGTGACACAGTATCAAAACCATTCCCATGGGGAGAGATCTTAGGATGTTGTCTAGTCCAGCCTCAGGCTTCAGACATGTCAGGCAGTCAGTATGATCCATCTGCTCATATATCTGAATCATCTTAGACATCTTTAGACGTCCTTAGACAATGGAAGTATAGGTTAAGCAACTTAATTCCTTTCTGGCCTGAGAAGCTACACGTTTTAGACCACAGATATTGATCAAGAAACAAAGAAACACTCAGCAGAATGTTAGTTTTCTTCACAGTTTTTCATCAATGTTTCTCTAGGGATACTCTAAAATGCTAACTCTTTTTACAGAATGAGAGGACCATCATTTAAGTTGATAGAGAGGGGTAAAAAACTTCTGAAATAATTTCAAACAAGTGCAAACCCCTCTATGTGTTGGTTAAGGAGATGGATCTGAATGTGGGTGATTTGAATTTCTTTTTAACACAAATGTCCAGATCCTTAATTTATTTTTAAGGACCTGCTAGCTCAACTTTATGGAATGCAATGTGAAGTGTTACTTTACGTGTTCATTGTATTCTTGTCCTTTTTTAAATTCATCTATATCAGTGTGGTATAAAAGTGCTCAGGATATCTTTAAAGTTTACTGTTATAGCTTTTATTTCCGAGAACAGTTCTTTGAAGCTTAATTTGGGTTGTAGATTTTTTTTCTAAAAGGAAAAAATGTTTTCAATCCCCATCAAGTAAATAATTATCATGCTGAAATAATCTTTGAACTTTTTGATCTATAAAGGAGACTTCAGCTTTTTCTTTCAGCCAGTTTTCCTTCTTCTTGTTTTTGATGAGAAAATTTCTTACAGGTGTTTAGATGACTTAAGGACTTTTATATTGCTTTTGTATCCCTCTTGTTATTTAAATACATGTAAAAGATTGCAGAACTTAAATTCTGATTATTAACAATTTATAATGTATGTTTCAAAAATATTTAGAAATATCTTTTATAAACAGTTAAAGCATTTTTTTTGCAGCTGAACAATTGAGTTCTGGGTATATTTTCATTACATTTAACAAGCCAGTTTGATTTTTATGAAAATAATTGTTGTTTCGTGAGGGAAACTGATACAATACTGCTTTCATATTTTCTAAAATTTAGTTTTTCATAATAGCAAAACTCTTTCTGATGAGAAGGAGGAGGAGAAGATAATAATTTCTAATCAGAAGGTTTTTGTACCTGGTAGCTGGTTGTCTACAGATCTTTTTGTCTTAATGAGAAGATAGTATTTTCATATTCCTTAGCAAGTTTGTACCAGGCTGTATATTTAGCTTATTTTTGTTAACATTTACAATAGGAGGCATTAAGGCACTTTGCACAAATCAAGAGGACATGAACTATATTAAAATACTCCTTGTGTCAAACAATACAGACAAAAATTTTATTTCATCAGTAGGTAGATGATAATTTTTGAGGATAGAAGATACCAGCATTTTCCTGTGAAGATGGAAATTATATAAATGTGTAGACAAAAAGATGCTTGTCACTTCCTAAGAGAAGGTCAAGACTTATTAGTGTTTAAGATAAGTATATAATTTACTAAATAGCTAAATTAAACAAAAAAAAAAGCTGATAGTCTATGATTCATAATCTCATTTCTTCTACTTTGATAAAAAGGAAAACAGGTAACTAAATGAAAATATTTGTAAACACATTTTTGTATCAGAATTGAGCTTCACACTTAACTATGAAATATATTAAAAAGTATAGAGAAATTCAGATTATTTTTCTGATTGAGTTGTTGGGCTTCAAATACTATTATTCTTAGATGCATTAGGGTTATGCATATAGACCATAAAAATGACATAGACCATAAAAATGAATTACTTTGACTACGTAGTTTTATTTTTTCTTGTTATAATAATAAACATAATTTGCATTTTAATTTGATTTTAGTCTTTGTGACTCAGCTGTGCCAAGTATTGTACAGAATATTGAAAGAACTGAAAGTAAAATCAGGCAGTTAATTGCTGCTTTGTATTTGTATGCCTGAAAAATACATCAACTTAGCTTGATGAAGAAGCAAAGATTTGGATAGAGAGATTTCAGAGAATTTCTGTATAAAACCTCAGTGGAGAAAACACGTAACTTGGAACGGAAGTTGCCTGTGGCCTTGTCACCGCTGAATGGTGCGAGTGTTTGAGACCAGTATTGACTACTAAGTGTTCTTGACATACACAGATTTATAAGAAATAATACAAGTGTCATATCTCAACAGCACAAACAATCTGTAATATTGATACTGTTTATACTTGCAGTCTTACTGTGGTCATGAGAAATTAGAGGCTGCTGGAATTTAAATATTTAAATATAAATCAGAAAAACAGAACCAAATTCTTTCGGATAAGGATATCCAGATTGGCCATTCATCTTCAAGAAGATCTGTGTTACCTGCCTGGCTGGGGAAGGAAAGAGGAAGATAAGGATCACTCCTTTCCCCCAAGCCTTCCCTGGGAAAGCACCATTTTTTTTTTTAATTCCTGAAAACCAGCATCTTTGCCCCTCAAAAAAACTAGCAAGTACTTCTGCAAATCTTGGAGACCAGCTGCTAAAACCCCCAACTTTTCTTTGTCAGGGCAGGTTTAATCCACTGCTGCGTTGTTGCTGCCCACCCTTTCGGATGACATGTACTGCATTATCTTATCTTCTATCACTTTAAGATAGTAGTTTATCCTCATCTCCTTCATGGCTACCGGCTCTTCCTAATGAACAGAGTGGTTAGCAGCAAAAGACAAGGCAAAAATCTCATTCACCTGACTGAGTATTAGAATGAGTTTTGGTTCCTTGCAATACAGTCTAGGCTAAGTGTGACACACTAGGAGTGATGTGTGACATCCAGCACGTAAGGGGATTCAACCCATCCTACAGTCTGCCTTTAAGTGAATGTTAGCACCTGGTGAGTACAATATTAAGATAGGACTTTCTGGCATTTAATAATGTTTAAGCCAAAAACTGATAATATATGAAATTTTGCAAGTATGTTTTCATATTCTAAAAATAAATAATTAAAACCAGTCTTCTATAGATAAGTAAAAATTCCATGTCACAACAGAATTGAATGTGTAGTTTGTTACTTTTCCAACTAGCAGGACCAAAAATGTGTGCACATTTTGAATAATCAGTACTGTCACTTTGTTAAACCTTATGCTGCAACAAAGCTCATTTCACTTAGAGTGAACTGACCATCTTGGATACTGCTTTGAGAGTATAAAGGGCAACTTCCTATTTCAAGCTAGCAAAAATTCGGGTAGGTAAGGTGAAATTTTCTTATGCAGAAATTTATTGTCCTTAAAGTGAATCTATTGTATGTGTCAATACCAGCTGCTAAGGAAAGGCTGAGTACAAAGGTTAATGCTAGTGTTTTATTCTTAATCATGATAATGAGGGGGAACCCCACAAATAGGTTTACTTTTACAGTATGCTTAAGGTAGGATTTTTGTGTTGTGGTATATGTCTTGTGTAGTGTGAATGATCTTATTTCTGCCTGTTTGGAAAGCATTCTGTGCCATGAAAAATATTTAGATTTCGCAAAATAAAATGCATAATTAAAATACTTTTCTTTTTTGCCTTCAAAATAACCCATTTTAAGCATTCAAATAGATTAACAATAATATTAGCTAAAATGGCTGGTAATAATGAGAAGATATATGACTGGTCATAAAACCAGACTTTGATCTGGTTTTAATATTTGTTGTATAGAACAAAGTAGATGAGACCTCTCAAGTCATTCTTGTGATAGAAAATTTCACAGAATCACAGAATAGGTGAGGTTGGAAGGCATCACAGTAGGTTTTGTCCAACCTCCCTGCTCAAGCAGGGTCATTCCAGAGCACATGGCACTGGATTGTGTCCACATGGTTCTTGAATATCTCCAGTGAGGGAGACTCCACACCATGTCTGGACAATCTGTTCCAGTGCATGGCCACCTGCACAGGAAAGAAGTTCTTACTCTTATTCTGGTGAAACTTGCTGTGCATCAGTTTCTGCCCATTGCTTTGTGTCCCATTGTTTGACATCACCCAGCAGAGCCTGGCTCCATCCTCTGACACCTCCCTTCAAATACGGACAGACATTGACAGGGTCCCCTGTCAGACATCTCTTCTGGAGGCTGAACAGGCCCAGGTCCCTCAGTCCATCCTCATAAGAGATGCTCCAGTCCCTTTATCATCCTTGTTACTCTCCACTGGACCCACTCCAGGGGCTCCTCATCTCTCTTTGTCCTGAGGAGCCCAGAGCTGGACACAGCACTCCAGATGTGCCTCACCAGGGCTCAGCAGAGGGGCAGGATCACCAGCCTTGACCTGCTGGCAATGCTCTCCCTAATGCACCACAGGATACCATTGGCCCTCTTGCCCACAGGGCACGCTGCTGGCTCATAGAGAATTTGTTGTCCACCAGGACCCCCAGGTCCTTTTCCACAGAGCTGCTTTCCAGCAGGTCAGTCCTCAGCCCGTACTGGTGCATGGGGTTATTCCTCCCCAGGTGCAGGACTCTGCATTTCCCGTTGTTGAATTTGAGACATTTCTTCTCTGCCCGTCTCTCCAACCTGTCGAGGTCCCCCTGAAGGGATGCGCAGCACTCTGCGGTACTGGCCACTTCTTCCATCTTTGTGTCATCAGCAAACTTGCTGAGGGGGCATCTGCCCCTTCGCCCAAGTCATTGATGAGTAAGTTAAACAATACTGGGACTAGTATTGAACCTTGGGGGACAGCACCAGTGACAGGCCTCCAACTAGACCTTGTGCCACTGATCACAACCCTCTGGGATCTGCTGTTCAGCCATTTCTCAATCCACCAAGCTGTCCGCTCATCCAGTCCACACTTCCCGAGTTTGCCTATGAGGATGTTGCGAGAGAGTGTTGAAAGCTTTGCTCAAGTTGAAGTAGACAATATCCACTGCTTATTTCCATCTTGCTGTTCCCAGGTATTTGGACTGTTATGGGTTTGTGGGGAATTTAGCAGAATAGGGCAGCAGACATGGAAGATACTGGTTTTCTTGGTCTCATCTGTTTCTTTGTTTTGCACGGTCACATACTTGTTGGACAGGGCACCAAAGCCATGTCTGAAGGAAACCTTGAATTCTGTTTCCTTGGGTATTTTGCAGATAAAAAATGGATTGAAAAAAAAGTCTCTGTAGGCTTTTGATGTTAATTTGATGTGTTGTTTCATAGCTCTTTAGTTGAGATACTAGTTTATTATAAATTCAGATCTATTGTAGCAAGAATTATGAATAAAACAAAATTTTATTGAATTTTAAAAACTTAAAATTTTATACTCCTTTTGTGCAATGACCTCATGGCTCGACACAAGAACTGAATCTCATTGTATAATCAGGGGAATTTCTTGCTTTCAAAGGAATATGTTTCCATTTTTATTTCTCATAATTAATAAGATATTAAACATTGAAAAATAGAAGTGTGCAGAACTAAAAATGTCTTGTTCTCCCCTCTCTCTAACTATTGCTACAGAAAGAAATGTCAGTGTTTGGGTGCCAATCTGGAAGCTTTTCGATGAGTCGGTGTTGCACATTTAATACAAATAGATAAATATATAATAAAATTATGATACATAAAAATGTTTATCGATTAATTCTGCATTCAGAGATGCAGTGTAAACCTTTTAATTACTGAATCTTGCTTTTGAGTTTTCAACTCAAAATTGAATCCCCCTGGCAGGTGGGACAGGTTTTTGTCTTTAGAAGGAAGCTCTCTTCTCCTGCTAGACTTTCAGGTGCAAGCCACACATTGATCCATAGCACCAATAGCCCTTGAATGCAACTTTTTGCCCATACATTGTTTGTGGCTCTAATGCTGCGTACCAAAGTAATAGTGGAGAAAAATTAAAAGCTGTATTAAAATGAAATTAAATATACTGTTTACCTGTTATCTACAGAGCCAGATACTTTGTCTTAGAAATAAATGAGGTTGATCCAGGTGTGTTTTACCATAAATAAATCTATGTTGTCCGTTCTCATCTTGCTCTTTAAGTGCTGGGTAATAGTTTTCATGAGGACTTCATGTGTAAGAGGACTTCATGTGTAAATTTGGCAATGATGAAGGAAGGTCTGCCAGCCTGTAGTTCTCTGGACAATCCTTTTTGACATTTTTTTGAAGTTATCATGGCACTGACTTTGTCACAGTCATCAGGGAGTTGCCTTAAAGCTGACAGAGGAGCTTCCTGATAACATCAGCCAGCTCTCTTGACACGTTCCAGTATGTGTCATCTGATTCTGTATCTATGTACGTGTCCAGCTGTTCCATATGACCATCTCACTTGGTCCTCCTGCACTGCGGTGTTAACACGTTTCCCTCGTAGTCTGAGAGTGGGCACTTGGGGCAGATTTTGCCAGTAAATACTTAGGCAAAGGCTTTAATTGCCTTGGCCTTTTTAGGGAAATTCATTACTGAGTCACCTGTGCCATTCTTCAGTCTTCCCTGTCTTCATGGCATATCCCTTTCCAGTTTTAGCTTCAGACAGATTTAGATATTCTTAATTCCAGCCCAGTGCAATCCAGCTCAGGATTTCTCTGGTAGCTTGTCCTGCTTCTTCTTTTTGACCCTCTTTTCTTTGACATTGTCAGTATTTCCCTGTTCAACCAAGGTGGCATCTTGCTGTAGCTGCTGTGGCTTTTTGAATTCCCTTGCACTTTGCAGAAATTGTTGATGGGATTTGACCTGTTGTCCTGAGGTCCTTCTCATGTCAGGAGAGCCTCTTGTTTACCTGTTCCCTAAAAAGGCTGAGGTCTCCTGAATCTTGGGATTTCTAGTTTGTTATCTCCTTCGCTACCATCATCGTCATCAGCAGTTTTGCCTAAAGACTTAAATTGCAGAGTGACACTGTGTAGCTTAGATCTAGGATCAGTGTTCAAAAGTATTTTTAGATGCTTGTGTTACTTCCATGAAAAATAATCTGTTAATGCACCCTTCACAGTTACTCCTCCAAAATCTCTTTGAGCCTGTGTCAGGAGCTGTGACACCTGAGGTCAAATATTTGTGGAGTACTTGTTTCTTACACCAGAAGGTTTTTACCAATTCCTTATTTTTGTTGGTATGGGTATTGTATAGTTTGCTACAACTATTCCCTCTGGTGCTATATTAAAGTGGCCTAGAACTTTCTTACTACATAAACATACAGCCTTAATCCAGTTTTCATGTACTTCTGTATTTGTTGTCTTTTTTTTCCCTTCTCCTTTCTGGAAGGGTTACTGATTCTCAGAAGGCAGTTAAAATCATAGAATCATTTAGGTTGAAGAAGATTTCTAGGATCATTGATTCCAGCCATTAAATCAAACACTGCCAAGTTCACCACTAAACCATGTTTTGAGTGCCATATCGACATGTCTTTTAAATATCTCCAGGCATGGTGACTCAACCACCTCCCTGAGCAGCCTGTTCCAGTGCTTGACAACACTTTTGGTGAAGAAAATTTTCTTAATATCTAGTAAGATATTGACATAATCCCTTGACATAACTTGAGGTAATTTCCTTTCATCCTATCACTTGCTGCTTAGAAGAAGCAACCAACCCCCACTTTGCTGCAACCTCCTTTCAGGTAGTTGTAGGAAGCAATAAGGTCTGTGCTTCAGAGCCTTCACCAGCATCACTGTGGAATGCAGATTCTATGTTAATAAATGTATGTGAAAGACCATTTCTGATTAATTTCACGAAGTGTTCAATTCCATTTTTAAGTTATAAAATGAATATAGTTTCTGATACTCTTAGTACTGAAAAGTTTCAATTGCTTTTGAGAAACAGAAATTGTAGTTTATTTGTTTGTCTTTGAAAGATACTGCAGAGGAGAAACATAACTTGCATAACACATCAATTACTAAAATGATCTCTTAGGATTAATTTAAGTCATTTGTGTCACGGACAACTTTGTTTAAACTCATCAGGGAGCATTATACTTGTTAGAGATGAAGCTGGACTTAGCTTCTATTTCTTTTAAAAATATTGGTTGTGTTGTGAACATAAATGCTGGCAAATCCTCAGATAATTATGACTGACCTGAAGCTGTTTGAATATGCCCTTTAAAGAAAAAAACCCAACAAACCAAAAAAGCAAAGCTTGTACTGTAAATAATAAGCAACTTTATGATAAGTTGAAAGTAATTTTTTCAAACAGCAAATTATAAGATTTTTTTCTTTGAATCATTCGGGGGATTTTTTGAAGTTTCCTGTGTAGAAGTAAAGCAGGGAGTGAACAGCATCTTAGAACTTTGTTTCTTTACTACCTGTGATAAGATCTGGAAAAAAAGAGTTGTGGTTCAAGGTTCAGTGCTTCTTAGTAAGCATTCCTGTATTAGCCCCTCTCTAAAGTAGCATTTGGTCTTGGCGTGTTCTCTTACCTAAGCTAAGAGGGAATTCGATACTTACATTTGACTTTATTCTAGAATTAAATGATTTAAAGAGGAAAAGGAAGTATAGTTTACTGGTTTAAGTCATACCCTAAGTCAACAAGGTTCATCTGCAATGCTCAACCAAGTCATAACCTGTTATAGGTTTAACACATATCTAAAGCATTTTAGTCTTTGAATATTTTAATCTTGAATGACAATTTCAATAAAAGTTTGTATGAAAAAGAATGTGCACCCTTTAACTAGAACCAGAATGTTCTCATTGTTTTGGCTTTCTGACGTCCTTCTGCCCTGTAATCAACTTTAGGAAGTATTGCAGGTGGTTTGGAGGTTGAGTGAGTTAATAATTAATAAGGATTTACGTGGCCTTTGTGTCACTTTTTATTTCCAAATCATTTGCTAACAAGTCACCTAAGGGCTTAAAATTGAGCAGGATAATAAGCAGCAGGAGCCTGTGGTGCAGTTGATGCTGATGAACAAAGAAAATAAATTATAGAAGTCAAAATAAGTATTATTGGTTGCACTTTATACTATAAAAAATTGTTTTCTTGTAAGGAATACAAAGAACCAATTCAAATAAAGAAATTTTTTTTGTTGTAATTTTATATAGAACCTAAACCTTCCTCTTTATATTTAATGCAGTGATTATTCAATTTGTCAAATGTTACTGCATTGCTTTTGCTCAAGAACATTCACAAAAATGGATGTCAGTATTATGTAATTTTTTCTTTTCTTTTTTATTTTTTCTTTTTCTCTTATTCCTAAGTCACTCTGGAGATTGCCATTACAGCAGGAAGGCACTTATCTTCAAGTGTTTTCAGGACTAGAAGAGCTCATCGTTTCTATGACCTATTGAAGGTTTCTGACAAGAGTATAGTTTCTTCTGGTGTTCTCTGTCTCTTAAACCTTGCTATCCTTTCAAATAAGAGTAAATCTTTAGTAAACTTTTAAGTAATGATAGCTTGTGCCTTCAAAAGAGACAGAACTTTGTTGAATGTGAAACAAGGGGATTTTTTTTTTCTTTTTGCCACACTTCCCTCCAGGTTACTTGACTGCATTCACTTATACTTAGGCAAATCTTGGTTTTTTTAACAAAACTTGTGACAAAATTTCCTTTCTCACTCCAAAATTTTCATCATAGATTTTCTACAGTAATACTTATGTAATTTGATTACAAATATAGATTATTGCAGTTGGTGCCACAGTTTACTCCCCTGCTTCTACAGACTCTTATAATTCTTAAGTCTTTCCTGCTGAAAGTTTAGACAGTGTAGGTAACTTGTAAGTCCATCAGCAGCCTTTTATAAGGGTGGGATTTCATGTATGTAATCTTTGATCTGCAGTGCTGGAAGTTCTTTGAATTTCCTTTGCTTTGGAAGCTTCATGTAATGGTATAAATGTCTTAATATTATTGCACTAAACATTGGAGAGCCTACAGGTCAAAATGACAACTGTCCCTATTCCTACACTACACTGAAGTTAATGTGGTTTCTTCACAGTTCTTTCTAGCATTCTCTGTTACCTTAAGAGTATTGTCCTTTCCCTTCCCTGTGAATGCACCATAGTTTGCACAACTAAACCTTTATTTTTGTAGACGAAGGATTATAGGATTACTTAGGTTGGAAAAGACCTCTAAGTCTGACTGTTAACCCAGCACTGCCAGGTCCACCGTGTTCCTAAATTCAAGTGTTAAGCATTACGTATTCAAGTAAGTTCCTAAATTCAAGTGTTAAGCATTATGTATTCAAGTAAGTTCCTAAATTCAAATATTCAGCTCCTTACATGCACCATAGTTTTGTCCCTCATCTGGGTGGCTGAATCACTGAACCATTAAACTATTAGTTATACAAGCACAGCCCAATGTTTACATCTTTTGCAGAATGAAAGAGTATTTTGTTTAATAGCTGCACTACAGAAGGAGTTGAAAGACAAGGGAAAGCTTCTTGCTACTTAATGTGTTTATTCAAGTGGGACTCAGAGATCCATTGTAATGCAGATTTTTACAACTTGAATTTTACTGTACTATCTTTTGGCTAAATGTACTATAAGTATTTTTAAAATGTCACTTCCACTCAAAATTAATTACTCTGGTTTTGGCCGTATGTTTTGAAAAACAAAAGAAAAATTAAATCTGCCTTGTTTTGCCCTCTCAAATCTAAGTAAAAGGATATTATGAGGTAGAAAATACTATTTTTATACCCTCTGTCACCTTTGTTAACATTTTATTAGACATAAATCATGTAGTTTCAGGCTGCATAGTGGCAATATGGTTCACTGTGTATTCTATTTTTATAACTTTATTTAAAACTGACATGTAACTTGCTGTACCTGAAACCCCAAGTGAGCCAGTTATTGGAGTGTAACAAAGTTTTGACGTCAGAACTGCTATTTATTCTACTGGCAGCCATTAGCAATGCATTACCCTTTGGCACTCATGTTTTCAGAAACATGGTTAAATTTTTATGACTGAGTCTAGCCAATTAGGATTCTTTCTCAAGATAGAAATAAGGAAAGAGATTTTTATAACTTACTAAATGTAGCTTTCCAGAAACAACAGAATAAAAATATAAATTACTGCACTCAGAGTTCCCAAAACATTCTACTGAGCCACACCTCAGCTTGCCTGCTTGCTATACACATGTATTTGAGAGGCAGGGATTAAGCTGGGCTGCCTTGTCAAATGCATGAGCCTTTATTAGAATTTAATGTAATTACAGCTTAGTCATCCTCTCAGGTCAGTCTGGGAGCTTCAGTAGGATGTTAGAGGGGCCAATGACTTAAGGTAGAGAGAACTGGGGAGACACAGGAGGTGTGGAGGAAAATCAGTTGGAGGGAGTAGGCTTGTCAAAAACAAATGGAGAGCAATTCAGTAGAGATTTCTGTTGCTGCCTTTTTCCTTGAAAAGATAAACTTAAGCAACACTAGACTTAAGGGTGCGTATTTATAGGCTCTACATACAGAGTGGGGTGGAACTGCTGCATGAGAGGGTGCTATAGGGTGTGATTCCTGGTTGTTGGTTCGCTGTCTGTGTTCTAGCAATAAGAAATGCTGGTGTCTACAAACAGAACCTACAAGAGATATGTTTTCCTTCTCTGTAATTTTTGGTGATCTTCTCCTGAGGACTTGGTAATATGCACTGTGTATTCATTCAGGCATGAATTTAGAGTTGCATGTCGACAGAAGTTACAAAACGCTTGTTTGTACATGTTACTTTACTAGTGTACTGTAGATCTGTTTTGAAGGGAATGCTCTTTTATATAAGGTTATTATTCCATTCCTGCACTTTTTTGATGATTTTGTGTTCTTTATATCAGTAGTGAAAATATCGCCAGCTTTTGTCATAGATTGTTTCCTGCAAAAAACTTTCTCATTAAGGCTCTGCTCTTTACTGTAATAGAGCAACTTTAAAACATTGCATAAAAGATTGTGGCTGCAATCTAAATTTGGCAGCTACATCCTAATTTTCCAAGTAAATAGAAGCTGCTTGATCTTAAAGTATCAGCTATATGCATTTATGTGTAATTTAGTTATCATATGATTTCCAGGTGAACAGTTGTCTTTTGAGCAGCCATGAGAGGGAAAGTTTTTGGATATTTTGTTTCTAGTTCTTGTATTTCTCATGTGTGGAACCTTTGACATCCCTTGCTGCTATCTACTGTACTTTGGATGTTTGTTTTGGGTGCAGCACATCAGAGGCTCTGCTGTCTTTCACTAACCTGTTTTAGTGTCCTGACCGAGTTAATGGAGACAAACATTTTGTTTTGCAGAGTAGTGACTGAGAAAACTGTTGAAGCATGTTAGGTGGAAAAAAGTAGTTGTGAGGCCTGAGAAAGAAGGGATTGTCTGAATGGAAAGACTGCCTAGGAGGTGACAGAATTTGGAGACCATTGAAAGAAAAAGGAGAAAAGCTACTCTTGGTTCTAGAAGAGAAGGAAAACTGCAGGAAGTGTTTCCAGTTTCTTTGGGAAAAACAGGAAGGCAATTAGAGAGGGAGAAAGGATTTAATTGCCTGGTAATTTTATGAAGGAGACATTATGTCTTCCAGAAAGTGAGTGGCCTTGTTGGTTACTCTGGTGTGCACATTTGTTTTGTGTCTGTCCGAATCTTCACTCAGAACTGTGGAGTCATTGCCATGGCATGAGAAAGTTGGTAACATCAAAAAACTGTTATCTTTCTGTATGATCCTTTCAGTATTTTCTTTAAAGAAATTTTTTGGTGGAGAGACCACTTGTTTATGATTTTGAGCTTCATGAGGGAGATTATGAACAGTCTTTGCTTCTTGGAATATGCACCTTTTGAAGCTGTCTGTTAGTTAGTTGCTTATGGTGCCTAACTGGGAATGTGAATACAAGACTGACTACTTCTGAAAGATGAAAAACAACTTTAAATCTCAGATTTGAGAATTACACTCTAATGTTAATCCAGCTTTAAAATTACAATTAAATATTTTACCTGCATTTTCCTGAGCGCTTACAGATATTTAGGCAATATTTGGAACTGTAATTTTTGGATATCTGAATAGTGATTGTAGACTTTCTCCTGTTACTACACATGCAAAAATTGAAGAAAAGATCTGTTGCAGAACTTTTTGTAAAAAGGACATTAGAGTAATTCTGAAGTAACTGTTCAAAATGAATTCGTGTTTAGGCTGTCACAACCTGCAAAATTGAGATACCTACAATGTGGATATCCCTAATATGCATGGTTTTTTTAATTGTGTGCTAAGGTTCTTGAATGAAGGAATTTTCAGTGCAGGAACTACCTGTAAGTACAACATGTATTTGTGAAAGGCCTAAATCACCTAAACCAGTAATTTCCTTTCTCATATGTTGTTATAATACAGGAAATAGTTTCACTGTTGTTTTAATTTCTAGGTTCTTTCAGCATTCCTGCATTCCTTCCCCCTTCCCCTCCCCCCCCCAAATAGGTACTTTTATCACAAATGCTAGCTTTTTAGATTAATCTGATGAGAATATTAATCTCCTTCTTAACAGAAGAGCAATATATGACAGTGATAATACACAAATTAATTTCAGATGGATTGTATTTTCTTAACATTTGCCATTTCATCAGAGGCTAGGTTAAACTAGACATGCAAGATTCACAAGTCCAGTTTGTGAGGTATTATAATGGAAAGCTTTTTGGGAAGAACTGAATCATACCTACAAGTCGGTGTTTCAGCCATCTAACTTCAATTGTTGGTTGGTAAAACTTGGTTTAAGTGTAATGAGCTAAAGAGGTTGATTTTCATTTGTGCAGAATTGTAAAATTTCAGTGATTTCATATCATATAGGTGGGATTTATTTGTAATGAACATGAATATATTCAATTTGATCACTGTCTGCATCAATCTAGTGGAGAAGAAGCCTGGCTCATAACTACTTGTGTTATACATTGGTAAATGAGAAATAATAGCAAGAAATAGGCACCCTAAGTAAAGAAAAAATTTCTTACCCCTAGTAAGTAAGAAAAGTTTTCTGTGTGATGTTTTCTGTGGTAAACACCTATTCATTGTTCACAGACCATGGAAATTATTATGTTGCAAGAATACCTATGGGATTGCCTTGATACTTGTAGAAAAGCAGTGGAGAATATAGAAGAGAGCAGGAAATGAATGAACATGTGGACAATTGGGACAATACAGCAATTGAAGGGTAAAAAGCAAATCTAGAGGACAAGAGCTATGTGTAAGTTCTGATGAAAAGAATGGAACATCAGAAAAATTCCAAAAAGACAAGCAGTTTGAATAATTCATGATGGAAGGTAATAGTATGAGTCAGAGATAAAATGAATGGAAGAGGCACAAATATGGAATGTGACAGGCCCAATACAAAGAACAGAAATTAAGTATCAGTTGACCATTCAACAGCAGCAGTTAAAATTTATGGGTAAGTCAGGGATAGCCAAAAAAGAGCTTTATATGAGCTTCAGGGTGCATCTTCAGGATATCTAGTTCAAGGTGGATGTATTGAGTGGAAGACAGATTTTGGTCTTTTGTATAGAGGGAAAAAAACCCAAAACTGTGCATGGTTGTGCATTTCAGTCTAGCTTCATCGTCTACTCTACAAAAGTATATATGGCATGTCTTACAGTTGCCATGGAAAGTACTGTGGCTTTGCACCTCTCTGTCCACTTCAGCGTGAAATCAATCAGTGAAAATGCTTCCAAGTGTACGCTGGTCCTTCAGACTTGACTGGAAATTACGCACTTTTTTTTTTGTAACATCTATGTTCATATGCTCAGCTTTGAGCTAAAAATTTTAAATTTCAAAAAGAAATATGGGTTCTGTATGTTATACCTGTTTTTATAAAAACCCCAAATAATAACTCATAAAATAGTTTTGGTTGGAAGGGTACCTTAAATATTGTCTATTTTTAACCCCTCCTCCATGGGCAAAGATACCAACTATCTACATCCTTCTTGTAATATATATTTGTTTTATATAAACTGCAGTTTATTAGAGGGATACTGGCATTCATGATACTGAAAGATGAAATGTCAAAGATGACTTTTGTAGACTCAATCAGAAAGGTTTTTGTGTATCCAAAATCTGCATAGTTAATGCAGAATACCACTTCGTAATAGACTGAAAAGAACCAGCATTATGATCTCTTACCTTTCAGAAGTTGTATTTGGGATACTGTTGACTACAGGGAAAAGAGCATGAAGGGGACTATTCTGCCTGTATTTCTAGTACAAAGAAATAAAATACTGGTAAAATAAAGAACCCCCTGGTGCAATTACAGGAGTATAAGGAGATAAGACAGAAGAAAAATGGAATGATATAGGCAAAAATATGATCAGTAATTTTTCCGACGACATGAAATCAGATGTTACCAGCTTGAAATCCAGCTGCAGATTTCCTGATCAAACTTAGCAATGAAACAATTTCAACCCTGAATGATTTCCAGAAGAAAATTCAGATAAAATAAATCATGGATATTAGAAACAAGGGGTTTAGGCACTGTCAATAAATTGTAAAATTAAAACAAAACCTAATACACTTTTGGAATTCCTAAACACTGTTTGCCTTTCCTCTTCCTAGAAACATTCCATAATAACAGAAATTGCATAAATAGTATGTCTTGGTGATTTCTTGTGGTTTATACATAAACAAATTTTCCAAATGTCTAGCTCAGAGCCCTTTTCCTGCCATTTCAGTCAAGTATTCCTTGACATGCTCTGGCTTGGCATGCAGAATGGCTGAATACTGATGTCTTTTTAATAACTTCTTGTAGAGATAGCCACCAGATCCCCTCCAGCCTTCTTATTCAGAAAGAAAAACAAAACAAAGCACAACTTTCAGTGTTTCCATATGAGTCATGTTTTCTACCCACTTTTTTGTTGGTCTCTGGATCTCTTTCAGCTTATTGACTACTTGTTTTAAGGCACTTTGGCCCGTACTTCAGGTGATACCTGATTAGTTCTGTGACGCGTGGAATACTTGACTCTTAATTCTGATTATCAGACTTTTGCTAATTATACTGTGAAAGTGTTTGCATTTTTTCCTAGTGAATGCATCTATAAAGAAGCTATGCCAGACCCTTATTGTGCAGAATGTGATTCTACTGTTTTCTTCATTTCAAACAGACCTTAATGTTTGTCAGAGTGATCTGCATATTTTGAGAAGACCCCAACGTGGTTTTGACATGATTTAAGCCTTTGCCTGAATTGTTTTGCTTAGCTCCTTCTTTGTGAGATGCGTGATGCAAAACAGCTATAATGAAGTGAAGCCTTTTATCCTCCCATCTAATAGTACCAGAACTCTCTGATAATCTTTCTGGCAGACAATGTCTTTCATAAGGTGTTAATCTGTGTATCAGGTAATTCATTCATTTTATGGACAAAAGGACTATGATGTCAGAACTGCTTTACATGGAGAAGTCAGCACAAATGCATGAATGTTGAGCAATCAGACTTACAGAGGCAGGTTTCTGGGCAATAGTTTCTGGATTCTTTTTTAAGACAGAACAATAGCTCTGGGATCAGTTGAGGATTGCTTTTATAAATCAAATTGAGCTATACACTTTGTAACAAATCTAATAACCATACTGTGAATATAACACAAATGTCATTGGTATTGCAGGTGGTGTGTGGGGATGAAATTTACTGCACCAAGTTTGTGGCAGTGCTTTGCAGAACAAAACCAGAGGTTTGCTTGTCCTAACATTAACAACTTCTAGTGGATGGTTCTACTGAATTCTGTTTGATTTTATTTGATATTTTGTTATTGGAAACATGGTGTCTTTTAAATACCTTTTAAAGAAGTTTTTCAAATGGAGTTATACTTACTCCTATGGTATGCCACCTTAGGGAAGAGTATACTCTAGGTAAGGCATTATACTGCCGAAATGAAATAGTAAGGTGTTTCATTAGTATTTCCCATGGGTGATTTGAAATGTTACCAGAGCACATTGTAGGAACACCAGTGGAGCCATCTACAGTATTCTGAAGAATTTAATGAATTACCCATGGTTTTGCATTGGCAAAGAGATGTTTATTCAAAATAAAAGGTGATTTTTTTCACTTGAAGTGCTGGTATTGGTATTTGTAATGATTTCAGTAGTTCAGCTTGTGAATGGGAACACAAATATATTTGCATAGTAACAAAAATGAGACCTTCTTCCAGTGAGAGTTATTCTACTCAGCAATGAATTTTTTTTACTGAAAAGTATTGTAGCAAATGGAGAGCAATGAAATTCAATTTACTGGCACTTCCAAAGAAAACCATAATAGAACTGAAAAATCAGCTATTTTGAGAATGTGCAAAAATACTGAGATGTAAACCAGCTTGTGTTGAGAGCTTGATTCTTAAATTTTTCATGTCATCAGGTAACGATGAGCAATTATTTTATATCCTGCCAAGAATCCAACATAAAAAACTCTTAAGTCATATATTAGTAGCCTGATATGGAAAATTAGCCTGCCTGTAGTAAATATGTAAATGATTCAAGAGTAATTGTTTAGCTTTCTATATGACAAAATACAACTAAGAATGAGTCTTCCAGAGGTATGTCAAACTGCTCTTGTTTTATAATTTGATTAAATACACAGTCGCTATATCTTAATTTCAAGTTTGTCTTAGTAATTCTGGGAAAAAATTAAAAACAGGATCAGTGATCTGTAGTATTTTTGAAGACTTAAATAATTTAAAACCCTTTGGCAACTTTATGAACAATTTGCACTAAAGCTTTTCACCTGCCTGAAGGGCTGCTGTAGATCTGGAGTCTTTTGAAGTTTCTGAGACACAAGTTAAAAGGCAGAAAACTCCAATTAGGTGTTACAGTGAAAAAAACGGCCATAAGGGTTGTAGTACTGGAAGAGGTTTCTTGGAGAGCTTGTGGAGTATCTTTGGAGGTGTTCAAGGATCAATTGAACCTGGCCTTGAGGAACCCATCTAATTAGGTCTGCATTGAGCTTTGGACTAGAAGACCTCTGGAGGTCTCTTTTGCAAATTATTGTCTAGTTCTGTGACTCCCAGGTAAGAAGATGGCACTTCAAAAAAAAAAAAAAAATTCTCTATAACAGTCTGAGCATTTGTGGATCAAATGGATTTTTGCCTAATTTCAGTTTTGGAAAACTTCAGTTTAAATGCTGAAGCAGACTGTAGTTGTTTTCTGAAGGCTGTCGAGATCAAGTTGTGTATTTTGTAGCACCTGGAAGGGCATTCATCTTGATGTGAAAATTACATGTAATTATTTTACTTGTAAGATCTTAGCCTTTAATAAAGCTAGTAACGTCATAGAAAGTACTCGTCTAATTGAGGCATTATCTACTGTACAAAACAGATGGAAAACTGCTTATAAACAGAGAAATACAGCCTACAAAGTCCCAAGCCATGGAGCAGAAGGTTAAAATGTTCTTCTTAGATATGCCCATTCTGCTTTATTCTAGTTGGATAGAATTATACTTAAAAATACCACTAGAGTAAGTTGGGTTTTGTTCAGGGGTTTATTTTTAGAGTATTGCAGAACTCTCCTTTTATATCACATTGAGTTAATGCCTTTAGAATATTTTATTTCTCCCTATGGAAAAGCAGACACCAAACTTTTCTTTCAGTAACAATCAAAAGTTGTTGATCTTGGGATCCTAATCATCCTTTTGTGGCAGCAAATGGGTTTGGAATTTCCTTTCTCATCTTTTGAATTAAGAAATAAAAAGAAGCTAAAAATAATTTCATCTGAGAGCAGTGTATTTTTAGAGTTTTCTATCAGAAAATAGCAGTTTCCAGTCAATATTAATGTTATGTTTGGTTAAAAATTCTCCAGTAACCACTTTGGGAAAAATTAAGAGAAAGAAGCCTTTTCAGAGCCAATATTGTATTTATGCATTCAGTTTAGGGGTTTCTAAAAATAAAAGGAATCATTTATACCTAAGGAGTAATTTATTCTTAGGTTGGAGTATGTTTATACACATGTAAAATGTGTAATGTGAATGTATCTTGATAAGTTTATATAAACATTTTCAGGGTGAACTTTTCAATGGAGAATTACAAGAGCTATTCAAATATAAACATGCTGTAAGAGACTTCTACATCACTGAATCCAATTGCATGGTATTATAAGCCACTGCATAATTTAATCTCCTCAGTGTGCTCTATTTTAAAAGTAATTGGGAGTTCTATATGCAGTGCTCCAGCTATTCCAGAGTCTAATTTTTCATTATATGAAACTTTTTTTAAATTTCCAGTTAAAGCAGTTACCTAATTTAATTTTAATTGAAGAAAATTAACTAATAGTTTATTAATATCTGTTAGCTCTTTTCTCTTCTTGGCATTTAAAATACTCACTGTAGAATATTGACATCTATTCTTGCCCTTCTTTTTTGTATGCAAAACAAGTCTGGGTTTTTTTAATCCTCTCATCTCATAATCTCTCACTTTTACTCATCCTGTTTTAGCTCCTCTGTGCCAGTTCCACTTTGAGTTGTTCTCTTTTAGATAAGGCTCCTGTAATGACATACCACACTCTGGATGAAGTCTTACCATTAATACTTTTCTATTCCAGTTAAGACTTCTGACATGTATACTGTAGGTTTTTGTTTCTGTTTTCACAGCTATGTTTCCGCTGGTATTTACTGATCAATTGGTCAAATAAAGCTTCCTGGTCCTTTTCTTCATGGTTATCTCCAGATGATGAGCTTCCAGCTTGTTCAAGGGGGTTTTTTTGGGCCCTTCAGTACATATTTTCACACATGCTTTATACTTACCACATTTCTCTTTGGTAATGTTTTAGGAACTTTGTCATCCTTTACTGAGGTACATGCAACAAATTCAGCTAGACTGACATTGCCCCTTCTACGTTAGAAACTTGCAGCAAATATTTTTTTTGTTTATGGGTTTGTAGGGATCATGTCTCATGATACTTTAGATGGAATTATGCAACAGCTTCTGTTCTCATAGTCTGCCACGTTTGTATAGTTCCGTATTACTTCTTCTATATGCTGTCTTTTTAGCTGTTGATTATGTACCTGTTTAGTTAACTTTCATGTTTGGTAGAGCTGACTCACAGCTTTTTTTTTTTTTT